>JAWNNQ010001443.1:0-294300 GCA_035044765.1 Leucophenga montana | reverse complement strand
CAATATTGTCTGATGAGAAAAGTTAGACCATTGTGAACCAAAAAAAAAAAAAGTATTCCTTAACAAAATCTTGGCAATTGAAGCGGGAAGATGGTATTTCAAGTATTCATCTGATTTGGATTTATTTCAGTGGCAACTATTGCTGATTTCATTTCCGATTCAAACAATTGACTGGATCACCTAAAACGACTCGCCAACTAAAAAGCGATTACGCGATTCGCCTAAAGTTAAAAGAGAAAGAGACATCGACACCGACACCGACACCGACACCGACGACGATGACGATGACATGACCTTTCCCATTTGCTTCAACCCTTGGGAAGAATCCGGTGCACACCGATTGATATCGCTGAAGAGTGCGGCCATCTGTTCGGTTCAATCTGACTAAACCGCTGGCTGGAAAGTAAGCATCCATCTCTTCGGTCCTGCCCGATTTGTAAGGCACGCGTGTGTCTGAGGGATATACGATACATCTTTGCAGGGAATTGAACGAAGAAAGGCGTAAGTCACAAATCTTGCAAAAAAAAAAGAAAACTGTATGAAGCTTTAGATATATAATGCATGGGCAGCTTCCGGCGCAACATAGCTTGCTAGCAAACTATACCTCGTTGCTCTACCAGTTACTAATTTTAAATTGAATTGAAATGTATCATTAATAATTTATAATTAAATACTACATAACTATAAAAACATAGCTAAATTCTTGATAAACTCGACGAGTCTCAATTGAGACTGAAGAACTCCAACTTAAAAACGCAGATTGTCGATGTGACAGCTGTGACTCTTTTAGGGGAGGACTTTTACTCGGAACAAAAAAAAAATATTTATCAAGTTACCTTTGAGGCTTACTTCTAAAATTTGACTAGCCTGTGTGCGTTTTATATAGCAACTCTGCGAAAACTGTCAAAGTTGAAAGATGTCTTAGATATTAGTTTAAATTGTGCTTCGAATTATGGCAAAAATATTTATTGAAATTTATATTTATTTACGTAAATGTCAATCAGTTTAGTTAAAAACTATAATAAATTCGTATAACAATGTTAAACAGTGACATTACGGCATTTAGCTCAGAGTTTTGTATGTCAGTGGAAGCTTCATGTGGACAATTAGAGTTTGCAAAGTATGGCCGATATCATTATAATCACAGCGCACTTCCATTGAGAGGGAAAGTGGTGGATGCGAACCATGGTATTGCTTTATCAGGAAGTGCCTTTACTACTCTGCCATCAATTCCGTCTTACCTCGGCGATTTCTTTTTCTTAAGCACTTTAATCTGCAGACGAACCTCTTGCGGAGATATAGGCTTGATAAACTGCATATTTGTGCAGCTGACTTCCACAAAATTAGCGGTGTCCCGCACATCATCTAAATCAGCTAGATCGAAAGGTGTCCTTCGAGTTCAGCGGCAAATGCCTCAGCTTTTGCCTTATCCGTGAGGCACCAGGAGTTGTTGAAGTCTTTGATAGGCACGTGTCTCAAAGGTTGCCTCTTTACGCAACATGTCGCTTTCCATAAGTTATACCCATACTTCTTTTGTTGTCTGCATTGCGAAGCATGTCATCAAAGTGTTCACTGCATACAGCAACTTTTTCAACTCAGCAGCAGCTCTTTTCCATGCCAAACGATCACGCTCATTGCGGCACCGCATATAACGACGACAAAGCCGGCGCTTAAATTTAACCAATTCCAAGATCTCAGACATAATAATGATTGATTTTGAGTTGCAACTTCAGTCGAATGCAAATTTCGGCAGCATCATCCACGTCCTCAGCAGAACAAAGTTCCATGTTGAGGTTGAGAGGCTGGTCAAGACGCTGTTGGAAAATCGGCATGTTAGCTTATCTTGGCAACAGCCTCGACTTAGGGGCGTAGATTCACGCAGAAAAACTGGCATCTACAATAAGTGGTAAATTATGAGAGTTGAGATCCCTAGAGTCAAAGATACGCAGTTGACTTGATGGAATGCCAGTAAATATGCAGTGCTCTTAGTCAAACTTCCTCTGCCAAGTGTTATACGAGTATATGCAAAGCAATAATCTGGAAAAATGCCTTCAAATTGAATTCCAAGAAAGCCGTTTTGAATTTGGTTTATCACCACCCACTTCATTCATACATCCGATTTTTTGAGTATCCGCTTCATGTGTCGTATAGACTGGATCTAGGAATGTGGCAAATCAGGTCCAAAAACGAAAAGGTCGCACTTATGACTAGGAAGCACCATATTCAAATAGAATTTCGCATTTAAGGGAAGCCTATTTATATCTAGACGACACAATAATGATTGATATTGAGTTGCAGACTTTCAGTCGAATGCAAATTTCGGCAGCATCATCCACGTCCTCAGCAGAACAAAGTTCCATGTTGAGGTTGAGAGGCTGGTCAAGACGCTGTTGGAAAACTACAGCATACACGGAAAATATCACTAATTGCAACAAATACAGATTTATTTTATTATTTATTTATTACAGATCCATTTCTTACTGGGCAAAGAAAATTACCCTGTAAGCCAAAGTCTAATTTAATGAAAGCTGTATTTGATTCGATAGAAGCTTAAACGTAGCACGTAGTATTGTATTTTGAACAATAAATAAACTATGTGCATTCTTATTTATACTATAAAATTTCATTTTGCTGAAAAAAAAAACGCCCGTTTTCCTTTTTTTTTAATTTATTCAACTTTTTTCATACATATGTGGGCAGGTGGGCGTGGTTGGGTATATATTATCTCTATATTATATTTCATTTGACTTATATCCAAAGTTTTAGGCCGCTAACTCAGTTAGAAGTATTTTTGGCCGCGATCTCCATATAAGCGGAGCCACTGTGCACGCATACGGTTCTCAACAGGTTGGTTAGCTGAATGTGGATCATATGCAAACAGCTTGTAATAGAATCTACTGCAGCGATGCGTCTCACTCAGCAGTATAATATAAACATGATGTCGGCGTATGAATGCTTCAAGTTCGCTGGCTTGATTTGTCAATCCATTGGCATTCCAGTTGCCAATGCGTAGTCCTATTTCTGGAAATTCGACACCAATAAATAAATAAACATTTTTTTTTGTTCTTTCAATTTATTGTATAAACAAAAAATGATTCGATTTTATAAACCAGTGCAATAAAAGATATTAACATATTGAGTGCAAAAAGAAAAACAAAAGATGATAGAATAGTATAATGTAATAATAATTCATATACGTAGATACTTTCTTTGTATATGTATTGTATGTATAATAATATGTAATATGTAAGTAAGAAGTTTATAAAGAGGTTATAGATAAATCCAATAGAAATCAGTTAACTATTTCTTTTAATTGCAAAATTCGTAAACAAAAAAGCGAGATGAATTTAAAACAACAACAAAAAATTACAATATTTTACGGAAATATTTGATTCTGTTTACGTTTGATAATTAAAGTCGATTTAAAATTTAATTTTTTTGTTTCTCATAGGTTTGTGAAAAGTTGGCGGAAAAGAAAAGAAAAAAAATTGAAGCGCTCAGAGTTAGTTGTAAAGAGAGCACAAAATCTGCATCATAAAAAGCTGACTTGAGCCAAGTCTCAACTAGCACTACGAAGTCGAAATCAATCGCCATGATAATAAGTTGCGATTTTCTTTTCATGCCGCGCATATTTTGATAATGAAGTATTAATTGGACTCGAACATTTATGACGTCCCCATACATTATGATTAGAATGCAGATTGTAAACATACACGTGGGGCATTGCTTAAAAGTTGTTTGTAAGTAGCAAAGAGGCAAGCGTAAGCTCCTGTGGTTGCTGATCATCCTCACGATTCACTGGCGTTGTATCGGCAAAAGGTGCTCTTGGTTTATTAATAAACGTGGAAACCTTAACCGAGAATGGCCAGAATGTCTCATTGAATACAGTTGGGAGAAGCGGCTCGGGCACCCCAATCTTAAAATTCACATATCGTAAAGTTTGAACATCGACATCCTGCTTTACCAGTTTAGTGCAGGACAAGCACTCAGTTGTAACATTCAGCTTATCAGCAACATATTTTAACACCGTCACTGGTTCTGTGTTTATTGAGAATTTTCCAACATGTATATATTCGGTTTTAGAACCACCGAACATGTTTGCACGCTTCTTTTTCGACTTCCTGCACACGGTAATGAAGTCGTCGTTGTCGCCTGACACAGAGGATTGCACGTCTTCAACTATTGGTAATGTTACGATGACCTCAGCAGCTGCAGCTGCAGCTCCAGTTAGAGTTTTTTTATTGTTTTGTAATTGAGCGCCAGTATTGGTGTTGTCCACATGAGAAGTTAACTTGTTATCATTAGCAGAGTTGGCGATCATACGTTTGAATTTTAAATCAAATTCATTGCATAGACTCTCAAGCTGAACAACTCTTTCATTTAAAGCGTCTATTTTATTATGTGCATCATTCGCCACAACACAAGAGTCGCACTGCCAGATAATATTTGGCATATTGATTAACATTTTCTTAGCCTCATCTGATAAATCAGTGCAAGGCATGTGGAAAACGCGACCGCACAAGGATGAACAGCGAACAGCCTCGAAATTTCTAAGCTGAGCTACTGTCACTTTGGCTTTACATTCGACGCAGAAACGAGACGACATTGCGGATGAAAAACAAAAAAACACGTCCGAACGCAATCAATGCTCACTGAAGACTGATCAATTTATTGAGAGTACTCAGCTCAGCTGTGCTAAGCGAAATTTTAAAATTGCAACAACAGAACATATGATGCACAGTGGTTCAAAAACATTTTAAGTTGGACAAAATTCGGTGACTTTTAAACCGTCTAAGATTTTGAAGTTCTGTTTTTTTTTTTGTTCGATGAAATATATTGAGTAGGTAATACCAGAGATATAGCGTTTCAAAGTAAAAATGTTGTAAGAATTTGTAGTTTTCGTCTAGATCAACATTTTTAAAAGTAAAAAAAACTTTATGACGTTATGGGTAAAAATCTTCTTAATCTATTAATTTATTTACACATTGCTTCTTTTATAATTTTCTTTTTTTATGAATAGGCAATAGGTTGGCTTCTTTTACAACATTTATTACTCGATCCCGATTTTCACAAGAAAGTTTTGTTCAGCGATGAAGCTCACTTTTTGTTGGATGGGTATGTTCATAAACAAAATTGTCGCATTTGGAGTAATGATAATCCACAAGCCATTGTTGAGACGCGGTTACATCCTCAAAAAGTCACTGTTTGGTGTGCTCTATGGGCAGAGGGAATCATTGGTCCAAATTTCTTCAAAAATGAAGCCGGCCATAATGTTACAGTCAATGGGGAACGCTATAGAGCCATGATTAATGACTTTTTCGTGTCTGAATTGGAAAATGTTTATGTGGACGACCTTTGGTTCCAACAAGACGGCGCCACATGCCATACAGCCAACGAAATAATCAATTTATTGAAGGAAACTTTTGGTGAGCGCATTATCTCGCGTCGTGGGCCTGTGGAGTGGCCTCAAAGATCGTGCGATTTAACACCGCTGGAATATTTTTTTGTGGGGTCGCTTGTCTACGCAGATAAGCCCGAGACGATTGACGCCTTGGAAGAGAATATTCGGCGCGTTATTGCTGACATACGGCCCCAATTGCTGCAAAAAGTGGTCGAAAATTGGGCTTCTCTGCTGGAATTTATTCGAGCGGCGCCCACTTGCTCGAAATTATTTTTAAAACATAATGGCAAACCCTTATCTTTATAATACAGCTAAATTCTTGGCCACAACATTAAATTATATGCGTTTTATTTTTTCTTGAAAACCATACGTCTGTTAAAAAACACCCTATAGTTATAGAAGATGATCCATGATTTGCCAATATATAACATTCATATTTATTATATTAATATAATTCAGAATCGATGATTGAATCGATAATATAGATTCGCTAATATTCATTCGATAATATCCATTCGATATTATATAATATGAGAAATCGATAGAATCGATCATTAGAAATATCGATATTTTCGATAATATTGATAAAATCGCTCAGTGTGAATTACAGTCTGCCACTGCACAGTGGTCTGCAAGCTACGAAAAACTGCCAAAATTCAAATTGTAATCAGATTAAGCAAAATGTGTGCATAATATCATTTTCAAGATAGCTGAATTCAAATTTGTGGTAAAAAATAAAACGCTTCACTGTCAATACGAGTTAATAAATCATTTCTTTTGGTTTTTTTAGGTCATTTTATCTAAATTTATGTCCAGAATTACCAAATTAAAAATGGTGGATTTAATATAGTGATTAACATTTTTCGAAACTTTATCTGTGCACTGCCTATATTAACTAAATGCAGTAAATGACAAACTGACATTCACTAAATGCAATGAATGACAAACTGACATTCACTAAATGCAGTGAATGCCACGCTGCTTCCAATGTACCTACATATATCAATGACAGCTTGTCATTCACTGCATTCAGTGTTCATATTTTGAAAATAATAGTATATTTTATACCATCCACACATTGTTTGAAGGGGTATTTCCAATTTGTTAGAAAGTTTGTAACGCATTATATAATATATATTGTACATATAAACATTCTTAATTAGCTCGACTAATCACTCTAGACTGCGCACTTTTTTCTTTCATAAATTTTTTAGATATTTGGCTAATTTCCGGTATAGACGCTTATTTTGGTCTTAAGCATATACAGTATTAATATCACTTTTGTGAATATCCCCATAGAAACCCACCGACTGTTACGCTTTTGTATGGAAAGTTTATTTATAACAGTTAACTTGAAATTTGATATTGAGAACAGATGTTTTCAATACACCTATATCAATATGCGTGCCGGTAGAGAAACTGGTAATACCATTTCACACTATGTGTAAATGGTATATTTAGGTAGTTAGGTGTTCAATTTTCTTTTCTATTTTGAGCATATAAAACGCTCATCCGCATTATTGACGCGCAGCGTAAGCCAAAGTCAATGTGATCTACTAAATGCATCTTTTTGTAAGTGAAAACATTCGTCAGTGCCTGCGCCCGTCACGACACAAAAAATGCAAGCATAGCTGACTTGAACTGCATCCAGAGACATTATGTACTTCTTCTTCTACATACATATATATATATCAAATAATATTTTCGTTGAAACATCGGTCGGCACAAACGGTCGAATTTTTAGAGCAATGAGCGATACCAATATATACTAAGAGGCGTGTCCGGCGCAATTTTAAGAGTATGCACCATATGCAAACACATAACCCTCTTTTGTGTTTTTATAGGAAAAACATAAATAGTTTGTGTTCAAAATGTGCATATGAGATACAGTCACTCGGACAGACAAAGAGACGGACGGACGGACGAATGGACGGACATGGCTAGATGGACTCTGCTTGTTGCACTACTAAATATTCTTAATGGGATCTAAATATTCTTAATGGGATCTTTATATCATGTTTTGTTCTCTATATTAAATACATTTTGGAAGTCCGATATACACAATATAAAAAATCCCATCTGCAGATTGTGGATTCTATTTATTAAAAGTAATTTTATATATGCACTGTATATGAATTTTAGAACTTAATTCACGGACGCTGAATTCAATGGTGTTCACCATTTAAAAATTTATGTTATTTTCGCGACATTTGATCAATAACTCCTTCGAAATATCATCGTGAAATTAATTAAATTAGTTCGATTACATTTAAAGCAATCTAACACGAACAAGATTTAAGCAATCATCTATGCGAGAAGTATTGATGTCCAACTTGCAAAATTGCAAGGCAAAGTAAAATAATTTAATTTCACAATGTAACTTTAAAAAAGCATTAAAAGCTCGTTCGCTTTTAATGCCTACTTATGGGTACATTCTCCTTACAAACACATTGCCCAATTCATAGGGTATCAAAGTTTCGATTTCACTTCTAATTTCTTTACTGCAATAGTTCAGTTGCTGATTAATAACTAATTTTTGCCAGCAAATGTGTTTCGGTTCATAGTTCGGAGCAAAAGCTTAAACACTGACATTTGCATTGCAGCCGAAAGTGAGCAAGATCAGTTCGCGCCTACACCTTCAAGTGTTCACATCAAAATTTATTGAACATCTTAAAGTATTATTATTTTTATCTGAAATCACTGGCTTTTAACATTGAAGTGGTTAAAAACCCCAAATAGAATCACTAAATTTCTAAAAAGAAAGTGAAAAGTTCCAAAAATAATCCATCTTGGTTAAAATACTATATACGATAAATGATTGATTTGTTGAAAAAACAAGATATTATTAACAAACGTTATGCTAAATTATGCTAAAAATCGGGCAGCATAGTATATAAATCATTGCTAAATACTATATAAATCGCTGAACATTTTTACGACTTTGGTAATTGTGATCTGTGATTTCATTATTGCTGATAGAAACTGTGAGTAATCATTTACTGTTGAACATAAATACATACTATCTACGAAAAAAGTTTGATCTTGTTATGCATGCATATAAAAATAAAATATATAATATATATTTGCGGCATATGCAGAACGTTGTCTTGGGGCTCATATACTCTACCACTCATTGGTGGGGAAAAGGGGGCTACAGAATTTATGAACATTTTTCGATA
This sequence comes from Leucophenga montana, assembly GCA_035044765.1. NCBI lineage: Eukaryota > Metazoa > Arthropoda > Insecta > Diptera > Drosophilidae > Leucophenga > Leucophenga montana. The sequence goes on along the minus strand of JAWNNQ010001443.1, from coordinate 285,720 downwards.
CGTTTAGTAAATAACTTTTAGTAATATATAGAAACATTAAGATATGTGCATTAATAATAAAATGAAAGTGCATTTTGACATATGAACGGTGGCATAAGTATTTTGACATTTTATTGGAATGTCAAAAAAAAAAAAAAAAAAAACAAAATGTTTCAAAAACGATTTATAATAAATCAATAAAAAAAATATAACCTCCCTTAGCATTTATAACTTTTTGCAGACGTCTCGGTATAGACTTCACCAAACTGTCGATGTAAGGCAATGGCATATCCTTCCGGATTTTGTATCCGCGCGCATTCTTGTTAAGTTTGGACACCGGTTTCTTTTTATATAAGACCAGAGATTTAAGCTTTATGACACGGGGCGTAGTCCAGCTAGCATATATTCAAATATTTCCCTTTTCCCATGGTTCCATCCAAAGCAACTAAATCTCCCAAGCGATTGTAAGGTGGGCATCCCCAAAACATTACGGAGCCACCACCATGGTTCGCTCTTTCACATGTGGGTGTCACTATTTTGTGAAGTTGTTTTGAAATTCTGACGTAGACTAATTTTTTTTTTTGAGCCATGAAACTCAACTCAAAAGAACATATATCATCGCTCCACAAAATATTATAAATACAACAATGATTCTGGTTCGCCGATATATTTTTTTGGCAAACTCAAGGCACTTCATTTTATTTCGCTGAGTTATTTGCGGTATAACTCTAGCAATGTATGTTCCATAATCAGCTTCCTTAAGACGTCTACTTTCACTTACATCAATACATGTCGCTTCTTTTAGTTCTTTGGCAACCGATCGAGGAGTATGTACGATAAGACATCCTGTTTAAACTGCCGCAAAATATAGCTATCAGTCTTGGCGTTTGCCTAGCGTGGTCTGCCGGAACGTGCAACGTTTTTTGTCGTGCAGGTTTTTTATACCATTCACACACAATGTGAAATGAATGGTATTATCAGTTTGTCTGAAAGTTTGTAACGCATTAGAGAAGGCATCGTAGACCCAATAAAGTATATATATTCTTGATCAGCTCGACGAGACGAGTCGATCTAGGCCGTCTGTCTGTCTGTCTGTATGTTGTGCGCATTTTTTGAGGACCAATTTTTATGCTATCCAGTTGAAATTTTACACATACAATTCTTTTTATTGCAGTTTAATAGAGTATCAAGATTTATCCGCCATGTCCACTTTTTAGGGTAGCCCCATACAAACCCACCACCCACTTTTGTCTTTTTGTATGAAAAACTTTTTTATTGTAGTCAATATCAACTTAATAATTGACATGGTAACTTCTAGTGGACGGATGGTCGAAATATACATTAATGGGCGTGGCCCGCCCTCTTTTTGGGGTAGCCCTCATACAAACCCACCGTGCAATTTTGTGTTTTTTATGAAAAAATCCTTCATTTAGTTCAATATTAGCTTGCAATTTGATTTTGTGCCTTTTAATGGACAACCGCTTCATATACATAAACAAATGGACGTTTCCCGCCCACTTTTTGAAGTAGTACCATATAAACCTACAGCTCACTTGTATGCATTTGTATGAAAAACGTAAATATCAACTCTAAATTTGATATGGCGGCATCTTACACACCTACTACATCGCTTCATGCAGTGTGCGTGTACCGCCTATTTTCTGGGGTAGCCCCTATTTGAACCCCACGTTTATGTTTTACAGTACTATTTATAATTTCGTGTGAATGGTATTAGAGCTTCGGTTCAACCGAAGTTAACGTTTTTTCTTGTTTTTTATTTTAATTGTAATTGTATTTTTCTTTTTTTTTTGTATTCATAGTTCTATTTTTGTATCACATTCTTATTTAATATTATTCTCTTTACATTGCTTACAAAAATGTTCTCTGATGGAGTTAACTGATATTAGAGCCATGAGCGCAAAGCCCCACCATCTCAGCTACTTTGGCTAATAGGCACCCAACACATCGACTTGCCAGATTATAACCAATTGCTTTTCCCATTGACTGTCACTGCAAAAAAACAAAAAAAAAGTAGAGCAGCTGAGAGAGTACATTTGGTTATGCTCTAATATTCCATTTTTTACTCTGAAAGATGGATAAAATTTTAGTCAAAAAGGACTTATTGCATATTCTAAGACTTGTGTACTTGACTTTTAGGTACAGGTTTAATATTAAAATTTGTACACGTATTCCAAGTACTTTGTACTTATTTTCAATTGATGCCATTTTATAATTAATTTAAGTATAATTGAGTACGCATCGAACTTAAAATTCGAAGTACTCTTTCAGATAAAATCAATAATTTCAAACCAAAATTTAGAATATCATTTTTTGTCTGTATAGGTACAACCAAGCGTTCAGTGTAAGTTTAGGCTAAAATATGTCAAACTTTCCATTTTCTGGTTATAAAAAGTTTCCGTACCATCTCTCAAACCAATATTGCAAAGATGAAGACAGTCAAACAGACGGACAAAGACAGACAAAGGCAGACAAAGACAGACAAAGACAGACAAAGGCAGACAAAGACAGACAAAGACAGACAAAGACAGATAAAGACAGACAAAGACAGACAAGGACAGATAAAGACAGACAGACGGACATAGCTAGATCATCTCGTCTTGTCATGCTGATCGCGAGTATATAACTTTATGAAATATCCCATAGAAAAACGTTCTTTCAGTTTATTTCGAATTTTCTAATTTTCCGGGAAACGTTTCCAATATTTCCAATCCGCTACAAATCTTATTCAGCTTATTACGAAACTTTAACAAACAAAAATTTGCCAAATCGGTCCAGCTGTTCTCAATGTATGCGCAACCAACGAACATTGTTTAATTTTTATTTACGATATGCAATAAATAATATAGTCTTCCGCAAATGTGCAGATCGGACCACTTAAGCATTTAATCTATGAATAATGTAGGCATCCTTAAACAAGGAGTACTGGAGCGTTCTTTCTGCTTTCTATAACAAAACACCTTTATAAGCAAGATATTCCACAAAAAAACAGCAACGCAGATACATATACGTAGGTAACCGATAAGTAGAATATATAAACAAAGGTATGAGACATTTACTCTCCATTCCCCGACCTTTATGTTCCATATTAGCAATTCAAACAAATTTAGTTTTGTAAACGATTTGCTATAAACAAAAATGAGTCAATCAGTTGACTCTGAAGACGCCTTGTGGAAAAAACATATTCATTAAATGATAAAAGTATTAAACAATTTTCCAGTGGCTGTCGCCACCAGACTGCAGCCAAATCTAATTAGCGTATCTAATTAAAATTTGTTTGTTATATATTTTCAAGATGCCAGTGTATCACTTTGCAACGAACTTCTCTGGTTGCAATTTTCTTGCTTGCCTCAAAAACAAAGCGACTCAGATAGCAGCTGTAAACAAATGAGTCAAAAACATTAAATAGGTTTATACTACAATTCTATATTATTTTTTAATTTATTTTGTCTGGAGCCGTTCACTGAGTCAGTGTATTTTTTTGCTGTATGAACTTTTTTTAGAATGTAGGACCAGTTTAGGTTTTCAGTATTCTAAAATCGAGTGGGTAGTTTGAAAGTTATAAGCTGAAATATTGCAAAAACATTTTTTTTTTTAACAAAAACGAGATTAATGAGTTTACTTTTGAAATAGGGAAAAATAGAATTCATTTATGTTTGCTTAGTCCATACGAACAAAATGTATGGAGAGGGTCCAAAGTTATTGGTTTTCACAAATAACTAAAACTAAAAAACTAAAAACAAATTTCTAATTTCAAGCTAATATTGATTTAAGTAAATACGTTTTTCCTACAAAAAACACAAAAGTGGGCAGTACATTTGTGTGGCGGCTACCCAAAAAGTGGGCGGGGCGAGTCAATCTTGATACGCTATATAACTGCATTAAAAATAAGATTGTTTTTTTTTTATATTATTCACACATAGTGTGAAATGGTATTATCAGTTTGTCTGAAAGTTTTCAACGCATTAACGGGTAGATCGTAGACCCCATCTAGCCATGTCCGTCTGTCTGCCTGTCTGTATGTTGTTGCGCCTTATTTGGTGACCCATTTTTATGCTATCCAGTTGACATTTTGCACATACACTTCTTTTTATTGCATTTTAATGAGTATCAAGATTGATCCGCCTTGCTCACTTTTTAGGGTAGCCCACGTGCTATTTTGTGTTTTTTGTGAAAAAATTCTTCATTTAAATCAATGTTAGCTTGAAATTAGATTAAGTGGATTTTAGTGGACAACCGCTTCATATACATATACAATTGGGCATGTCCACTCCCACTTTTTGTAATAGTCCCATACAAACCCTCAATTCACTTTTATGCATTTTATGCAAAAACTTCAATATCAACTTGGAATGAACTCGATATGGTGGCATCTTATAGATGGTTGCTTCTCATACATATACAAATGGGCGTGTACCGCCCACTTTTTGGGATGACCCTTATTTAAACCTAAAGAATCAATCAAGCAGTTCTACATCTAAAAAAAAAATATCATTTTAGGCCAAACACTACAACGCGAAATTTGGTTTTTCCCACATATTTTCGGAAAACGAACCACTGTGCCTCGCGCATGTGACGTCTGCTGACTCTATACGGTTAGGGGTAGCATAAGACTGTATTCTAGAGAATTGCTTTAATATAAACACCGATCTACGCCACTTACACCTCTTACAGCACCGTTCTTTTTATTATATAACATGCAATATTTTTTATTATGAGTGAGAAAAGAATAATACACAAAAAAAATGTATGAATGAATAAAATAACAGTAACTTACCGAGCGGTAAGATTTATTGGTTGTGAGAGTAAGAGAGCAGATTGGCAATCTCATTATTTCCATTATTCGCTCTATTTTTCACCCCATTCTTTATTATTTTCACTTAAACATACGCTTCGCTTGCACTCGAATTGAAATTTCGATTTACATAAATGCTGCATTTTATAATTATTTGAGCATAGATTTTAACTACATTTTAATACAACATTTTCACACTCATTAATTATGAAATTAGCAAATTAATTGATTAAACGACGCACTTGATTCAATTCAATTCACTTTCGTCATTCGGTTTTTATCTTTTCAATTTCTGGCACTCTCAACCGCCTCCCTCCCAGACGATAAGCGATTTAATCTTGCGCGACACGCACTTTACCTTCATCACTGACCTTCATCACTCAACTAACTGAATTGTGCTAATAAGCTGCACTTTATATTTATAAAAAATCGAATTATTGAACAAGGGTGGAGAGCGGCGACACAGAGATAGAGAGAGAGAGCGCGCCAAAAATGATCGAAAGTACCAAAAACACGAAGAAAAAAAAACAAAAGCAGTAAATATGCAAATGCTGAGCACAAAGAAATGATTGCAAAAAGTGAGCAAAGCAAGTGAATTAACAGTAAATTTGAGCATAGTATGTACGAGCAAATAAAAACCAAATGACGAAAACATACTTGCAACTCTTCAAGAAATCTTCTATCATCAATTTTGATGATGAACGATTAATTACATATTTCAATCAATGCCAACAAAGCAATTAAAAAATAAACATAAATCTTTAATCACAAAACTAATTTCGTGCTACAAATGTTGTGCGTTGGAAGTACACTTTCGTCACTCGGTTTTTATCTTATATTTATACAATTCACACACAAAGTTTGTAACGCATTAAAATAGCCATCGCAAGTCCCATAGAGTGCCTATGTATGTTCTTGGTTAGTTCGACAAGACAAGTCGATCTAGCTATGCTCGTCTGTCTGTCTGCTTGTCCATCTGTATGTCTGTCTGTCTGTCTGTCTGTCTGTCTGTCTGTCTGTCTGTCTGCCTGTCTGCCTGTCTGTCTCTCTGTCTGTCTAGATGTTTTTGCGCACATTTTGGGCACCAATTTTTAAGATATCCAGTTGTAAGTTGTCACTTGGACTTCTTTTAATTGCAGTTTAATAGAGTATCAAAACTGACATTTTTAAGGTAGGCCCCATACAAAATAAACGCCCACTTTAAATTTTTTTTAGGACATTTTTTTTTTATTACTGTCAATATCACCTTAAAAATGGTGACGTAATAATTAATTATAAAAGGACTCTTAAAATAAATATATTATTGGGTGTGACCCCCAACTTTGTGAGGTAGCCCCCATACAAAACAAACGCCCACTTTTGCCTTTTTTATTTAAAAAGTTTTTATTGCAGTCAATATCATCTTAAATATTGGCATGGTAGCCACTTATTGGAAGCACTCTTCACATAAATATTAAGGGGCATGTCACGCCCACTGTTAAGGTTAGCCTTCATAGAAACTAACCACCCAATTTTTGAATTTTGTATGGAAACTCTCTTAGAGATGGCCGTGTCTGGTTTCTGCAACAACATACAATTATTAAGTTATTCAACAAAAATAGCAACGCAGATACATACTTGTATATACGATAAGCTGATCAAGAATATATATACTTTATAGGGTCTACGATGCCTCCTCTAATGCGTTACAAACTTTCAGACAAACTGATAATACCATTTCACACTAGGTGTGAATGGTATAAAAATATGGCATCGAATTCATATCATCCGTTCGACGGGTAGTTTAATTACATTTCTAGCGAAATATTGTTTATTTCTGTCGGGCTTGCTCTTCACACTGGATACTGATTCAAGTGAAATCATTCAACGTAAAACATAAATAAACCTTTTGCTAGGTTAAAAAAAACACTATCATTTTCCTGTTGAGCGCACATAAATCATTATTGAGAATTGATTGGTGGAAAGCAAAAACACTGCATTAAAAGCATCGAACCTGGTTTCTGATTTGTGTAATTTTAGTTATATCGTTGTAGCATAATATTGCCCTAATGCCATTTTATCATCTTTTTGAAGAATAACACTAAATGGCAAAGCGCCATTTAATATGAGTCTTCAAAAAGCCTTATAAAGGCATTGAAATCAGAAGTCAGAACATCATTAGTTTCAACACTAAGTGCAAAGAATTGATGTAGATCATGATTTCCACCTAAGATGTTTGAAAAAAATGGATGTTGATATAAAAACTATCCTGTACTCCTCGAAATTATAGAAATAACTATCCATACGAAAGTCGTGAGCACTATTAAAAACTATTACGAGTATCAGCATATACTGATTTTCAAATACATTACGTTTTCTGTAGTCGTAAAGAATGATTTGTAGAACTTTACAATTTTCTTTCATTTTATAGAGATCCACCCAAGACTGTGCTCGGAAGCCACCCTTGTCTACTTACTGCTAATATTACTACTTAATTCTATTTATACATTGTGTTAGTAGTATCAGTTTTGACAACAAGTTTTTAACACCCTAATCTTCGGTTTTTGTAACTTTTTTTTTTATTGTCAAAGTCTTTGTCTCGTCTTTATACAGTTCCAGTTTTCCATCGGTGGCCACAACTTTTTCTCATCTTTTCGGACTCATCTTTTGAGGCAATCCAAACATTGACACATTTTTTGCATTGTTCATATGAAGTGAACTTCTGCTGGGACAGGCCATGTATCATCGATCGGAACAAGTAGTAGTCGGAAGGAGCGATGTCTGGAGAATAGGGCGGGTGGGGTAGGACTTGCCATTTTAGCGTTTCCAAGTAGGTTTTGACCGGTTTTGCAACATGTGGCCGAGCGTTATAATGCTGCAAAATCACCTTGTCGTGACTTTCTTCGTATTACGTAAGTTGAGTCCGAAAGCGTTCCCTCGTGATCGTTTCATTCGGTTTGAGCAGCTCGTAGTAGATCACGATGCGCTGGTCCCACCAAATACAGAGCATAAGCTTCATGCCATGAATATTAAGCTTTGCGAAGGATGTTAATGACTGTCCGGGCAAAACCCATGACTTTATGCGCTTGGGGTTGTCGTAATGGATCCACTTTTCATCGCCAGTCGCAATGCGATCACAAGCGAAAAAAATCGCTTTTCGACGTCGCGCGGCTTCAACTCGTATGACACCCAGTTTCCTTGCTTTTGAATCAATCCCATGGCTTTTAGACGTTTGCTGACTGTCGACTCATCCACTCCCAATGATTCTGACAACACCTGAAGCGTTTGACATTGGCCCACATAGAGCAATGATTCCAATTCTACGTCTTCAAACTTTTTGGGGGCTACCCCCCCCCCTTTCTTCGAGCTCAAAATCAACACTCTTAAAACGACCAAAAACCGCCTCCGACACTAAGATTCGATGACCCTCGGCCGCACTTTTCTTCATATTAAAGTAATGAGGAAGAACTCCCCACAAAAACACTTTATCTGGTACGAAATTTGACATGTTCGAGGCAATATTTAGTATTGTTGTTTACGTTTCAAACAAACGACACAAGCTACCAAAGACACTCATTGGCAATAGGTTTTAGCGGCAAGAAATTGGAAACTCGAATAGTGGTTGATTTACTAGTGTAAAACGATCATTATTACCAACTGCTACGACGATTTAAATAAACCGAACGTCATTTTACCACTCACATGTTAACGACAACGAACATTTGCCAGTGGAAATGCACAATTTTTTCGTAGTTGGTAATTAAAATTTTGAAAAATGTTTGAAAGACTGATGGAAGTACGAAATATTCTATGCGTCCTTAAAATTAAATAACATCTAAAAATGTAGCAAAATAATAGCCTTAACCATAGAAAGTCGTGTTGAAAATATACAGTACAACGTCGCGGGGACCTACTAGTATGCATTAAAATAAACCTAATCACCAAAAATATATCTGTGCCGACTCGAATTTAGTGTATTAAGCAATTTAAAAACATAGAAAAACTTTTTTGAAATGCATTTTTTCTTTGTCATTTCCAGCTTTGAACTACAAATAAGAGGTTTGCTCAAAACATATTCGAACTTTGAAACTCATTCATTTTGAGAAAGGTGGTAGTAAGGAAGCAACAATGGATTCAAATTTGCAGGTAATTCATAAAAAAAAAAAAAACAATTTATAATACGAGGGCAATTTGTGATAGGTCAGTACCTTTAAATGCAACACTGCTCCTGTCAACTACTATTTGCTAATTGACTACGCGCCGATCAGACCAAAGAAAACCACTGTTTCATTTACAGCTTGTTAGCTGATATACTGTAATGGATTCATATTTTATCTACGTTCATGAAATGCTTCACAATCGCTTCACAATATTGCGGTTAACAAACTTCAAACACTTCTTTGAAGTTATCACACAATTACGTTTGAGATCTATTTCGGTAGCGATCTGCTGTCTGTCCGTCTGTCTGCCTTTCATGTCTGCTTTCAATGGCTGTTAAATATAAACCTGACGATGCAGATTGCGTAATTCAGGGACTACACTTAAATCAACATAATTCGAGATTCAAAAGGTCACTGAATTATCAAATTGCCCTTGTATTTAACACAGTATGTAATTAAGCACCCACTAAAAATCCACAAACATTTAGAAAATAAACTATCATTGACTAACAACGGACGCTTTTGATGCAGATGAGCCAATTGTTGTATCATATCATATTGACTAACTTAAAATGTGTGATTATTAAATCTCAGATAGAACTGAAGCTTTCGTTGAAGCCAACCCAACCGTCCAAGTAACCAGGAGGCTGTATTAGATATTAACGGAGGTCTAACAAAAGTCCGCTGTTTTGCTTAGAAGACAACATATGAATCGATCTGCATTATTTTTTATCTTCTCTACGTAATCACCATTAATTTCAAAACATTTCTTTTGAACTGTAGATCGCCCTGTCGAAATAGGGCTGAATAGTATCAATTTCTACAATAACTACATGAATTATTTCCGCATAACTACTGAAGACGTTTCCCTTTAACTTATTTTAAATTTTTTGGACATAACCAGAAATTGCAAGACGCCAGCTCCGGAGATTAAGGTACTGGGCGAATTTTTTTTTGATGCCAGACCAACCCAGCCAACCCAACCGTTCAAGTAACCATAAAGTTACTAGAGATTTTTTTTTTTTGGCGCATTATCGTGATGTTTTCCAACATGGTAATATTTTTAATTCCAATTCCTCAGTAAATACTTCTTCTCTCAATGGGGAATCTTCGCCAACTTTAGCCAACCTACTCGACGCTACTTCTCTACCGAAATATGCCCAGCATGGAGTCTTCGAAACCACTTGGAAATAGTTTCAACAGGATGGTGCATATGTTTAATATGTAGTTGGCATGCGATGTACATTTTTAACTGGTTTGAGTTGTCACCGAAAGCCTTAAAGAATTGCATAACGAATATTCTTGTTGTATTGGAGGTGGCATATCTTGCGAACTTGCAACAGTTATTTTATGTATTTTCGTCTCCATATAAATCGATCTTCCCGAACTAAAAAAATAAATGTCGTAAGAATATTGTAAAGCGTTTAACATCGATGAAACTGGCAATTTATAGTTAACCCACTGCTTTAAACACAAACATTACTTATTTAGTATTATTACACTTAAATGGTCACCGTTCACCATTCCGTAGGAAGTCGACTGTTGTGGTCATATGTCCGACAACATTTCGGAGTACATATTTCTATCGGAATGAGCCCAAAAAAGCCGATTTAATGTTCCGTTTCAAGACTGGAAACGTTTTTCGATCATCCTCATAGACTTTATCCGTCACTATTGTACGATTTGTGTGATTGGTGAATGAAATGTCGAAGTTTAGTGTGAATGGAATTACTCTACTAGTATACCTTCGAAATTATCGTTTTTATACCGTTCACAGATAATGTGAATTTGTAACGCATTAAAGGAATCATCGTAGACCCCATAAAGTATATATATTCTTGATCAGCTCGACGAGACGAATCGAATCGACATAGCCATGTCCATCTGTCTGTATGTCTGTCCGTCTGTTCATCTGTATGTTGTTGCGCATTTTTTGGGGACCAATTTTTATGCTATCCAGTTGAAATTTTACACATATACTTATTTTTATTGTAGTTTAATAGAGTATCAAGATTGACCACTATTTGGGGTAGCTCACATACAAACCTACTGCCCACTTTTGACTTTTTGTAAGAAAACTTCTTTATTAAAGTCTATATTAGGTTGAATTGCTATGTGGTGCCTTTTTATGGTCAGCCGCTTAACATACATAGACTAACGTGCATGGCCCGCCCACTATTTGGGGTAGCTCCCATACAAACCTATGGTCCACTTTTGACTTTTTGTAAGAAAAACATTTGTATTAAAGTCAATATTAGGTGGAAATACGATATGGTGCCTTTTAAGATACAGCCGCTAAACATAAATAGACAATTGGGCGTGGCCCGCCCGCCGTCTGAGGTAGCCCCATACAAACCCACCGTGCAATTTTGTGTTTTTTATGAACAAATCTTTCATTTAGAACAATATTAGGTTGCAATTTGATTTTGTGGATTTTAATGGACAATCGATTCATATACATATACAAAGGGGCGTGTCCCGCCCACTTTTTGAGGTAGTCCCATATAAACCCACAGTTCACTTTTATGCATTTGTATGGAAAACGTCAGTACCAACTTGAAATTCGATGTGGCGGCATCTTACACATCTACTACATCGCTTCATACACCGGTATTTAAGCTTCTTTTCGTTCCAATGGTAATATGGAAGGTATTCATATTGATTTGCCACGCCAACTTTTTGGCAAACTCACCACCCACCTTTTGAGAAACTTCTTTATTTAAGTCGAAATCCGCTTGAAATTCGATATGGATGCTTTTTATTTATATAAATACTCGTATTACAATGGGCGTGTCCCACCGACTTCTGGGGTAGGGCCCATACAGCACTTCGCGCACATTTGTGAGGTTGTAGTATGAACAATTTCTTTATTTAAATTAATATTAGCTTGAAATTCAATATGATGACTTTTTATGAACGTCCGCTTCACATGCTCGTACATGTACAAATGGGCGTGCCCGCACACTTTTTTAGTTAGGCTCCATACAAACCCATCGCCCACTTTAATGCATTTGTATGAAAAACTTTTGCGTTTAAGCTAATAACAACTTGAAATTCAATATGGTGGCTATGTAAGGATGATTGGTCACATACATATGCTAATGGAGAGGCTCCCACATTATTTTAGAAACAGCCCATATACAAACGCACCACCCACTTTCGACTTTTTATATGAAAAATATAAAAAAAATTAGAATCATTGGGAGTTACTTATGGACAAAAATCTTCGCAACTATGTATTAAGGGGCGTGTTCAACACAGTTTCAGGTGTAGCTCCCATGAAGACCCACTATTTACGTTCGGTTTCTTAGGTTTTAAAACATTTTTGTTTTTATAGATGTTAAGTACTCAACTTGAATGTTCGTGCGAATGGTATTAATGCTTTGGTTCCACCGAAGTTAACTTTATTCTTGTTTTTTTTTGTTTGTTTTCTGTGTACAACTGTCAAAATGTTTTATACATTTAGGGTGTTCATGATACCCTGTGCAGTTGCATACTTCTGCACCAGTGTCTATCGTGAATGACCTTTTTGTGTCGAAGTGTGCTAAGATTTTATGCTTCTTCTAACTACTATTTAAGTCAACATTATATGTCCATTTGCCCATTCATTTTTGTTTTCTCAGTCTGTTCAATTTATTGCGAAGCGGTGTTGCCATGCATTTTACAGCGTTGCCAAATGAACATAAATTATCTGCAGTTAAGGAACTATCTCGTCTGCTGGGTCGAGACTGCAGATGTATTTTCTATACAAATTGTTGTAGAATATTTGCAGATACACAGATATGCTGATACGAGGCCTGACGTGAAATCCTAAATGAAAATTTAGACTTGAAATATTCATCTCGAGAATTTTGTTCATCTATGTTTAAATCTTTTGACATATTTACTATTGATTTCTTAATCAAGGTCGTACACAATTTTGTAGCAAACCTCTGTTAGCATATGACATAGTTACATATGTACATATGTACATGTATAGGGTATTCCAAAAAGAGTGCACGATTCAAATTTGGCGTCATTTGTTTTCTGTGCAACTCTGACAGCTGGCATCTTCGTTTATTCCGATTATTAAAATTGAAGAGGTTCATAATTGATTCATTTCGAAATAAATTATCTTCACTGATGAAACAATCGATTTATTGGCGCAACGTTATATTTTTTGTATACTAAATCGTGCACACTTGTTGGAACACCCTATGTGTGTGTATACTATGAACGAAATGTGAGTTTGCATTTTGGCGTTGAACTGTGAACTGTGAACATATGCAATATGAAAATATGCAGCATATATCATGCATTATTTATCAGCAATTGTGTTGCAGGGGCTCAGAGAACAAATAATGCACATGCAAATATACTCGTATATATGTACATATGTGTATAAATATAAACAAATAAATTCTGTAGGGTGGTATGCAGAAATGAAGTCGGACAAAGGTGAAGGCGAAGGCTGCGCCTGAAATTATGCAATAAACTTTGAGCGTATTTTGATATGTATTAATGTGTGGATGTGTGTGTGTGTGTGTGTGTGTGTGTGTGTGTGTGTGTGCGTCAGTACTCATATAAAAAAAAACATCTTGACGAAGTGAAAACCAAGTAATGAAAGCATACGTGTACTTGTAACTACCAAAACTTCTGCTATTCATTTTTAGAAAATGGAATGGAAAAAGGATTTCTATTTTTTTCATTTGTATTGTTGCGATTGACTGTATTATGTAATTGAAGGTTCACCACGTTCCCAAATTATATGAGTATAACAGTATAAAAGCCATTAGTATATTGTGCAGTTTTCATTTCTGGGCAGAGAAAATAATAGCACGATAATAGGCCGGGCGAATTCGGAGGGTGATCGATGAGACAAATCTGGTTTCTTCATCAAAAATTCATTGGGTTGCTGCTTTCCTTTAGAATATTCGGGCCTAACACGTAGAACTCTCGACCACAAACGATGTATAACTTGTAAATAATATTCTCCATTGACAGTTTGACCTTCTCGAATTCCCTTGGAATCATAGAAAGTTATCAACATTGTCTTGATTCTTTACTTCTGAAAACGCAATTTTTTAGGTTTTGATTTTAGGTTTGTTTCAGGTTCATATTTAAAATACCATGTTTCATCACCAACTATGTTCGAATCAAGAAGTTATGGATCGTTTTCCTCTGTTGAAATGATGTCATTTAACTGATGGGAAACAAAACGTGCACACACCTTTCTTTTACCCAAATCTTCATTTAATATTTAAGAAGAATTTAATTCTTCTGTCAGCATTTTCACAGTGAAATTTGCATCGCGATGGCGATTATTTCACTTACATTTTCCACACTAACGCAGCACGATTCGATGCTTCGGGTCGTCCAGGTCTTGGATCATCATTTAAATCATCACGACCGTTTTTAAATCATGTAAAAAGTCTAAACTTGAGTACGGCACACATACAATCGTCATCATAAACTTTTTTTTTACAACATAACTACAAAAACGGTTGTTATCAAAACGTGTGTCATTTTGTAATATGTCAAATGTTTAGCATGAACTTAGCTGCTTTTGGAAGAAGAAAAATGTACCTTTCTAACACTGCCAACATTTAATAGATGGCGCTACGTGTACTATGATTTAAATTAAAAGTTCGGTTATTTTTAGATCACAGCTTGTATTACATTTCGAAAAATATAAAACTGTTTGACCATAAAATTCCGCAAAATTCTGACATTTACACATTTTTTTATGAATCAAAAGTTTCCTAGTTGAGTTTCTTAGACTTGAGCTTTCGTCACTTGCGTGGACTACCGTCCACAGTGATATAGTATTGTAAAATTCTCTAACGAAATTGGCAACAAAAATATTAAAGATGAGCACGTTGTTTTACATTTTTATGAAAACTTAAATAAAAATCAAATTCAAATATAATTTTCACATATGTATGCAAATTTATGTATGAAACATTCATGTTCACACCCAGCCGCACTGCATAACAATAACCATTCAATGGCAGGTGGCTGTATTTAAATAGTTTTTATGATCTGTAAGCATAGGGCATATTAAGAAGGTGTTTTGTTTCCAAAACTGAAAAGATCCATGAAAGGACGGTGTTTTGGCACGATTGTTGAGACAAACACACCGAATTATTCATTTTATTATTTTTTATCTTCTCTACACATAATCACCATTCATTTCAATAAATCTTTTTAGTCTGTAGTTTCATCTGTCAACCTTTCTTTGTTTCTACCGAAGTTAACGTTTTTTCTTGTTTTCTGGTTTCATTGTAATTACTTCTTAAATACCAGCCGATTCCTAAACGGATTCATACGAAACTTGAAGCGTGAACACAAACGTTCCCGCTTACTTGCGTAGCTGGAACTGCGAGAGTCGGTTCTCAATTTAAATCGTTTAATTTCGGTGAACGGTTCTCGTTTTACATTCTGGATAAATCAGAAAACAGATTATTCGAGCTTACGTAGTTTTCTGCTGAAGTTGATGGGAAGTTCATCAAGATGGATTGTGTATACTGTGTAACGAAGTATTCCGCTACAGAATATTTATTTGTTTGATATTGGCTTCGGAAGAAAATCGATAGAGTAATTGCGTTTTAATTTTAAATGGCGATTTATTTCAGTAATCTTAAAATATATTTAAAATTAGTAGAGTTAGTGAAAGAGAGGCTCTGTTCATGCGGCCGGTGAGGATGTACAGTACTTCGTTGAATGCGCTGTTGAGCAAGACTGTAAGCCATGCGTGTGTGGTTTAGTGAGTGTGTATCGTATAAGTATTTAAATATGAGTACGTTTGTATAAAAATTAACGTGTGTTTCGTATGAGTGTATGAAGTTGAATGTGTTACGTGTAAATGTAAGGTAGGGCAGCTAGGATATGTGTTAAATTAAACTTCAGGTAAAGTGATGCAACCCTACTCTCAAATCGCGGCTTTGTTCTCTCAAACGATTTTCGCGAATTTAACGGGTTTAAGCTTCGGAGTTGTAAACACTCGTATGGAACAATAGGCTCAGTAGAAAATCTACAAACTAGGCTTAACAGAAAATCGGCTAAGCCGTAAGCATCAGCGACGCGTAGGGTATTACAAATTCTTTGCCCCCAAAGAAAATTTTCACTCGCGATTGTATGACTTGAGCCGCTGCCCAACACTGAATCCAGCTTCGCTGTTTGGTTCTTCCTTATATAGTCGTTCATCGCCATCGTTTGTAACTGTCAAAGCCTTATAACTATTTAGAAGCCTTACAACTTACTGTTCGGAACATTTTGGAATGATACACATTAGGAAGGAACATTCTGACATGAAACACCATTGCCGCGTGGATTTCAATAATCTTATTTTTAAATAATGTTATTAGTCAATAATGTTATTAGTCATAGTGATTATTTCAGTAAATTACGATAAATTCTGATTTTTTTTTTATTTTGCCTTCATGGCTATATAAGGAACTATTAACTTTGTGGCGAGTTTCTATTTCGTGACAACTGGCTTTATCCCTAGAAACTTTGCTTGTATTCTCGGATAAAGGCAATATTTCAGATCGACGCTTGGGTTGATGTTTAGATTTGACTTCAGCAGGGTTGTACTTATAATCTATTTGTTTCTTGTTAATAGGATTAGTTTTGTTTACTGAGTCCAGTTTACGCATAGTTTTTATTCTACACATATTTTAGTTAGGCATGGCAGTTTGAATTAACTTCATCTCCACTCTCATTTGCAAATCTTTATTGAAATCGCCGACTAGAGTTCATGTGTGTATGTATATTGACTGAAATGAGACGTTGTACATCTATTTCCGTAAAAATATCATTTGTTTCTTACTGTGTTTCACGGCGTATGAGTAATAGTATATCATGCATGTAGTGTTAGCAGCACAAAAAGTATCAACGTATCAAATTAATGCATGCTATATTACTCATACGCCGTGAATTACAATATCGAGTAGCAACTGATATCAGTGATTTTTCAGTCGCCGTGATTGAAGTATCGCTCAATTGATATACTGTATCAAACTCGTAGTCTTCACAGACTTGTACTTCATATTTAACAAAGCTATTTAAGCACTTGTTTGTAATTCAATCTTTATGCTTCGTTGGCTTTTATCTTTGCAAGCATCTGGTTTCTTTCACTGGAGTGGAAAATGAACTGTTTCTGCTATTTTCTTGGGTTTTTGGATATTCAATCCTCTCTAGAAAATGACATCGAAACACAACTATTTCAACATACCATTGCGGTTTCACGTAGTATTGCCTTAGTACTTACAAGTTGTAGTGACGATATGGCACTTGATCAATCCTGGGAATAACTATGTGAAAAATAGATGATCCAGTCACCTTTTAGAATCGGAAATGAAATCAGCAATAGTTGGCATTAAAGTAACTCCGAAACCGATGACTTTCTGAAATATCATCTTTCCCCCCTCCCCTTCCCAATATTTTGTTAAGGAATACTACTTCTATTACAAGAGTCTAATGATTGAGTGTATATTCAACTCTCTTACCTTGTTTTTATTCCATTTTAAGCTAATCCTCTATAGAAAATAAATAAAAGAAGATATTCCAGAAACTAATGGCGGCTTCCTGAAGTATGGAATTAGTCCCAAAGAATTGTAATAAAGATATGCCACTTGGTCTATCATGGGAAATATAAAGTGGAATATAGATGTTCCAATTGGTTTTGGAACGTTCGCTGCAGTCAACAATAGGTGGCACTGGAATATATACAAATCAGGTGACTACCTAATATACCATGACGACTATTCACCACACTATCGAATGGTTTTGTTCCATTTTAAGTCAATCCCTTCTAGAAAATGTCGCCAGATATCGATTTGATGACAATCTGGCTATCACGCTTGGATTTTAGTAAAAAAAAACATTTGGTTTTGACAAAATTCAGCTTTGTAATGCCAATTTCTGGAGAAGATTTGCTTAGTATGGTACAAGAAACGAATCGATGGTGTGTGAGATCGTTGGAATCATTGGGCTCTCACAAGAGGATATGGGCTACTTCCAAAGATCTTGGGAATTGTGGTAGGAACAGGGTATTTCAGATATTCAGTTTAAAGAAGACTATGCATAAATGTGTAGGTTTAATATGTAGTAATGTAGGTTTTTTTTTTTTTTCATTTTGGTGACCGCAGTAGCAGCCAAAAATCACGGTGATTTAAATGTAGCAGTCTCGATAATCACTGCCACTCAGAAATTTCTGACTTGCTCATCTCTAATTCATAGCAAGACACAGTATCGATTTGCAAGTTGATCTAGATGGTAATACAATTTTTCACACAAAAACACAAAACTGACCTGTGGGTTTGTGTGGGGTTTACCCCAAACAGTGTGTGTGATATATTGATTTCATAAACTCGATCTGTATATGTATAAATAGTATAATCTAAAAATCCAAGTTTTGTGGCTCTAGCTCTTATAGTCTCGGCTATCTGTGTTTTTGTTTTTTTCTTACAGCAGCACTGTTCTATCCATCGGTGAAGTCAGCCTTGTATTTATCGAAAACATCAATCAGTTGGGCAGTTACACTTTTTCTATAGATTGTGCGAACATTCCAGTTGCATATATATATAAATCAAGGCTCTTGAATCGTTTGCGGTGGTCGTCATTAAAGGGGAATGGTATGCGAAGCTTTCTATGTGTTTTCACTGCTAAATGTTGTTATTCGGTGGAGGGCACCACACCCAGTGCACCCCAAGCCAAGGGGAGTGGGTTGCCTTCTCATAATTTGCTTACCACGACAGTTTCGTGGCTCACCCAGGTGATACGTGTCCTAACGGGCTTTTGTAAGCTGCATGGGCCGTTTGGCCATTCCCAAGAGAATCTCAATTAATAACTTTTCACTTCTACAAACACTTTTTTAATATTGCAAGGTGTTTTACAGTCGGTTCCGCTCGACTGTATCGCTCATACTTTTTTTACGCTTTTTTCGTCCTATATAATATGCATACTATTCCATTTTTCTTGTATTTCATTTAACCAATCACCAATATTTTGCAGCCCAACTTATACGATATGGCCGTACTTACACCTCAAAGCGTACACAGTTTGCCTGATGCACCCACTGTAAGCAATTTGGAAGATAATTTGACGCATGATTCAGCAATCGCAAGACAACGATCTATTTCCTCGCAACTAACAAGAATGTCAGCCGGATCATCTATTTCAATAAACTTCGATATGTCCGTACTAACTCCTACAAGCGTACACAGTTTGTCTGATGCAGTCACTGTAAGCAATTTGGAAGATCATTTGATGCATACTTCAGGAATCGGAAGACAACGAACCACTTCTTCGCAACAAACAAGAATGTCAACCGGATCAGCCTCTCCTTCAATAAACTCAAATCGTCAGCAGCAGATCGATCAATCACTATTGTCGCTTTTCATTGAGAGCTATCTACCATTTCGCTTGGTGGAGAATGAGGCGTTCCAAAATTTTATACAGTCGTGGATCCCGAGATACGAACTGCCAAGCCGTCACGTCATAGCTCAGGTATTTGTTCCAGCTCTCTTCCAAAAGTGCAAAAATTCAGTCCGTCAATTATTGAGAGAGGCAAGTAAGATCTGCTTAACTATCGATTGTTGGACATCGCTAAATAATGACAACTATATGGCAGTGACTGCACATTTTCTGGATGACGAATTTAACACGAAGTCACTGTTGCTTGCATGCCCACATATACCGTCGCAATATACTGCAGATAACTTGGCAACCGAACTAAATAAAATTGTATCAGATTGGGAGATAAAAAAGAAAATTATGTTGACAGTTTCGGACAATAGAGCAGATATAAAGTGTGCCATTGAGTCTAATTTGGAGTGGAAGCACTTAGGGTGCTTGGCTCATGCAATAAATGTAATTGTATCCGGCTCTGTCAGATCCTGCATGGACACAATGTTGATAATTAACAAAGTTAGAGCTGTTGTATCGATTTTTAAAGAGAACAGCATTGCAAATGGAAAGCTAATGGACTGTCAGAGCCACCAAGGCTTTGCAAGCCCATTAAAACTTCTACAAGACTCTCCAAAATGTTGGACTACCACATTTTACATGTTAGAAAGATTTTGCTTGCTAGAAGATGTGATTAGAATAACTCTGGCATCGCTAAGTTTAGAGTTTCAGATTCTCTCGGCGAATGAAATGAAACATGTAAGACAACTATGTCAGATATTGAAACCCTTTGAAGATGCGACTGTTGCCTTGATTGACGAAACAAACCGTAGTGCATCAATAGTAATTGCTATGGTTACTAGCATCAATCGTATTCTAGCAATCCTTCGTGGAAAAGGATTGAATAATTGTATTGAAAAGATTGTCGATAATTTGGAAGTGGAGATTCAAACTCGAATTGGTGATGTTATACATAATAAATTGTTATGGGCCAGTTCTTTTTGCGATCCTCGTTTCAAAAATGTAATCATCGCAAACGAAACTAATTACAGCCATATGGAAAAGAGGATAATAAAAGCTGTGGCTAAAAAAATCTCTGCACAAAATCCAGACAATATGGACAACGAAACTGGTGAACTGATGATTCAATCTAATAATGAACTGTCATTGTGGTCCGCACTTGATCAAAGCGCTGCTACCGTGGAACCAAGGCTATCAGCCACTTCGCAAGCAGTTTTAGAAATGCAAAGATATCTGGAATCTGGCATTATATCTCGCCACAACAATCCACTCCGATGGTGGCAAAATAATAAGGATTTGTATCCGCATCTTTCGCTTGTCGCGAAGGAAAAGTTAACCATCCTGAGCACTTGTGTCCCATGTGAGCAACTCTTTTCAAAAGATGGAATTAGAAACATCGAAGGACGAACCCGTTTAAGTCGTAGCAAAACCGAAATGCTTGTATTTTTGAATGCTAATTTAAAAGCGACAGACCGTTTAAACTAGGTAAAAGTTACATAATATCACAATACGGTTTATACAAATATAATTTCGTATTTTAATTTTCTTTTTTCTTTCGTTTGTCAACAGATTATTCCACGTTAATTGGATTGTTAGCCATTTTTCTGGCGATGTTCATCATTGGCACAACTATAATTACTTCAACGCAATTACGGGCATTATATAAACTTATAAAATCGAAATGCTTATTTAAAACATGTCGTTTCCGGCGTACACTATAACGTTTTTTTTTTACTGGGTAGCATAAAGTTCCCAATTATTTACATTTATTTTGAAAGCTTTGCTAATATTTGAGTACTTCATTTATTTTTTCCAGTACCCTTATGCCATATACCAAATAGCATCATCCTATCATACAAAGTTCCGAAGATTTATCGAATTGAATGAACTTCTTCTCTTGTCCAATTATCTTTTCAACTTGTTTTTTTTTCAGAACCAGTTGTATAGCTCCCGAGTCCACCCAACAATGTTCACATTTTTAATACTGTTTAAACTTAGTTTGATTAGTTTTATAATTTTGTTACAGAGTTTATAACGCATTAAATGAAGCATGGAATATCCCATAAAAAAAATCTTGCTATCCGCCATTAGAAGCAAAAATAATTTCTTCAACTACTGTCCCTAATTTTAAAGCAACTCTATATTGCATATGGGGTTGCAATGGGTCATCGGGCCAAAAACAATATAAACAGGCATTACGTGAAAATGTATCAGACTTCTTAATGTTTCTTATTTTCCCTGTTGCTCTCCGGTTATGAAATGCTTTGAATGTTGACTGTTGAATGTATAGATGTATGGAAAAACCATACAAGTTAACAATTTCATATCTTCCTAGTGCGATGTCACGAGGTTAAGACATTTAATTTATTCGGCTGTACGAGTATATTGTTCAAATCAAACTAAAACTAAATACAAAAATGTTCTTATGCGAAAGCTAGCCCTGACCAATATTCGCTGATGCAGCGCTTTTCCAAACGGATCGTATTTTGGACGGCAGCGCGTGGCAACGCTGACGGCAACATAGTTACCGATGACTTATGGTTGGCCGGATGTGTTAACTTACATAACCTCAAATATCTCAAAATCCGGACGTGATTGAAAAGTTTTGAGCTTTTATTCAGATTCTGCACAAATATATATTTCGGATGCCGCTAACAGATTATTGTAGGTCTATAAATGGCTTACAGGTGCATGATATGTAAAATGTTTTACAACATTTTTACTTTGACTCGCTATATCTCCGGTAGTACTTACTCAATTTATTTCATTTTAAACAAAAAAGAAAAAAAAACCCGATATTCAAAATCGTAATCGGTTCAATAGAATTTTGTCCAACGTAAAACGTTATTGAACAACTGTGCGTCGGTTGACTCTCAATTAATAGTTCTTGAAACCAATGTTTCCCATTTGTTTAATGTCACTCTCCTACTCGATGCAAAACAATTATACCAACAGAAAAGCCGTGGTTTAACATGGTAATTAAAAACTTAATTTTAGTACGAAACGAGGCTTAAAATAAATGGAAACGTTATAAGACTAACATCTTTCAAGCGCTGTATAAGTTATTAGGACCAAATATCAGAAACCTTATAAAGACCACCGAAACCAATTATTTTTATACTAACAAACTCAATAGTGCATGAACAGAACTAAAAAAATAACATTAGTGTTTGTAAGCAAAAACCAATTATCAAAAGGAATGTTGACGTAAATGAATTGAATAAAAAATTTGTACAAATCCAATCACCTGAAATTTCGTCAAGCTGGTATCAATAAATTATTAAAAAGAAAAGAACAGCTGATCAATACACCAAACCACTAGATCAAAATAGTATACCTAGAATTAGTCAAGCTAAAATAATTAGGCTAGGACTAAGACACATGAATATAATACACAAACACTATTTTGATTCCAACAAATCAAACAACTGCACAGCAATAAAGATGGAACACATACTAAAAGGCGCTTAGCTCCTAACTTCTAACTAGCTTACGAGTCAAATTCTTCACAGATAATAATTCACTCCCATTACTAATAAGCGCATCCAAAAATAATATTGCGTAATAAATTGTTTAAAAGAAGCCAATCTAGCCAACCAAGCCTATTCATAAAAAAAGAAAATTATAAAAGAAGCAATGTGTAAATAACTTAATAGATTAAGAAGATTTTTACCCATAACGTCCAAAAGTTTTTTTTATTTTTAAAAATGTTGATCTAGTCGAAAACTGCAAATTCTTAAAACATTTTTACTTTGAATCGCTATATCTCCAGCATTACCTACTCAATATATTTCATCGAACAAAAAAAAAAAAAACAGAACTTCAAAATCTTAGACGGTTTAAAAGTCACCGAATTTTGTCCAACTTAAAATGTTTTTGAACCACTGTGCATCATATGTTCTGTTGTTGCAATTTTAAAATTTCGCTTAGCACAGCTGAGCTGAGTACTCTCAATAAATTGATCAGTCTTCAGTGAGCATTGATTGCGTTCGGACGTGTTTTTTTGTTTTTCATCCGCAATGTCGTCTCGTTTCTGCGTCGAATGTAAAGCCAAAGTGACAGTAGCTCAGCTTAGAAATTTCGAGGCTGTTCGCTGTTCATCCTTGTGCGGTCGCGTTTTCCACATGCCTTGCACTGATTTATCAGATGAGGCTAAGAAAATGTTAATCAATATGCCAAATATTATCTGGCAGTGCGACTCTTGTGTTGTGGCGAATGATGCACATAATAAAATAGACGCTTTAAATGAAAGAGTTGTTCAGCTTGAGAGTCTATGCAATGAATTTGATTTAAAATTCAAACGTATGATCGCCAACTCTGCTAATGATAACAAGTTAACTTCTCATGTGGACAACACCAATACTGGCGCTCAATTACAAAACAATAAAAAAACTCTAACTGGAGCTGCAGCTGCAGCTGCTGAGGTTATCGTAACATTACCAATAGTTGAAGACGTGCAATCCTCTGTGTCAGGCGACAACGACGACTTCATTACCGTGTGCAGGAAGTCGAAAAAGAAGCGTGCAAACATGTTCGGTGGTTCTAAAACCGAATATATACATGTTGGAAAATTCTCAATAAACACAGAACCAGTGACGGTGTTAAAATATGTTGCTGATAAGCTGAATGTTACAACTGAGTGCTTGTCCTGCACTAAACTGGTAAAGCAGGATGTCGATGTTCAAACTTTACGATATGTGAATTTTAAGATTGGGGTGCCCGAGCCGCTTCTCCCAACTGTATTCAATGAGACATTCTGGCCATTCTCGGTTAAGGTTTCCACGTTTATTAATAAACCAAGAGCACCTTTTGCCGATACAACGCCAGTGAATCGTGAGGATGATCAGCAACCACAGGAGCTTACGCTTGCCTCTTTGCTACTTACAAACAACTTTTAAGCAATGCCCCACGAGTATGTTTACAATATGCATTCTAATCATAATGTATGGGGACGTCATAAATGTTCGAGTCCAATTAATACTTCATTATCAAAATATGCGCGGCATGAAAAGAAAATCGCAACTTATTATCATGGCGATTGATTTCGACTTCGTAGTGCTAGTTGAGACTTGGCTCAAGTCAGCTTTTTATGATGCAGATTTTGTGCTCTCTTTACAACTAACTCTGAGCGCTTCAATTTTTTTTTCTTTTCTTTTCCGCCAACTTTTCACAAACCTATGAGAAACAAAAAAATTAAATTTTAAATCGACTTTAATGATCAAACGTAAACAGAATCAAATATTTCCGTAAAATATTGTAATTTTTTGTTGTTGTTTTAAATTCATCTCGCTTTTTTGTTTACGAATTTTGCAATTAAAAGAAATAGTTAACTGATTTATATTGGATTTATCTATAACCTCTTTATAAACTTCTTACTTACATATTACATATTATTATACATACAATACATATACAAAGAAAGTATCTACGTATATGAATTATTATTATATTATACTATTCTATCATCTTTTGTTTTTCTTTTTGCACTCAATATGTTAATATCTTTTATTGCACTGGTTTATAAAATCGAATCATTTTTTGTTTATACAATAAATTGAAAGAACAAAAAAAAATGTTTATTTATTTATTGGTGTCGAATTTCCAGAAATAGGACTACGCATTGGCAACTGGAATGCCAATGGATTGACAAATCAAGCCAGCGAACTTGAAGCATTCATACGCCGACATCATGTTTATATTATACTGCTGAGTGAGACGCATCGCTGCAGTAGATTCTATTACAAGCTGTTGGCATATGATCCACATTCAGCTAACCAACCTGTTGAGAACCGTATGCGTGCACAGTGGCTCCGCTTATATGGAGATCGCGGCCAAAAATACTTCTAACTGAGTTAGCGGCCTAAAACTTTGGATATAAGTCAAATGAAATATAATATATAGATAATATATACCCAACCACGCCCACCTGCGCACATATGTATGAAAAAAGTTGAATAAATTTAAAAAAAAAGAAAACAGGCGTTTTTTTTTCAGCAAAATGAAATTTTATAGTATAAATAAGAATGCACATAGTTTATTTATTGTTCAAAATACAATACTACGTGCTACGTTTAAGCTTCTATCGAATCAAATACAGCTTTCATTAAATTAGACTTTGGCTTACAGGGTAATTTTCTTTGCCCAGTAAGAAATGGATCGGAACTTAAAAGCGGTCTGTTAATTAAATCTGTATTTGTTGCAATTAGTGATATTTTCCGGGTATGCTATAGTCTACTACCTCCAGCTCGTGGTCTGTCTATAATCAGTCCCATTTTTTACGAAATTCTATTTGAATATTGTGCTTCCTAGTCATAAGTGCGACCTTTTCGTTTTTGGACCTGATTTGCCACATTCCTAGATCCAGTCTATACGACACATGAAGCGGATACTCAAAAAATCGGATGTATGAATGAAGTGGGTGGTGATAAACCAAATTCAAAACGGCTTTCTTGGAATTCAATTTGAAGGCATTTTTCCAGATTATTGCTTTGCATATACTCGTATAACACTTGGCAGAGGAAGTTTGACTAAGAGCACTGCTTATTTTTCCATCAACCATAGCTAAGTGCAAACTGTTGTCAATCTTTATTGTTCCTTTAAATGTTAAAATTTCTGTGGGCTCAAGCAATCTGAGTTTATTTTGAATATAGTTTTCTTCATTTATGGACAGCTGGGTGAACTCTTTCTTGAATTGAAGTCTTACTGGCCTGCAGTACCGAGTCGACGATGGTCGTGGATTTTTCCAAATTATTTTTGCATGTCTGTCTAGCCCGTGTTGCCATAAAATCTCCATTTTCCTATTAGAGTTAGTATGTTTACCGAGTCTTCAATGCTGTCAATTACGCATTGAAGACTCGCCTCTGGGTATGCAGACTTTCAACGCAGAAGTGTCGCGCGCTGTTTGACTGTATTGTCAATTCAAATTTCGAGGTTCTTGCAACTGGAGGACCGACTTACTATCCTTTTGATGGCACTCGTCATCCTGATGCTCTGTACTTTGCAGTTCCATCAAGTTAACTGCGTATCTTTGACTCTAGGGATCTCAACTCTGATCATTTACCACTTATTGTAGATGTCAGTTTTTCTGCGTTCATCTACGCCCCTAAGCCGAGGCTGTTGCCAAGATAAGCTAACATGCCGATTTTCCAACAGCGTCTTGACCAGCCTCTCAACCTCAACATGGAACTTTGTTCTGCTGAGGACGTGGATAATGCTGTCGAAATTTGTATTCGACTGAATTTGCAACTCAAAATCAATCATTATTATGTCTGAGATCTTGGAATTGGTTAAGTTTAAGCGCAGACTTTGTCGTCGTTATATGCGGTGCCGCAATGAGCGTGATCGTTTGGCATGGAAAAGAGCTGCTGCTGAGTTGAAAAAGTTGCTGTATGCAGTGAACACTTTGATGACATGCTTCGCAATGCAGACAACAAAACAAGAAGTGTGGGTATAACTTATGGAAAGCGACATGTTGCGTAAAGAGGCAACCTTTGAGACACGTGCCTATCAAAGACTTCAACAACTCCTGGTGCCTCACGGATAAGGCAAAAGCTGAGGCATTTGCCGCTGAACTCGAAGGACACCTTTCGATCTAGCTGATTTAGATAATGTGCGGGACACCGCTAATTTTGTGGAAGTCAGCTGCACAAATATGCAGTTTATCAAGCCTATATCTCCGCAAGAGGTTCGTCTGCAGATTAAAGTGCTTAAGAAAAAGAAATCGCCGAGGTAAGACGGAATTGATGGCAGAGTAGTAAAGGTACTTCCTGATAAAGCAATACCATGGTTCGCATCCACCACTTTCCCTCTCAATGGAAGTGCGCTGTGATTATAATGATATCGGCCATACTTTGCAAACTCTAATTGTCCACATGAAGCTTCCACTGACATACAAAACTCTGAGCTAAATGCCGTAATGTCACTGTTAAACATTGTTATACGAATTTATTATAGTTTTTAACTAAACTGGTTGACATTTACGTAAATAAATATAAATTTCAATAAATATTTTTGCCATAATTCGAAGCACAATTTAAACTAATATCTAAGACATCTTTCAACTTTGACAGTTTTCGCAGAGTTGCTATATAAAACGCACACAGGCTAGTCAAATTTTTGACTGCGTTTTTAAGTTGGAGTTCTTCAGTCTCAAGTGAGACTCGTCGAGTTTATCAAGAATTTAGCTATGTTTTTATAGTTATGTAGTATTTAATTATAAATTATTAATGATACATTTCAATTCAATTTAAAATTAGTAACTGGTAGAGCAACGAGGTATAGTTTGCTAGCAAGCTATGTTGCGCCGGAAGCTGCCCATGCATTATATATCTAAAGCTTCATACAGTTTTCTTTTTTTTTTGCAAGATTTGTGACTTACGCCTTTCTTCGTTCAATTCCCTGCAAAGATGTATCGTATGTCCCTCAGACACACGCGTGCCTTGCAAATCGGGCAGGACCGAAGAGATGGATGCTTACTTTCCAGCCAGCGGTTTAGGCAGATTGAACCGAACAGATGGCCGCACTCTTCAGCGATATCAATCGGTGTGCACCGGATTCTTCCCAAGGGTTGAAGCAAATGGGAAAGGTCATGTCATCGTCATCGGTGTCGGTGTCGGTGTCGGTGTCGGTGTCGGTGTCGATGTCGCTTTCTCTTTTAACTTTAGGCGAAAGGCGTAATCGCTTTTTAGTTGCTCGCCAACTTCGTTTTAGGTGATCCAGTCAATTGTTTGAATCGGAAATGAAATCAGCAATAGTTGCCACTGAAATAAATCCAAAACAGATGAATACTTGAAATACCATCTTCCCGCTTCAATTGCCAAAATTTTGTTAAGGAATACTTTTTTTTTTTTGGTTCACAATGGTCTAACTTTTCTCATCAGACAATATTGCTAACAAGTATCGCATTCTTAGTTCTTTTTATGCCCCAGCATCATTATGTGCTTCAGCAAAACAGTTAGAGTCTGCTTTTTCTTTCATGGAGCTCGAAGCTGCACTTCACAGTGCTAAAGGAAAAACACAAGGTGCAGATAGAATTTCCTATGCAATGCTCAGAAATTTAACCACTAAAGCTAAGCACAAGTTACTCGAATTAAATAAAACCTCTATCGGTTGTTGAGGTTAAAGTTATGGGTATATTGGTTAAAGTTTTCGGCAGCTCATTAAAGAATGAGTTCCAATGTTCGTGCTGCCATTACGATGGCTCCGGATGGCTACGGATTTACTGATTTACAAATATCTCGATGTCTCTCGACAAGTAAAAGATGAACTAGAAAATGTGGATTCCATTACGATTACACCCAATACTATTACATCAAATTGTTCCATATTGCAGTTACGGCGCATTTTATTACAAAATCGTATGAACTTAAAACGGATGCCAATAACCTGCTCATGGTTCAAAGGATCGCACACTGGCAAATACATTAAAATATCGATATATGTAAGGAGTGGGGCGTTCAAGATAAAATTCATGCAGTTGCCACAGATTTAAAGATATTCACCATGGAAAACCATTAAATGGAGCAAAAACCATTATTGATGTATCTGATGATGCAAATGACTTAATGATGTGGTTTAGAAGGAGCTTGAGGAGCACTGAGGATATTATATTAAAAACCGGAACCAGAACCTATTACCGAAATAAAATCAGAGAACCGTACCGGAACGTTTATACCGGTATAGTTTCGGTTCTCAATATTATTTTTTTCTATGAACAATGTTTACTTCAATGTTTACTTCAAAGTTCAAAGGAAAACAAAAAAACAGCTCATACCATGTAGCGACATTGTGCGAAGTGGTAATATTTGTGCAGTGTAAACACTTTTTTGCCATAGGACCTCTGTATAAATACACTATATTTATTTCACTTAAAACGCAACGGTTTTCATGTCATTTCCATTGTCATTGTTAGATTTGGTCACACTGCTGCATAAGCTGCAGTTGGCTGTGAATGTGGTGTTAAAAAATCCCAGTTATTCAAAAGCAATTTTTGCTGCCAAAACCCTTGTGAAAAAGCTTCGCACGCCATCCATAAGCTATGTAATGATAGAAAAGAAGTTAAAGAAGCCACGAATTGATTGCCCTACTCGTTGAAGCTCGACCTATATGATGCTGGAGTATCTACTGGATAAGAACGTGTATGAGTTCTGAGCCAGAAAGAAAGAAAGAAAGAACAGTCTGGGATACTATTAACGAAATTGTTAGCGTTCTCGAACCGGCTAAAATTGCAACGACTAAACTTCAAAGTGAGCAGTTAGTTTTGGGCGACTTTTACTCTATTTGGCTGCATTGTAAAATTCAAATTGGTAAAAAGAAACTGCTTTAGCTAAATTTTTAGTCTCCGAAAAAACGTGAGTCTACTCTATTTGAGAATAATGCCTTTTTATGTGCCATATTTTTAGACCCACGATACAATGTAAGGCTGACTTGTGAACAGGAAATTATTTGTATAGCAGCTTTGACAGAATTATATTCCAGACTTCTGTCCGTTGCTGAAAATGTGCAACAAATTGAAGAAAGTAGTGCTAGCTCAAGTAATTTATCTGGAACTGGAGACGTTCTGGATGCATACATGGATTTTGTTTAAAAGGAACCGCGAAGATACAAAAATAATGTACTATCAAAAAATAATCTACATATTAGCTTCAATTAAGGTTTTTCCCAGACTAAAACGTTTAAACAACAAAGAAAATGTACTGAAATGCTGCTTAGAAAATTTCACAAATTTCGCAGAACTATACGAATTGTCAAAAGTTATTCTCGCACTTCCAGCAACTCAAGTAAGCGTAGAGCGTTTGTTTTCAGGAGTGAAGTTTATTATGAATGCTCTTAGGAATCGGCTGGACGCAAAAACTCTGAATGCCATTATGCTTTTAAGATGTAAATACAATTAAATAAGAAAAAACGTTAACTTCGGTACAACCGGAGCTTCAATATACTTCTCATGCATTAAACAAGTTACTGCCGATACCGTTGGGTTTATGAGGGCTAGCTCTAAATGTAGGCGATGCACACCTATTGTATTTATATAATGTATGATGTTTGCATTACTTTGTCTTGAATAAGGAATAGTTTATTTCATAAAATGTAAATAACATGTTATTAATTTGATGTATGGTCCTTGGAACGTTGGCAATAGTAATTATTCATTTAGTAAATACGTTTCGGTTTTAATCCCTGGTTTAAACACTATTTGTTACTTTATTTGCAATTGTTTTGGAGAAAGTTGAACAAAATTTTTTAAAAATGTTGATTTACACAAAAAGTAAACTCGCCGATTAAGTTTTTTTGACATATTGAAGCTTAATCAATTACAAAGAAAATATGTGGAGTTTCATCAAAATTCGTCAAGTATTAATTATTTTATAGAATTTTGAAAGCAAACAGTCGGATTTCACCCACAGTGCAACGTTTTAAGCAGTAGAAACAGTGTGAAGAGAGAAAGATAGAGAGAGAAAGAGAGAAAGTAGTTTTTTGTAGTCATGCTGCGACTGCATTAACACTGCATTAACACCGCATTAACACTGCATTAACACTGCTTTATCAATTCTCACAAACCACTTCAAATTTTACATGAAAGCAACAACAACAAGATTTTTGCTTTCAATTTACTCTTCCTCTTGAACACTTTTACACTGTTCAACAAACTTCTAGTATTATTTTGTTTTTAGCATATTAATATTAATAAAATAAAACAGTTTATGCACATTTTTATGAAATACTTTATTGGAAATTAGAGCAACAAAAAAATAAGATTTATTGTAAACATAAAAATGTTCAAAATCAGGCAAAACTTCTGAGCTCAAAAGTATGTTTTTGGCACTCACATTTTTTTCTTTATAAAATTTTGCATTTCACAAATGAAAATTTAACTATATATTAAAAAAGATTTTAATAGAACTTATTATTTTGGTGGGGGTTTTTTGACTTCACAATAAAAATAAAACAATAATTAAATAAACAAAAAATTAACTTATAAAACAATTAAGAACCTAGCCTAGTATACATCAATTGGATATGCTCACAAGAGTAATTTGTAATTAAACCATGATGTCAGATGTATTTTTTTCTATTAATAATATGTATGTTCTCACATGCATAAAACACGTCCTAATAGACCATTTCAGTATGGATTATTGTTGCTGACATTTTTATGCTGAAATTACATATATATTTTAGTTTATGATTTTTTAGCAACTTTTACTTTTACCGAAATTTTTATAAGATTTTCTTCAGATTTTTTTACGTATCACATTTAAAAATAAATTTAAACAAATTCGATTTTCGACATAATTTCGTTATGATAGAAGAGATACGTTGCTACTATATCGCGCTGCTACTATAACCACTGCTTGTACTTTCTTATGTGATTGCTCAGAAGGTGTCAGAGTGCAAGCGAAACAGAAAGCATGTTTAAAAGATATGAAATGATAGCGAAGCCAGAAAGCAGTTCTGCATTCTAGTTCTTGTTTTATATTTGCATGATTTTGTTTTCATTTACTATGCAGTTGCTTTTGGGTGTAGTTCTTTTATAGCAAAATTTTTTAGAATTACATATCACATTCTGAAATCTGAAATCTGAAATCTGAAATCTTCATGCATTGCTTATGGCACAAAATATTATAGCTTCACGCAACGTAGAGCGCCTAACCTGCGTTTTAATGAGAATAAAGAGTAGATTTAGTTGAATCGAAGCAATTAGACACAGATAGAGAGACTACCTATTTGATTATGCGCTGAGTAAAAGAATATTATAACTTACATATATTTATGCAATATATATGAACATTTTTAAGCTGGCTGCTAATGCCGCTGAGAAAAATTAGATCAATAACTGTTTAAAATATGAAAAAAAAAGTATTATACATTTACAAAAATAACGCGATTTGGGCCACAACAAAGTGTATTTCATTTATAATTTCACTTTACAACAAAAATTACCTTTTGATAGCAACTCTGTTTCGAAGAAACCACAAACGCTCTATTCGCTTAAATGTTGGTTACATTTTAAAGCTAATTTTTTTTTTTCGTTTCAAATTTACAAACTAGACAAACAAACAATACATAATCAAGTTCAAATCTTGATCTTTTTGGTCTATTTTTCGTACTACAAGTACTAAAATTTTTAGGCCAACTGCTGAGCTATTGGTTGCTGTACGTAGTGATGCTTCTTGAGCAACTCATCCAGCTGATGTTGCTGATAGTAGACGACTATCTGTACGGATGACACCTCTTCAAAGATGGCATATATCGATGGCTTCAGATTGTAGAAGAACAACAACTGTTGACGATTATCAAAATCGCTGCGAAGAGATTCCATTATGGTGGCTGTGGTGAAATCTGCGCCGTAAATATGGGAACCATCTATTACAACTGGCACGGTCTCTCGCATGGATTGTTTGTTGACAAGATTACGAACGTAGTCAACCGAGGGAAAGATAAGACAGCGATCGGGTGTAATCATAAGATAATCGTAGCCCGATTGTGTTGACAGTAGTTCGGTGCTGATTTTTGGACGTGCGGCATGGTAAAGTATGAAGATGACATTCAAACCAACACCAATGAGTATGCCCCACTCCAGCGGCAGCACAAGACAGGCAAGGAAGGTGCCAACGCCAGATACCAGATCGCTTTCTACGGTGAGTAAACAGAAGGCTATGTATGTTTAATAAGTTATTCATATAAAACAAGAAATAAAGTTAACTTCTGGGGAACATAAGCTTTAATGCCATTCACATGAAGTTTCAAACTGTGAACTTAGTGGGTGTAAAGAAAAAAAAAAAAAGAAGCAAACTGAACGTAGAATGTAGATTCTTTCTTTAAACTGGGTGTGATGAATCACTTGCTTATTTTGCGTAGCGTTCGTCCATGCGAAGTTACCATTTCTAATGTCGAGTTAATTTTCATTAAAAATTACAAAAGTGGATGGGCACTGCCCCTAAAAAGGGCAAATCACGCGTTTTCTTTATATGTGAAGCATTTGTCCATAAGGAGCCACTATATTTAATTTTAATTTTCTGTATTAAGAAAGTTTTTCTTACAAAATTACAAAAATTTGCAACAATTTTGTATGGGAGCTACCACTAGAAGGGGGGCGGGAAACGTCCCTTGACATTTAGATGAAGCGGCCACCCATAAGATATTGACAATTCGATATTGACTGCAACAAAAACGTTTGCAAACGGGTGCTTTGTATAGGAGCTAACCCAAAAAGTGGTGCGAAAACACCCTTTAATTTATATGTAAAGTTTACTTGCATAAGAACACAATTTGTCAAATTTAAGGTGCTATTGACACCAATAAATAAAAAATTTCATACAAAAATTTAAAAGTGGAGGGGTGGTTTGTAAGTAAGCGTGGCATGTCAATACGAATACTCTATTAAATTGGTTCCCAAAAAAAAAAAAGTAATGCGCAACAATATAAAGACAGACAGACAGACAGACAGACGGACGGACAGATGGACATAGCTCGATCGACTTGCCTCGTCGGGCTGATCAAGAATATATAATATATACTTGCAGGGGTCTCCTTTAATACATTACAAACTTTCATCCACAAAATGATAATACACACACTATGTGTGGTGAATGGTATAAAAATGTTTACGAAAAAAACCTACTTTTAGTACGCCACATCGGTTTAACCACACGCACTTCGATCATGAACACAACTGCTGCAATGATAATGGCTGCCAATGTCGGACGTGGTATAAAGTAGAAGTACGGAGTCAGAAAGATTAACGATATAATAACCAATGCGCCGGAATAGATGTTACTCAGCGGTGTACGCACACCGCTAGCATTATTGACAGCGCCACGACTAAGCGCTCCAGTGCCGGGAAAGCCCTGCACAAACGAATTGGCCATATTGGCAGCGCCAATGGCAATCAGCTCCTGCGAGGCGTCAACTGGTTTGCCATTGCCTGTCAAATGCAATAGTTATTAATAACAATTTGAACTATAATCATATGTACATACCGAATGCTTTGCAGATGGCAATGTTCTCCATTAAAGAAATCAGTGGTACCACAATCAAGCCTGAGCCCATGCTGTGCACCATCTGTATAAAGGACTCCGGTTCACCGGTTACAGTTTCATTGGCACTCAATGAAGTAGGCGGCAACTGTACGCTGGGCAATCCTGGTGGTATTTCACCAATGACACGAAATGGTGTACCCAGCTGTACACTATGCAGCATATAACCCAAACAGCAACAGACCACCACCAGTATGGCATTGCGTGCGGTGCCTAAAATCCAGAGAAATTTGTTTATCACATGCTGCAGCTTTGTGCGTTCGCTTTCATCGTGTGGACCAATTTTAAATGATGGTAAAATCTGAAATTTAGCATGCAGATTTATGAAGTTATTATTTAAACATATACATATATATATATATATATACATATATATATAGTGTATAAACCATACGCGCATCATTAGCAGCATCACTATGCAGCTCAGTCCCAGCAGCGTATCCGCGGCACGCGTATGTTGTATATTATTAAAAATCTGCATCCAGATCTCCATGAATGTTTTGCCCTTTGTGTTAATTCCGAGCAAACTTTGTATCTGCGATGTTAATACGACGAGCGAAACTGCTGAGGTGAAACCGGACGATACTGGGCCAGAGACGAAATCAATTAGAAAACCCAAACCGAAAATGCCCATTAAAAATTCGACAATGCCACATAATAGACAGAGTAAGACCGATTTTTGCCATGAGCCCTGCGCTGCTTGATTCGTTAGCAGTGCAATAATAGCTGATGAGACCCACAGGTACATCCTTGCAGCTACCCAGAAATATATACACAAAGCAGCCCAGAAATGAGCCATACAAACCATACTGAAATGTAAGAATTAATAAGTTTAATTATCGTAATCAATGTTTTATTTTTTCTCTTATTGTATAGTTACTTACATTAACTGGCAGTCCGGCAATGCCCGCATAAGCCAGTGCTTGTGGTATCACGGTCAATCCAACTGTAAGACCCGCCACTAGATCACCAATAGCATCTGCACGGGAATACTGAGGTAGCCAACGGCATATGGGCAGACGTTTGTGTAGTGTTCTCTTGTTGAAGGAGCGTTTGCGACAATCCTCCAACCAGCATCCTATGCTCTCCACTATGGCCTTTGGTCGCATAATGTTCTTGGTTTTTGGCTTAAAGTTGGCTAAGAAAAAATTAATATTTTAAGTCATTTTTACTAATTTAACTATTTTTATTTTATGTTAAATACACGAACTACACTAAAACGTGACTCATGCTTTAACCCTTCTGCTATTTTTGGGTCAAATTGAACCAATTTTGATTTTGGAGTTTGACTGCGTATTTCAACCGCAATAAACCGATAAAGAACGTAGATTAAATTTCAGATATGTCTTCGAGTGAAAGTGTGGAAAGTGTTTTACTTGAGGATTGCAACATGACAGAAAAAGACAACGTACGTACGTATTTATCAAAAGATAAAAGTGTTTTGTGGCAGGATCAGCCTCCACCCTTATCGAAAGCCAGAATTCCTGGCAATCAAAATCTATGCCACTCATCTGGACGTGCCGTTTCGATGGTTACGGACAAAAAATCATCACTTGATATGTTTTTGCCTTCAAGTATAAAAAAAAACGTTATAGAAATGACGAACAAGAAAGGATTGCAAGTGTTTGGCAACGATTGGAAAAACATAGACTTGATAGAATTGGAAGCATATCTTGGACTACAAATCTTGGCAGGAGTGTATAAATCACATGGCAAAAGTCTACTTCACTTTTGTGAAATGAAAGTGATGGCAGGCCGATTTTCCACGCTGCAATGAGCCTGGAAAGATTCATGAATATTTCACGGTGCCTTCTATTTGACTCCGTTGACGACAGCGTTTGCGAGCAATGGAACCGCCAGCTAAAAGTTTTTTATAATCCACACGAAAATATAACAATCGATGAGCAACTAGTGCCATATAGTGGACGCTGCAGCTTTAGGCAGTACATTCCGTCCAAGCCCGCGAAATATGGTATATAAATATGGGTGCTCTCTGTGACGCAACAAGCTAGTATGCCTGGAACTTGGAAGTTTATTTAGGACATGCAAGAAATACGGAACCGGAAAAGAATCAAGGTATTGTTTTTACAAATGAACATGAAATATAAAAATTTCTCTGGAATTTGGTGTTCCACCTTACGTGTTTTTAGGTGAACATGTTGTTCTCTCTTCATCGGATCAGCTTCCTAAGGTACACACTATTACGTGCGATAATTTGTTAACTAAATACAATTTGGGCTTGCAACTACTTCGGTGAAATACATATAACTTTAGTAGGCACAGTCAGAAAGAAAAAAATCTTTTTTGCCACAAAACATCATTGACAAGAAGAAAAAGAACGTTTTTCATAGCAAATACTGTTCACAAATAATGTAACCATTGTATCGTACGTACCAAAAAAATACAAATTCGTGGTTGGCTTGAGCTACCTCCATCATGCTCCTATGGTAAGTGATGAATATACAAAAAAAAAAAAAACCTGAGATAATACTTCATTACACTAAAACCAAGGCTGGAGTGTATGCACTTGATCAACTTGTTGCTAACTAGACATGCAAACGTCAGACCAAAAGTTGGCCGATACCATTAATTTCAAATATGGTAGATATTTTGGCATGCAACGCTTACGTTATATGAACAGAAATCAACCCCTCCTGGAATTCTAATAAACTATTCAAGCGCAGACTTTTTCTTGAGCAGCTTGCAAAACAAATGATCAAACCCCACATTATTCGGAGAGAGAGACTTCCATATGGCACTTACAAATTGCCAATAAAAATCTATTAACTTCAGTACATTTGATTTAATTCTTCATACATTCTTCAGAAAACATCTCCCTATTATGTAAAATAGTGAAAATACTGAAAATTTTATAAACAAAGCGCGAAAATGCAAGTTATAGATTTGGAAATGTAAAAAGCAGTTATGTAATATGCAGGTGATCCCTTCTAAAACTCCATACTACTATTTAAAACAGTTTAAGTAATAAAAAATAATTGCACTCTTAGTAAATATTTTGAAAATTATATGGGTGAAATTATATGGGTGGGTCAAATTGACCCAAAACATTAAGCGTGTAATTTTTTTCGAAATATAGCAGAACGGTTAAGTATTTTAACCGAAAATCGTTTTTTATTCAGTTTGTAAATTGTACGTTGAAAAAATTAATAAAAATCGTGCAATTACACTAGTCGACAAATTAAAAAATAGTGGAACTAATGTGCAAGGATGCCTCTATCTCACGATATGTCACATGACGATCTTGCATTATCAGTTCACGATTTTGGACGACCTTCACGGAATTCGTCGGCGACCGAACTACGACCACGATTGAATTCACTATACCAGCGATATACTGTGGTTTTTGATGGTGCTTTATCGCCATACAAAGAACTGAGTGCATTGACATATTCTTGTTGAGATAATCGACGTCGAAAGTTGTAAAAAATAATACAACGAAAACCATCTCTTGAAATTTCCATTTTTTGGCCAAATTGCTTTTCTTAACTCACTGTCAACAAAACAAATAGCAATTGTGCATTAAAACTTTGTGAGTACATTTATGCCAAAAATGGTCAAACTTTATTGTGGTGTTGCCAGATTTTAGCTTTTGACATTAGTGTTGCCAGTTCCCGAAATATAAATAGCAGCCCTCGTAAAGCATCCGTTCCACTCAAGTTCTTTCTTGTTTCAATAACAAATGATTTAATATTCCAAGTTTGTATTTTTAATCGATAGTGTTTTTTTTTTCTTTTTTAATATACTTAAGTATACTAAGTATGTGTAAATGTATGTAACAGGCAGAAGGAGGCGTAGCAGACCCCATAAAGTATCTATGCGTATATTGTTCACAAGCAACAGAAGTTGAGTCGATCTAGCCATGTGCGTCTCTCCGTCCGTCCGTCCAAACAGTAGTCAGTATGTTTGAATAATAATATCTCGGAGATTGTAGAATTTAAGGTCTTAGACGTTGTTGTACACGTCTGTGTAGCTCCCATAGCCTAGTAGTATTATATTAAGGCCCGATTTCACATCTTGTGCATGCCAATGTAGTGCAAATGCAACGAGATAGTTAGGTCTCTCATGGTCTCCGTCTCTTATAAAATGTGCTACTAGCAGTAGCCGTTAATTTTGCACTACTTTTTATAAGAAAGTCCAATATTTGGATATTCTGCTGAAGTCATCTAAGCACATTTGAAAACACACTCCCCAAAAAAAGCAAAAAAACACACAAACATTCAAACAATTATAATGAAACTGCGGAACTTATATCTTATATTTCCCCTGTATCAGCTTACTTCATCACTCGGAATGCTGGCGCCAACAATGCTACGAATCGGTAAGTTTCAAATTATAAATATAAACAAATATAAAAAAAAAAAACAAAAACAGAAAATGAAAATGAAACAATTAAAAACAAGCAAATTCAACAATTTAGATTAAGAAAAAAAAGCAAGAAAAAACGGTTAACTTCGGTTGAACCGAAGCTCTAATGTGTTTTAAAACATAAACGAGGCGTAGTGCGTTTCTATAGAGGCTACTCCAAACATTGGGCGGTACACAGCTTTTAGCATACAAGGTTTGATCTAAAAATAACTGAACTTTTTAGTTATAAATTAAAACAACCATGGTATTATTTTTCAAAGCTATTATTTATTCAAAATAAAATCCCATTTAACTCAATACAACGTTTGGAACGCTCAACCAATTTATCCATAGACTTTTTGAGCTTGCTTTTTTAGGATGTTCTTTAGCAGCTGTGTCACGGCTGCTTGTATAGCTGGAATGTCATGGTAAAAATCTCCTTTCATTGCAGTTTTCAATTTTGGGAAGAGAAAATAATCGCACGGTGACAGCTCAGACGAATACGGAAGGTGGTCGACGAGACAAATCTGTTTTTTCATCAAACACAAACGATTTTTTGATCATCATTTAGCTGGTGTGGAACAAAATCCAAATTTTCAGTTAATATTTTGTGGATTGTACAGTAAGATGCATTTAATTCTTCTGCCAGCATTCTCACAGTGAAATTTGCATTGATAGCGATTATTTCACTTACTTTTTCTACTGACTCAGCATGATTAGATGCTTCGAGTCATTTAAATCCTCACGACCGTTTTTAAATCGTGTAAACCATATGTAAACGACTCATACAATCATCATCATAAACTTTTTATAACAATTCATAAGTCTCAACAAGTTTTTTACCGAGTTTAAAACAAAATTTAATATTTGTGTCTTTTATTTTTACAACATAACTACAAAAAGTGCTGTTATTGCAACGTGTGTCATTTTGTATCCCGTCAAAGGATTAGCATGAACTTAGCTGCTTTCCAAAGAAGAAAAATGTACCTTTCTAACACTGCCAACATTTAATAGATGGCGCTACGTGTTCTGTAATTTAAATTATTTTTATATCAAACCTTGTATGTGCATGTAATGTTATACTACCAGCCGTTTAATTGTATAAATATAAGATAAAAACCGAGTGACGAAAGTCTACTTGCAACTCACAACACTTGTAGTACGAAATTAGTTTTGTGATTAAAGATTTATGTTTATTTTTGAATTGCATTGTTGGCATTGATTGAATTACATATGTAAATATGTAATAACTCGTTCGTCATCATAACAACTTTTTTTAATACATCGAATTCGCTGCTGATGACGATGACGATGATCGCTCAATTACATATTAAAGCTAATTCCAAATAATACAAACGAAAAATATGTATAAATCTTTTTATCACAAAATTGATATTTGCAGATTTCTTGAAGAGTTAAAAACATGTTTTCGTCATTTGGTTTTTATTTGCTCGTACATACTACGCTCAAATTTACTGTTAATTCACTTGCTTTGCTCACTTTTTGCAATCATTTCTTTGTGCTCAGCATTTGCATATTTATTGCTTTTGTTTTTTTTTCGTGTTTTTGGTACTTTCGATCATTTTTGGCGCGCTCTCTCTCTCTATCTCTGTGTCGCCGCTCTCCACCCTTGTTCAATAATTCGATTTTTTATAAATATAAAGTGCAGCTTATTAGCACTATTCAGTTAGTTGAGTGATGAAGGTCAGTGATGAAGGTAAAGTGCGTGTCGCGCAAGATTAAATCGCTTATCGTCTGGGAGGGAGGCGGGTGAGAGTGCCAGAAATTGAAAAGATAAAAACCGAATGACGAAAGTGAATTGAATTGAATCAAGTGCGTCGTTTAATCAATTAATTTGCTAATTTCATAATTAATGAGTGTGAAAATGTTGTATTAAAATGTAGTTAAAATCTATGCTCAAATAATTATAAAATGCAGCATTTATGTAAATCGAAATTTCAATTCGAGTGCAAGCGAAGCGTATGTCTAAGTGAAAATAATAAAGAATGGGGTGAAAAATAGAGCGAATAATGGAAATAATGAGATTGCCAATCTGCTCTCTTACTCTCACAACCAATAAATCTTACCGCTCGGTAAGTTACTGTTATTTGATTCATTCATAATTTTTTGTGTATTATTCTTTTCTAACTCATAATAAAAAATATTGCATATTATATAAAAAGAAGAACGGTGCTGTAAGAGGTGTAAGTGCCGCAGATCGGTGGTTATATCAAAGCATTGCTCTAGAATACAGTCTTATGCTGCCTCTAACCGTACCATGCCAGCAGACGTCACATGCGCGAGGCGCAGTGGTTCATTTTCCGAAAATATGTGGGAAAAACACAATTTCGCGTTGTAGTGTTTGGCCTAAAATGATATTTTTTTTTTAGATGTAGAACTGCTTGATTGATTCTTTAGGTTTAAATAAGGGTCATCCCAAAAAGTGGGCGGTACACGCCCATTTGTATATGTATGAGAAGCAACCATCTATAAGATGCCACCATATCGAATTTTAGGTTGATATTGACGTTTTTCATACAATTGCATAAAAGTGAGTTGTGGGTTTGTATGGCACTATCACAAAAAGTGGGAGGGACATGCCCAATGGTATATGTATATGAAGCAGTTGTCTACTAAAATCCACCAAATCGAATTTCAAGCTAATATTGATTTAAATAAAGAATTTTTTTTTATAAAAAACACAAAAGTGGGCATTAGGTATGTATGGGGGCTACCCCAAACAGTGAGTGTAGCAGGTCAATCTTGATACTATATTAAACTCTTATAAAAAGAAGTTTATGTGCCAACTTTCAACTGGATAGCATACAAATTGATGCCCAAAAAAATGAGCAACTACATCCAGACAGACAGATGGACATGGCTAGATTGACTCGTCTCGTCGAGCTGATCAAGTCTCTTTATATATATATATATATATATATATATATATATATATATATATATATATATATATATATATATATATATATATATATATATATATATATATATATATATATATATATATATATATATATATATATATATATATATATATATATATATATATATATATATATCTTATGGGTTCTACGATGCCTCCTTTAATGCGTTACAATCTTTCAGAGAATCTGATAATGCTATTTGACACTATGTGTGAATAGTATAAAAAAAAATTCTTACAAAATGTCGACAGTGGGTGGTTGGTTTCTATGAGGACTACCTTAAACAGTGGGCGTGGTACATCAATTTTGATACTCTATTAAACTGCAATCAAAAGAAGTCCATGTGCCGACTTACAACCGGATAATTTAAAAATGGATGCCCAAAAAGTGCGCAACAACATCTAGACAGACAAAGAGACGGATAAACGGACAGACATACGAACATAGCTAAATTGACTCGTCTCGTCGAGCTGATCAATAATATATATACTTTATGAGGTCTAAGATGGCTCCTTTGATATGTTACAAACTTTCAGACAAACAGATTTCTACACTTCACACTATGTGTAAAGGGTAAAACCCACGTAAAAATAATTAATTATTATTATTGTTGTTGTTGTTAGTTTCAATTAAGTGTAGAAATGCATTTGTTCTTCCGCATTTCATTATATCGATGCATTTTTATACCATTCACACATAGCGTGAAATGGCATTATCATCCATTTTTTGAGATAATCCCATACGAACCCTCAGTTCATGACTTCTTTATCAAAGTCAATATCCGCATTGGAATTCGATATGGTGTCTTCTTATTGATGGTTGGTTCACACACATATGTTAATGGACTTGGACAGACTTTGCATTTAGGAAGATACTAATGTGATGACGAGTATATCTCATGGTTATGCTTTAGAACATGAGTGTGGGTGTGTATGGCGACATTGTATCAACATCTTCAAGCAGCATGAACAGTCGGACGTATATATATGTTTTTATATCCCTTTCTCTTATCGACAAAACATATAAATTTATTATCTGTACTAAGTTTATAGTGTAATGGCAAGAACCAACCCATACCGACAAACAAAATTGTTCATGTCGCAACTGTTCCATTAGAGCAACGTTGGACGGTCTATTCTGCATGGTACACAACCAACTGTTTGACAGATGTTTTCACCTAAGACTGATGTTTCTCTACTACGAGTAGATTGTTTTAGAGCACTAAAAACATCGACTTGATGTGTCATTCGCCTTACAGATCTAACTTGGCACTCAATGACTTCTTTTTGTTCCATGAAAACATGAAAATAAAATGCGAGGTCAACATTTCGAAGAAGCCTTTAAACTTCTCATTTTGTAGATACACACTTGTGAGTGGCAAAAGTTTTTCAAAAATTGGCTCAAATGCATGCAAAAGTGCATTGAGATAATTTGGAAAAAT
This sequence comes from Leucophenga montana, assembly GCA_035044765.1. NCBI lineage: Eukaryota > Metazoa > Arthropoda > Insecta > Diptera > Drosophilidae > Leucophenga > Leucophenga montana. Next base: position 242,593 of record JAWNNQ010001443.1, on the reverse strand, counting down.
AATAACTACATTTTCAATAATAAATTAAATTTTTTTTGTTTTCATAGGCACACAATATAAAATGCAACCCTCGTATATATATATATATATATATATATATATATATATATATATATATATATATATATATATATATATATATATATATATATATATATATATATATATATATATATATATATATATATATATATATATATATATATATATATATATATATATATATATATATATATATATATATATATATATATATATATATATATATATATATATATATATATATATTTTATATGGTGTCGCCTATGAAAACAAAAAAAAATTTATATATATATATATATATATATATATATATATATATATATATATATATATATATATATATATATATATATATATATATATATATATATATATATATATATATATATATATATATATATATATATCTGAAACATTTAACATAATGCATTGTAAGTGATTTCAAAATTCTACACACTTTTTGTTTGATTAGTCTCGATGTCTAGAAAAAAAAAATAATAATAAAAAAAAAATAACTTTTATGGCAATTGGTTCCCCAATAGTCTCAATTGAGCAATAATGAGTGATAAGCACAACAGTTGAGATTGCGAACAGCTCACACTCCAATAATTTCTATACTCATATACAAAACATATGTAAATGACTCAGACGTCGCTCACTGCAGTTCAATACGAGTATTCAATTTGAACTGATTGCGCGAGCTCATTGAGTCATTTCGAAATGCGAATGAGTTTCGACGATCTTACTCACTTTCAATTCGACTCACTTAATTGGACCCAAAACTAATTAAGCTCTTTCGAATCATATACGGCGGCAATAAGAAAAATAATTGTTGGAAAAATAAAAAAAACTCGATAATTGTAAATATAAAAATAGAATAATTCAATTTATGGAATTTCCAATGCGTAAGAAAAGAAAAATCACATTGACTGCTAATTTCTAAACTTATTTTTTTGACTATACTCGTAGTTTCCAATTTAGTGATAACAATACACTAAAGATGATATTTCGGTCGAATTAATTAAGAATTGTTCGAATTGAAGATTTGCCAAGGTGTTCTTTAGTTTGAAACAAAATCTCTAAAAAAAAAAATGAAGAAAAACAAGGGAAACGTTAGCTACGATAGACCCGAAGCGTTAAAACCCTGTAACGAATATCGTTTTAGAGCTGAAAACGAGAGCAATGATCCAATGGTTAAAAGAGGGCAGTTCACGCCTTTAATATATATATGCACGTATATGTGTGATACGTCTATTTACAAAAACCCACCGTATAAAACATTAAATTGATATTGACTGTAATTAAAAAGTTTAACACACGCAAAAACCTTAAAGTAGGCTGTTTGCTTGTGTATGAAAAGTGGGCATGGCTTGTTCATGTCGATATTTTATGGCATTAAAACAAAATTAAGCTTCTATATCGTATTTCAGCTGCATATGTTAAAAATTGTTAGAAAACAAGAAAGAATGCTGCAGTTGTGAGTTCACAACTTCGAAATATTCTGTCGCCAATTTTTATACCATTTACACATAGTGTGAAATGGTATTATCAGTTTGTCTGAAAGTTTGTAACGCATTAAAGGAGCCATCGTAGACCCCATAAAGTATATATATTCTTGATCAGCTCGACGAGACGAATCGAATCGATCTAGCCATGTCCGTCTGTCTGTCTGTATGTCCATCTGTCCGTCTGTATGTTGTTGCGCATTTTTTGGTGACCAATTTTTATGCTATCCAGTTGAAATTTTGCACATATATTTCTTTTTATTGTAGTTTAATAGAGTATCAAGATTGACCTGCCACGCCCTCTATTTGGGGTAGCTCCCATATAAACCCACAGTTCACTTTTATGCATTTGTATGGAAAACATCAATATTGCGGCATCTTACACATCAACTACATCGCTTCATACACATCTACTAGTGAGCGTGTACCACTCCCTATTTAAACCGCCACTTTTATGTATTACAATACTATTTAACGTTTCGTGTGAATGGTATTAGAGCTTCGGTTCAACCGAAGTCAACGTTTTTTCTTGTTTTTTTTATACCCTGCTGTTAAAATCCAAGGGTATACTAAGTTTGTGCAAATGTATGTAACAGTCCGTCTGGATGTATGAGACAACACATCTCAGAAATTACAAGAGTTAGAGACTTCAAGCTTGCACAGTTAGATTCTTCTCGACCATACGCAGATGTCTTATATTATATAATTTTGTACATGCCACCCACCGCGCCCACAATATGGCACACTTTTTATGACCGTTTCGTCGGAATTTATTAAATTATTTTTTCATAAAAAAATTTTTATTTGCTAATTAAAGATTTATTTTTAAATAAAAAAAAAATGTTGTTTGGTGATTTAAAATTTCAGAGGTCTACATTAGCGAGGGTATTTCGTAATCGTGCACACACTACTTTTTTAAACCAAGGGAATAAAAGCGAAATGTATTTCGGTTTTGGTTCCGGTTCTGGTAAGGTTTTTTAATGTTCTTTACCGGTTCCAATGTGTTTCGGTATTTGGATCGCGGCAAGGTTCTTGAAATTTTTTTGTTTGTAACGTATTGGAAACTCAACGAAGAATATATATACTCTTGATCAGCTCGACGAAACAAATCGAACTAGCCATGTCTGTCTGTCTGACTGTCTGTCTGTCTGTCCAACTTCTGTCAAAAAAATGTCACTCAGATTTCAAGATATCAATCTGAAATCGGGTATGGATACTTTCTATGTTGCTAGGCTGAACATATTTCACAACTAGTATGCTCTGTCCACTTTTAGGGGTAGCCACCATACATACCCATAGGCCACTTTTCGTTGTACGCGTACTTGCGTAGCTGGAGCTGCGAAAGTAATGTTTGACAATTCGAATAGTTATGGGCAATTCGTGAAATTTTCAATTCATATACTTGTATGTTACCAACTGTTTTTTGTTTTAAACATAATTAATTCAAAAATTAAAAAAAAAAACTGGTTTATCTTGGAAAACGTTATTTTTCAGGATATATAGTCTATTGTGGGCCTAGTGGGCAAGGCAGCCCAAATCTACACTTGATGTGCACGCAAATCAGACGAAACTAGAAACTTAAGTTTGGAGGATCCATTTTCTGTAGACCCCGAAATCTCGTTGTGCAATTATACAGCCGGGTGGACAGACGACATACATGGCTAAATCGACCCAGCTTTCGATGCTGATCAAGAATATATATATATATATATATATATATATATATATATATATATATATATATATATATATATATATATATATATATATATATATATATATATATAATTTATTCGGTCTGCCACGCCTCCTTCTGCATGTTACATACATTTGCACAAACTTGGCCAACAGGGCCAGAAGTTTTTTAGAACTACGAGTTTCAGTTTCAAGCTGTTTCTATTTGTCGGATATGTGTTTTATTGCTCTTTTTAGCAATATATACTAATTGAAAGAGTTGGAATTTGTTTTGTTTTTTTTTTTTTTAGTATATTTAAAGAAACGTGTGAAGGCTATCAACAATTTTCAGCAAAGATTCATAGACAAAACCGTGCAGTGGTTAAATCGAGAAATTGTGCTTTGTATAGATGACAATTTTAAATTGGACAATTACGGAAAATTCCAAGAAGGCTGATATTCTCAGCAGCGCAAAGGCCCATTACGTTACACATCGTCTGTTCGACATTTCGTAGGCTGAGTTGAGTGCCTATCGAAGATTGTGATTAAGTCTGTATACTTTTACAAAAGCGGGCTTGCATTACGCTTGCCTAGACGACGATACACAACTCCATTAGAGTTGTGAAGCACACACACACAGATACTGTACGACTTCCAATATAAAGGGTGTTTTTTTTAGACGTGTGGTTTTCAATCTGGCAACACTGTTTTCGGCAACTGTTTTTTTTTAGCAGCTGTCAATTGATTTATGTTCAGTTTGGTTTGCCATTTCATAATGAATTAACTTACTCCGGAACAACGTTTGCAAATCGTGCAAACTTATTACCAAAATGAGATGGCCACCGATCCCGATTTTCACAAGAAAATTTTGTTCAGCGATGAAGCTCACTTTTTGTTGGATGGGTTCGTTCATAAAAAAAAATTGTCGCATTTGGAGTAATGATAATCCACAAGCCATTGTTGAGACGCCGTTACATCCTCAAGAAGTCACTGTTTGGTGTGCTCTATGGGTAGAGGGAATCATTGGTCCATATTTCTTCAAAAATGAAGCCGGCCATAATGTTACAGTCAATGGGGAACGCTATAGAGCCATGATTAATGACTTTTTCGTGCCTCAATTGGAAAATGTTGATGTGGACGACCTTTGGTTCCAACAAGACGGCGCTACATGCCACACAGCCAACGCAACAATCAATTTATTGAAGGAAACTTTTGGTGAGCGTATTATCTCGCGTCGTGGGACTGTGGAGTGGCCTCAAAGATCGTGCGATTTAACACCGCTGGACTATTTTTTATGGGGTTATGTGAAGTCGCTTGTCTACGCAGATAAGCCCGAGACGATTGACGCCTTGGAATTAATTTTGACATTTTTATTAAATTAGAATCATGTCGAGGTATAAATTATATAACATATTTTCACAAAGATTTTCCCAATTTTTTCTAAACTGACATTATTTCTTGAAAAGGAAGTGTTTTGAAGGCTTGGTTATTGATGTATATTGATTGTTGTGCCCAAAAACATCGATGCAGTGCGTGAACTGATAATGTAAGATCGTCATATAACATATCGTGAGATAGAGGCATTCTTGCACATTAGTTCCACTTCAATACACGATTTACGAGCGCCGAACCGAAGAAGTAGTTGAAGTGTTTAAAAACCATGTTTTAGAGGTGTCTCAAGAGGAATGGAAAAACAGCTATGACAAATGGTTTGAACGAATGCAAAAGTATATTGATCATCAAGGGAAGTATTTCGAAAAACAATAAAGCCATTGACATTTAAAAATGTTGGTTATTATTTGCTATTCCCGAAACATAAATATATTATAAATTCGCTTCTCTACTTAATTGAGAGCATCTTCTCGAAAATCCACAGAACATGATAAATGCTCAGTTATATATTAAAATCAATTCCAACAATACAAATGAAAAATACAAATTTTTCGTCATAAAATTGTTATGAGAAGTTTTGTGAGTTGCATGTAGACTTTCGTCACTTGGTTTTTACCTGGACACAAGAGGTTTTTTTTTTGTATTTGATATATTATATCTTTTTATATGCATGAATAACAAGAACAAACTTACTTTGTAGATAGTATGTATTTATGTTCAGCAGTAAATGATTATGCACAGTTTCTATCAGCAATAATAAAATCACAGATCACAATTACCAAAGTCGTAAAAAGTCGTTCAGCGATTAGTATTTAGTATTTAGCAATGATTTATATACTATGCTGCCCGATTTTCATATAATTTAGCAAACTTATTTACTTTCACTTTTTGTTTTCAACATATCAATCATTTATCGTATATAGTATTTTAACCAACACAGTTTAATTTTTGGAACTTTTTAACTTCTTTTTAGAAATTGAGTAAATTTATTTATTTATCCCTTCACTGTTAAAAGCCACTGTTAATTTAGATACTTCGCAGTACTTAAAGATTTTTTATTAATTTTGATGTGAACACTTGAAGGTGTGGGCGCGAACTGATCTTGCTCAGTTTCGGCTGAAACGTTTGGCCGGAGCAGCGCAAATGTTTAAGCGTTTGCTTCGAACCATGAACCGAACTAAATTTGCTGGGAAAATTTACTTTAAAAATGAGCAAAAAAAAAAAATAGGTTACTTCATTAGAACTGAAGCTTTGTTACCCTGCATACGATATTTCAAATCGTGTATAAATATATATATATATATATATATATATATATATATATATATATATATATATATATATATATATATATATATATATATATATATATATATATATATATATATATATATATATATATATATATATATATATATATATATATATATATATATATATATATATATATATATATATATATATATATATATATATATATATATATATATATATATATATATAGAGATATATATATATATATATATATATATATATATATATATATATATATATATATATATATATATATATATATATATATATATATATATATATATATATATATATACATATATAGTATATATAAACATAAAAGTCTAAATTTAGATGGTACTTTTGTTTGAAGGTATTCGTGAACACGATTGTTGACATATACATGTGTGAATTATTCATCCATAAGAAGACGCCATATTAAATTGTAAATTAATACTAACTGTATACTGTATACATTTTTCTTATAAAGACCCAAAAGTGAGCAATGGGTTTGTAAGGAAAACATCCCCTAAAGTGGAAGTGACACACTCAACTATTTATGTGTGAAATCATATTTGTTAAAAATATAATAGAGTTTTTCTTATAAAAAACATAAAATGGAGATTGATATGTTTGCACGAAGTATTCTCTTAAAAGTGACCCGGACACGCCTCTTAAAATATATTGGTATCGTTCATTGCTCAAAATTCAAGCGAAATTAGTATTTATATACCTATATAGAAGATGTACAAAGTACCCGAAATAATGTCATAATGTGTGTCTCTAAATGTAGTTCCAGTCAGTTATGCTTGCATTTTTTGTGTCGTGACGGGCGCAGACACTGACGAATGTTTTCACTTACAAGTAGATGCATTTAGTAGATCACATTGACTTTGGCATACACTGCAACACGTCAACAATCAACAATGCACATGAACGTTTTATATGCTGAAAATGGAAAAAGATAAAAAAAAAATGGTTGTCTGTAAAATCGGTTTACGGATAATTTTACATGAAAACGTCATTAGAAAACAAAATATATACATATATAATATATTGTAATACATACATATTTATTCTGTCCGTTATAGGCGTCAACATCAAGACAACGCTACTGTTATTTTCATATATGTATGTACATATGTATGTGTATATTCTACCATGCGCGTATATTCTACCATGTGCATATACAAAGAGACTGACAACTTTGCTTTCACCAACATACACAGCGCCGCAGCCCACCGCGCGCTAGTTAACACTAATACGCAAACACACACACACACACACACACACACACACACACACACACATAACTATAGTTTTCACAAGCCAATGCTTCACAAGGCGAATGCTTTTAACGATCGTGCCTCTCTATCGCTTGTTCCGCGCTCTCGCTTGCACGCACGGCTGAGGTGTACGTGACAACTTTTCGTATGCGGCGGCGTTCATCGATTTAATAGACGTTATCACGTCAAAAAAAAAAAATTCTTCAGGTATCTTAGTTGTATTTAAAAATATTCGGTGAAAATTATGATCTACATCAATTCTTTGCACTTAGTGTTGAAACTAATGATGTTCTGACTTCTGATTTCTATGCCTTTATAAGGCTTTTTGAAGACTCATATTAAATGGCGCTTTGCCATTTAGTGTTATTCTTCAGAAAGATGATAAAATGTCATTAGGGCAATATTATACTACAACGATATAACTAAAATTACACAAATCAGAAACCAGGTTCGATGCTTTTAATGCAGTGTTTTTGCTTTCCACCAATCAATTCTCAATAATGCTTTATGTGCGCTGAACAGGAAAAACATAGTGTTTTTTTTATCCTAGTAAACGGTTTATTTCTGTTTTTCGTTGAATGATTTCACTTGAATCAGTATCGAATTTGAACAGCAAGCCCGACCGAAATGAAAAATATTTCGCTAGAAATGTGATTAAATTACCCGTCTAACGAATAATATGAATTCGATGCCATACTTTTATATCACTCACACATAGTGTGAAATGGCATTATCAGATTGTCTGAAAGTTTGTCATGCGTTAAAGGAACCGTATACCTCATAAATCATATATATTCTTAATCAGATCGACTAAACGAGTCGATCTAGCTATGTCCATCTGTACGTTGTTACTGCGCAATTTTTGTTTAGCAATTTTTATGCTATCCAGTTGAAAATTGACATACAAACTTCTTTTTAATCCAGTTCAATGGAGTATCAAAATTGTCTCGCCACGCCCACCTTTTGGGGTAGGACTCATACAAACCCACCGTGCAATTTTTTGTTTTTGTAAGAAAAACTCCTTTATTAAAGTCAATATTAGGTTTAAATGCGATATAGTGCCTCTTTATAGATAGGCAAATGGGCATGTTCTGCCCACTTTTTGGGTTAGCCGCCATACAAACCCACAGTGCAATTTTGTGTGTTTTAATGAAAAAATTTTTCATTTAAATCAATGTTAGCTTGAAATTTGATTAGTTGGATTTTAGTGGACAACCGCTTCATATACATATTTAAATGTGCGTATCCCGCCCACTTTTTGAGGTAGCCCTCATACAAACCCACCGTGCAATTTTGTATTTTTTATGAAAAAATCCTTCATTTAGACCAATATTAGCTTGCAATTTGATTTTGTGGATGTTAATGGACAACCGCTTCATATACATATATAAAGGAGCGTGTCCCGCCCACTTTTTGAGGTAGTCCCATATAAACCCACAGTTCACTTTTATGCATTTGTATGGAAAACGTCAATATCAACTGGAAATTCAATGTGGCGGCATCTTACACATCTACTACAGCGCTTCACACACATCTACTAGTGGGCGTGTACTGTCCACTTTTTGGTGTATCCCATATTTAAACCCCCAACCTTTCTGTTTTAAATACGATTTAAAGTTTCGTGTGAATGGTATTAGAGCTTCGATTCAATCGAAGTTAACGTTTTTTCTTGTTTCTCTTATAGATTTAGGTCTGCTAAACTCAAAAATAGCATGAAACAATTTTTAATTTGATACGTTTTCGCTGTATGAGTTTTTGAAGTTTTTTTTTTATTATACAGGTCAACAATTTTAGCTTTATCTCAAGATGGAAACGATCAATATAATTGCGACTAATGTCAAAATAAATATAGTGAAATACGCAGAACACAGCATAGAGCGGAACTATTAGTTCGCTCTGTGGAAACTCTCCCCTCTATAGAGGGAGAGTCATGGATAGGGATCTATGACAATAAGTCTCTTATCGAGTCCGAATCATAAATTAGAGCATTGAACAATCAATTTTAGTACTATTTGTGAAAACCAAAAACTTTGGACCCTCTCCATACATTTTGTTCGTATGGACTAAGCAAACATAAATGAATTCTATTTTTCCCTATTTCAAAAGTAAACTCATTAATCTCGTTTTTGTTAAAAAAAAAAAGTTTTTGCAATATTTCAGCTTATAACTTTCAAACTACCCACTCGATTTTAGAATACTGAAAACCTAAACTGGTCCTACATTCTAAAAAAAGTTCATACAGCAAAAAAATACACTGATTCAGTGAACGGCTCCAGAAAAAAAATACATTAAAAAATAATATAGAATTGTAGTATAAACCTATTTAATGTTTTTGACTCATTTGTTTACAGCTGCTATCTGAGTCGCTTTGTTTTTGAGGCAAGCAAGAAAATTGCAACCAGAGAAGTTCGTTGCAAAGTGATACACTGGCATCTTGAAAATATGTAACAAACAAATTTTAATTAGATACGCTAATTAGATTTGGCTGCAATTTAGTGGCAACCACTGAATAATTATGTAATATTTTTATCAGTTAGTGAAAACATATGCACAAAGCTTCTTCCGAGTCAACTGATTGACTAATTTTTGTTTGGATCAAATTGTTGTGAAAACTGAGTTGGTTCAAGTTGTTAATATGGAAAATAAAGGTCAGGGAATGGAGAGTAAATGTCTCATACTTTTGTTAACATATTCTATTTCCTACCTGCATTGCTATTTTTGTTGAATAACTTAATAATTGTATGTTGTTGCAGAAACCAGACACGGCCATCTCTAAGAGAGTTTCCATACAAAATTCAAAAATTGGGTGGTTAGTTGCAATGAAGGCTAACCTTAACAGTGGGCGTGACATGCCCCTTAATATTTATGTGAGGCGTGCTTCCAATGAGAGGCCACCATGCCAATATTTAAGATGATATTGACTGCAATAAAAACTTTTTAAATAAAAAAGGCAAAAGTGGGCGTTTGTTTTGTATGGGGGCTACCTCACAAAGTTGGGGGTCACACCCAATAATATATTTATTTTAAGAGTCCTTTTATAATTAATTATTACGTCACCATTTTTAAGGTGATATTGACAGTAATAAAAAAAAAATGTCCTAAAAAAAATTTAAAGTGGGCGTTTATTTTGTATGGGGCCTACCTTAAAAATGTCAGTTTTGATACTCTATTAAACTGCAATTAAAAGAAGTCCAAGTGACAACTTACAACTGGATATCTTAAAAATTGGTGCCCAAAATGTGCGCAAAAACATCTAGACAGACAGAGAGACAGACAGGCGGACAGGCAGAGAGACAGACAAACGGACATACAGATGGACAAGCAGACAGACAGACGAGCATAGCTAGATCGACTTGTCTTGTCGAACTAACCAAGAACATACATAGGTACTCTATGGGACTTGCGATGGCTATTTTAATGCGTTATAAACTTTCAGACAAACTGACAATACCATTTCACAGTGTGTGTGAATTGTATAATTATAAGATAAAAACCGAGTGACGAAAGTGTACTTCCAACGCACAACATTTGTAGCACGATATTAGTTTTGTGATTAAAGATTTATGTTTATTTTAAATTGCTTTGTTGGCATTGATTGAAATATGTAATTAATCGTTCATCATCAAAATTGATGATAGAAGATTTCTTGAAGAGTTGCAAGTATGTTTTCGTCATTTGGTTTTTATTTGCTCGTACATACTATGCTCAAATTTACTGTTAATTCACTTGCTTTGCTCACTTTTTGCAATCATTTCTTTGTGCTCAGCATTTGCATATTTACTGCTTTTGTTTTTTTTTTTCGTGTTTTTGGTACTTTCGATCATTTTTGGCGCGCTCTCTCTCTCTATCTCTGTGTCGCCGCTCTCCACCCTTGTTCAATAATTCGATTTTTTATAAATATAAAGTGCAGCTTATTAACAGAATTCAGTTAGTTGAGTGATGAAGGTCAGTGATGAAGGTAAAGTGCGTGTTGCGCAAGATTAAATCGCTTATCGTCTGGAAGGGAGGCGGGTGAGAGTGCCAGAAATTGAAAAGATAAAAACCGAATGACGAAAGTGAATTGAATTGAATCAAGTGCGTCGTTTAATCAATTAATTTGCTAATTTCATAATTAATGAGTGTGAAAATGTTGTATTAAAATGTAGTTAAAATCTATGCTCAAATAATTATAAAATGCAGCATTTATGTAAATCTAAATTTCAATTCGAGTGCAAGCGAAGCGTATGTTTAAGTGAAAATAATAAAGAATGGGGTGAAAAATAGAGCGAATAATGGAAATAATGAGATTGCCAATCTGCTCTCTTACTCTCACAACCAATAAATCTTACCGCTCGGTAAGTTACTGTTATTTGATTCATTCATAATTTTTTGTGTATTATTCTTTTCTAACTCATAATAAAAAATATTGCATATTATATAAAAAGAAGAACGGCGCTGTAAGAGGTGTAAGTGCCGCAGATCGGTGGTTATATCAAAGCAATTCTCTAGAATACAGTCTTATGCTGCCCCTAACCGTACCATGCCAGCAGACGTCACATGCGCGAGGCGCAGTGGTTCATTTTCCGAAAATATGTGGGAAAAACACAATTTCGCGTTGTAGTGTTTGGCCTAAAATGATATTTTTTTTGTAGATGTAAAATTGCTTGATTGATTGCTTTGGTTTAAATAAGGGTCATCCCAAAAAAGTGGGCGGTACACGTCCATTTGTATATGTATGTGAAGCAACCATCTACAAGATGCCACCATATCGAATTTTAGGTTGATATTGACGTTTTTCATACAATTGCATAAAAGTGAGTTGTGGGTTTGTATGGCACTATCACAAAAAGTGGGAGGGACATGCCCAATGGTATATGTATATGAAGCAGTTGTCTACTAAAATCCACCAAATCGAATTTCAAGCTAATATTGATTTAAATAAAGAATTTTTTTTATAAAGAACACAAAAGTGGGAAAATCTTCACATTACGATAAATCATGAAGAAAACCAAATTATTTAGCCGTTTTCTAGACTTCGATTCGAACGAAATTCTTTGACGCCCAAACTGAATTTGGTATACCAGCAAAGATCGTTCGTCTCTGCACGATGGCTCTATCACACACTCAAAAATCCTCTCTGTTCCCTTTAATTCCAAGAGAAGTTTCATCCAGAGTGAAAAGTATGGATACGCATTGTATCGGCGCAGCCCTAGCAACGCCCCTCCAATTATGTTCACCAACTCTGTTTTCAATGGAAGTGCACTGTCCTAGCCTTCAATGATATTAGAACATGGCAAGGCAAAAACTTCTTTCAAAATATTGCAATGAATTATTTTCATACTCGAAGAATTGTAGCTGAATTGCGAGTCAAGAATATTTTTTCTGATTCTCAGTTTGCCTCCAAACATCACATTTTAGAAAATACATCACATCGATGTTGTCTTCTCGTTTGATAGTAGCGAGTTAACACCTTATATAAACGCTTTATACTGCTGACTTTCCGGTAGCAAAGGACAATGTCATAGTCAGGTACTCAGACCAAACCACTTTCATGGCAACGGGCAGCGATTCGGTAGCTGAGTCGAGTCTTCTGCTGGATCAGCTTCACGTACATAAGACATGGTTCATTAGGAGGAATATTGCAGTGACCGCCGAAAAATACTCCCACGTAATATTCACAGTGAGACACACCAGCTGTCCTCTAGTATTTCTCAACGGCGATGTGATACCCGCCAAATTTATAATCTTCAACTTGGTTGTTAAACGAAATTTTTTAAGCCAGGGCCATAATCTGGACCATAGGTAAGAGATTTACTCATGTTTCCGATACCTCCTTAATCACATTATATTTAAAGTGTATGGAAAGGTGAACATGTTTTTATACACCATCCTTCCGAATCATTCAAATGGAATATATGACGAATAAAATATATGCACAAAAGTCAACTGAAACAATAAATAATAAGGAATAAATAAGAATTTGTAACTATTCCAATTATTATTAATATCTTCGTAATACTATAATTTCTTTGTGTTTGTTAATTGCATAAAATATTTTTAAGTTCCATTGTATGTTTCCTTCGGCGAATTCGATATTCGCTACTCTTCCTTGCTTTTCAGTTTAAGATTGAGTCTTTGCCTTGCGCTATGGAATATATGTATATAAGTATCTGAAATGAATATGTATTGCGGGCTTGGGCAAGTTTTAAAAATCTTGCGAAGCGACCGTACCAGAGTGTTGGGCCTTAGTACCATCTTTTGAGAATCGCAGTACCATCGCATGGAGAGTTATCGAGTACGAAATTTAAATGCACTGAGTATCGTTCGACTGTTTATACCTTCTGCATAGAAAGAATCTATACCGACTTTTAAAAATTAAGGTATAATAATGAAAGTTCCCAGCAAAGGGCACATCTTTGCTGTCTATCTCTAGTAAGATTCTTAGCCATGTAATACAATTGATGAAGTCATGAGGTGGTCTTTGAGTGGCAGGGATCCGTCTATTCATCTGGAAGACCTAGAAGATGATATTTGTGTGCTGAAACTTAGACTTATCATGTGGTCTACAGATAAGCTAGAAAAGATAATTTCATAATGTTTCTAATATCAATCCAAAAAAATACTCAATATTGGTACCAATAGGGTTAATATAACATACTACTTATGGCCTAGATAAGGGCCTTTGATTAACCTACCTAATATGGATATAGAACAGATCAGGCCACTATAACTTATATTCATGAAATTTTATACAGTTTCTATATTTCAGATGTCTCGAAAGTGTCTAATTTTTTTCGTAGAATTTAGTGTTATGAACGTTTTCGTTAAGAAATGCGTTCTACGCCGTTAGTTAGGAATTAAAAAAATAAAACCGATATGTACGAAAAGCACAAATTGTTTGCTATGACATTCGGGCATCTTTCAGAAAGAATTTCTTATACATACTTGAAATTGTTTTATCCCTTGATTGCATAGAGAATGCTTCTGGCAATTTCGTGGATCATTGGCCAAACCAGTTGATGGTCAAAACGGTGCAGTCTAATAGATAAGCGGGGTGTTGTAACAGTTTACAGCGAGTTTTGTTAATGACAATGAGAGTGCCTCTATTAACCGCCTTCAAACAATTTTTTTTCATACTCTGCGCAGAGTTTGTAGTCCCGGGCAAAATTAATGAAGCATCGGATATCACTTAAAGAATATACCGTTCACATCGCCAGATTGATCGAAGTAGACATATGGACATATTCTTTCATTGAATAACATATAACTTTAATTTTTAGACTGTGTAACAATCAGGAGCAGTTGAGGTGTTCCTATAATGTATCAGAGTCGATATAGTCATATCCGTCTGTTTCACATTTTCAATATTTTCAAAACTACAAGAGACCTATTACAATCAATCCCAACAATACAAGTGGAAATATAAATCTTTCATCACAAAATCGATCTCAGAAGTTTATGGAGTTGCAAGTATGTTTTCGTTACCTTGTATTATTAACCTAGTGAAGAGGTTTTTTCAGTTGATCCATTTTAAGCACAATAAAAAAAGTTTTAATTCACAATTCAGAGTTTACCATTTTATTATCATAATTAAAAAATAAAAAAAAAAAAAAAATAAATATACATTGCATATACAAACATTTTGAATTTGAAAGTATTTAATGTATTAGATAGGTTAGTTTTTCCTTTTTTGTTTTCTTTCTTTCTTTCTTTTAGTACAACTCTGCGCTACAATGGACTGCTCTTCGTTTGCAAAGAAGTAAAAAGGTGCTTTTTATTTGTTAAGTACAATTTTGTAATTGTATTTGTGGCTTAGCTACAAATACATTTAAAAATATATATAAATGTAGTCATCTTTATTTTTATATTGTATATTCATACTAATGCTAAATTATTACAAAAAAAAAAAACCCTTAATGTGATTTTTTATGGTTTATTAAACATTTATAGCATAATATATTTCATTTAATGCTTCTTCATAAATATAACATCTAATTATCAATAATTGGTTTCGCATAAATTTTGATCAATTGAATGAAATGCAATCCTTTAAATATAAATTTACTTGTTATGTTTATTCATTTTGTTTGTTTGTTTGTTTGTTTCTTGTTTGTTGTTATAACTATCACATATAAATAATTGGAATTAAACTGTTTGTTTTATTTTGTATAAATTATAGATACTTAACGTATTCACACCTAGTTGATTAACAGTTCAGTTGATGAGAAAATGTGAAACAAAATGTACTGTGAAAAAGTAAGCAAGCTCATCTCATCGCTTCCACACTTGTTTACAAATTTCCGGTAAATAAATTACTTTGAAGCAGTGTATGAAACCGGAAACGTTAACCGAAATTAACCGTTTTAAATTGATAACGATTATTTTAAAACCGAAACCTTTTTTAGAGAAATAAATTTAAATGAAAGAGTCGTACCGGAACCAAAATATTTGTTTCACGTTTATTCTTTTCTAAGAGAATTATAGTAGGGGAGCCCAAGCGGGGATTTTGCGCGTTACTCGAGCGCGTAAGAAAATCATATGGGGAGAAACCTTGTTGTACCCTGTATTGTACCCCTACCATATATGAACCCTTAATATAGGGGCGTGCATTGAGGGCAGCTCGTCAGATTAGGAACAAATATCGATCATCTGAAAAAGTCGAGCGCGTCAAGGTAAGTTAAGTACATGCAGAAAAGTGTATATTTCAATAATCCGACAATTTGAGCGTGGCTAAGGAAATGGGCGAGTCACAAAGTTGTAAAAAAAACGTAACCTCAAAATACTCGAGCGCGATTGATTTTTTTTTTTATTTTGTAAGAAATCCTATTAGGATTACGAAAAACATATAATCTGACGAAAAACATATAATGGGTCGATGTAGCTAAAAACAAGATGCAGCGTACAGATGCTGAAAACTGTGAACGGATGGAACAATTTCGCTAATTATTTTTTTGTTGTGTTTATTATTGTCAGAAGATGAACCTAATCTTCCAATGGGTCCCCATGACGCTTTAGTAACTGCAAATTTAGCATCCCGGGCTCCCCCACTATTATTTACTTATGCATAGTCTACTTATGCGTAATGTTTAAAGGAAAACATAAAACTGCTGATACCATACAGAGTATATTTTTATATTAATCGGTACCGTACCGGTAAACCGAAACTATATCCAAGAACCGTACCGAAACCGAATACCGAAACCGAATACCGAAATAAATTGGAACCGGTACAGAATCTTATACTGAAACACACGTTTCGGTACGAATCAAAACCGAAATCAAAACACGAAATACATTTCAGTTGTATTCCCTGCTTTGAAGCATTCTGAAACACTTACACTTTGAACTAAGATCGACAATCAGTTTGCTATTTATTAGGGGGAACATCACTATGGAGAAAATGGACACTTTTTGTGGCATAAATTATTAACTTGATATTTTTCTGTCATAAGGTCTGTCATTTATGCTCGACATATATATCCTGATATCCGATCTTATTCGAGTAGGCGCTGATGTAGTGAGTGTGCCATGGTTCGGTTAATCACTTATGTACGCACCCAACAAGAACTGCTTCGAAAGCAACTTATTATGTTGATGAACAGGAAGTATCATCGCTTCATTGTGCAAATGATCCTCATAGGTCATTTGCAGACAACCAGTGGCAGTCCTCAACGCACTATTCTGACTTCTTTGCAGGCTTTGCCATTGAGTCTTACTCAGGAAAGGGGTCCATACGGGAGCAGCATATTTTGGGACAGAACGCCCAATAGCTTTATAAGTTGTTATTATAGTCTCCTAGTCCTTACCCCAAGAAGATCCGGCAAGCGCTTTCAACACTTTGTTTCTCGACTTAAGACGATTATTTGTCTTGGTGGCATGAGCCGAGAATCTAAGCAATGGGTCAAATGTAGTTCCCAATATCATCGGGTACTGGACAGTAGGAACCCTTAGACCTTCAACAAAGACATCTAGTTCCATTCTCACCTCCTTAGTCCAGGAAGTGAAAATGGAAGCAGATGACTTATGAGTTGAAAGCCTAAGGTTGCGAGCATTGAAAAATTTAATAAATTATCCAAATAGATATTAATTCTCGCACAGATATCATCTACATTCACGCCCGATGATAAAACAGAACAATCATCTGCATAGGTCACTAGATTTATATGGGGAGGGGGAAGGGGCATCTTTGCCAAATAAAGGTTGAACAGAAGAGGAGAGAGAACCCCACCCTGTGGAACACCTATCTTTAACTTACGATAACCCGACCTCACCATTAATACCATTAAGATAGTTCAATAGCCAGCGTTTCGTTATATCGGGTAGTGAGGTGGAGTCCAGGTCTTGAAACAAGATCAACTGTGTCAAATGCCTTGCTCAAGTCTAGAGCCACCATCACTGTACGTTCGCATGGCCTCGGCTTATTAAGTCCATCAGCTATAAAAGTAGTGATTTCGCTTAGTGCTGAAGTCGTACCACGATTACCTTTGTATTGTAGTTTATTGTAGTTTAGCAGAGTCAATGTCCAAATTAGCACAGAATTTATGTTTTCTCCATCCAAATATTGCGACCCTCCTCAAGAGTCATCTTCAGGGTTTTGAGTTCAAAACTCCACAACTGACAAAGAGGACGTGTGTCGTCTTATTGTTGTTCTGTAATAATATTATATTACACGCTGAAGATGACTCTCGATGAGGGTTGAAATAGATTGGTGGAAAAAACATAAATTGTATTTTAATTTGGACCTTAAGCCTGCTAAACTACATTATGGTATTTGATTCCACATTAAAATAATTTTTTCATCTAAAATTTTCAGCATTAATAACAAAATAATAATAATAAAAACAATGCGTACTTAAGTCACTAAAAGGTTACATTTTCTCCATAGTGTAATTTAATCGGATTTAAAGCCACAGTCAGACGTTCACAATTTATCACGTTGCTTTTCAAAACTTCCCTCAATATCAAACCAATTTCTACTGAGCTTCAGACCAAAAACAATCATCCTTTATTAAATTTGAACTAACGAGAGAAATTAATTGTTTAATCAGTCAGCTTTACTGAAGAGCGTTCACAGTGCTCTGTGATTACTTTATATTTCTCATTTTTAATCGAATGGGTGTGAATACCTTAATTATTTTAAACACACAGAAATATTAAAATTAATCATCATCATCATCATCATTGTCATTATCATTATCATCATTTACACATACACACATAGATACATTAAATTATTTCATATATATATATATGTATATAGTATGTAGGTATACTTATTTATATATGTATATGTATATAGGTAGGTAGTTTTATAAATTTCATTTTCAAATTCAAAACAGTTCATTTCAATAATAATTTTAATTTGCTTACGTTAATTTTTTACGAGTATGTTGAATTAAATATTTCAATTTTAATTAATAGATACAATATAAAAAAAAGTACACATTATTTTTGATTTACAAACAATTTGATCGTTTTAATTAATATGCATATTTGATTGAATGCGCATGAAATAATCATTTATTGAAACCAGTTAAATACATTCAAGTGTTGAGGTTTTTTGTTTCGGTTTTCTGTTGAGCGAAAGTACCTATATAGATACATGTGTAAATGCATTTAATTATGAAGTATTTCAATATGCTGTGTATAGTGTATATATTCAAGTGGCCTTTACATACTCGTATTGATGAGTTGCTCAACTGTGTAGTTTAGCATTCGAGTGTTTATATATAACACAATATAACAAATATAACACAATATATTTGATAGAGCACTCAGAGCCCACCAATGTTGTTGTCAGTTGAAAGTGTTTGCTTGCCACAAATGACAATTTTTTTTTTAATTTTTAGTTGAGACGTCGAATTGTTGTGTGAATTTTTTTTGTGGGGGGGGGGGTGTTGTGGAAAAACAGATTTAATTTTAAAGCTCAATACTGAGATCCATGCAAATTTTTGATACCAAAAATATTTCACATAAGAAAAACGCTCTGTCAAGCAACAATCAAAAATTTTCGACACGAACTTTTTTACAGCGAGTACTCAGATAACCAAAAATGTTTGCTACCGAAAATACTTCATATACTCAAAAAACAGTTGACATTACCGTCAGAAAAACCCAAAAGAAAAATCAATTTGTATGAACTTTTCACCTAATAAATATCTGATTTTAATATTTCATGTTGATGTGGGAACACTGTTTTTTTTTTTGTTTGTTTGACATAGCAGTAAAAATTTATAATTTGAGTAGCAAAAGTTTTAATTGAGATCTCAGTATTGGGCTTTAACTGAAACTGCTCACTAACAATTACGGTGTCAGGCTGAAAAGTCTTTTCAAAATTTAAGAAATGGCGTTCGCAATATTAAACTATTGTAGTTTTTGAATGAGTGACAAAAGTTTAAACTAAAAGCGCGAGGTGCAACATCAATAATACTAGTCGACAGTCATACAGTGCATTCGATGCCATATTTGTTTCCCTATGCTGAACTCGAAAATAGCTACAAATGAATTGTGAATTTTTTAAGTTTTTTTTAGATGCTACTAAGTCTACTTTTTTAGCTATAAGTCTTGAGTTAAAAATAAACAATTTAATTGCAACTCATGCCAGCATAAATATAAGAAATAACTAACTTATACGAATTTCGAATTGTATTGGTTTGCGAGTAGCCCCTGAAGTACCTAATCTGCAACACTAAGTTTTTGTTTAACAGCGATTGAAAGTAGACATGAAAGACAGACAGACGGACAGAAACCAGATCGGTGCCAAAATTTACCGTAATCGTGTGATTACTTCGAAGTAGTTTTCGACGTTGGTTAACCGCAATATATTCAAGTTTTTGCATTGTTTCATGAATGTGTATAAGTAGTGATATCAATGCAGCACATCAGCTATCAAGCAGTAAATGAATCGGTAGTTTTCTTTGGTCGAATATGTCCGGCAACCTTCTGATTTCGGTCCGTCTGTCTGCCTTTCGTGTCTGTGCTCAGTGTCTGTCAAACACAAACAAAATGACGCATTTACTAAACAGTTTTACTGTAGTCTATTAACAGATGGTAGCTGAGAAGAGCAGTGTACCATCGTATTTTTGAAAAATCATAACTTTGGAACATATCCATAGATTCTTGTCGTATGTATCTCATTTTCTTCGCAAAAGTTCGTTCTTGTTCGTCGAACAAGTATTACATTTGCCCACTAACTAGTTTAAACATTGCTTGCAAACATCATTTGTAGAAAATTTTCAGCGAGTAAACATGTCAGCGAATAACGACACAGTCATTGCCTTGATGGCTATACATATTTGTTTAGAGAAAAAAAAAAAGAAAAAGGAGCAAGCGCAAAAAAGAAAGCACAGTATGTGGATGAAAGAGTGGTACGCAAAGCGCGAAAAATTCACCCATAGTAATCGTTTGAAGAAGCTGAAAGAAACTTCTCGTGTGGATTTGAAGAATTTTCTTATAATGGAGAGTGAAACATATGAAGCACTATTAAATTTGATAGCTCCAGAAATTCATCGACAGGACACTATAATGAGAGCAGCACTAAGCGCAAATGAAAGGCTTTCAGCGACTTTTGGTCATACAGAAAATCTAATTCGTTGTAATACCATATGCTTGACTTATAAATATCATCTGCACCAGCAGCACTTCCCATGATTTGCTTCGCAAATTTCTGTTTTTATATGCCTCGCTTTTCCCATGCCACAGTGATGGTTCATTTTGCAGGCAATTAATAAATTAATAAATTCTAGCAAAAATTGCTTCGACATTTTGAGCACGTGTTCACGCTAGGAAAACTTTTCACAAAACGATGTTCGTGCCAACATTGCCATCCATTATCGAACATGTTCGATCGAACACAGCCAAGATAGAAACATTTCTATTTTTTTCGAACAAAACGTCCAACACGAAATTTGGACACGAACACTACCACCAACGATGAAAATTTCGTCGAGCCGAACACGTTCGTCCAACAAATTCGACTGTGAATGGCCTGCTTAAACCTGGGCAAACCTAAATAATATCTACATATTTCCTCATTTTTGTAAAAAATCGTAATTTTTCAAAAATATTTCAACTTATGAGTTGCAATCAAATTCGTTGTTTTTAACTCGAAATATAGCTCAAACAGTCCGCTCAGTGGACATCGAGGTCATGGTGACAGTTGTTTGAGATGTGCACGGCAAACAAGTCAACGGAAAATACTATTATTGCAACCTTAAGAACCGAGCAACCGGCAAAAAGAGATTTGGTTCCAATGATGAGGTCAACGCTGACACAAACGCCTTAAATAGGCATTAAAATATTGTGTTCTATTGATTTGAAAGGAGTTTCCAGCTTGCCCTCGTATCGACTCAGCTGAGTTTATATTACTGTTATGAGTTTTTCTCAATTGATATTTTTGACAGGAATTTAGATGAGAACTCATGAATATACAATATAAAGGCTGCTTTAAGAAGTTTTCTATTAAAACACAAATTGTCAATGTCATTATTTAGTTGCTTATACGTTAAATTTATAGGTATGTAGTACTCGTTTATGTTAGTTTAGTTCAGTCTCGTAAGTTGTATGGAAAATTTTTAGATAACTCTTTGAAAAAAACTTTAATATTAATAATCCAAAGATATGGTGCTCAAAGTTCGCATGTGTTTTTTTAGAATGTGTGTTGCTCATTTGTAATTTTTATTTAAAGAATTTTAATAGGTATGAAAAATATAAGCAAAAAAAAAGAAAAATAAAAAAGCGTATCCTGCGTGCGTTGCTATACCTTTCTTGTTTTTCTCTTTTATGAGGGGCGTGATCCCGTTTATTTTTGCAAATGGTATAAGGCCGATGATTTTCTCCAGATCGAAAGAACGTAAAACACTGTACAAATTTCATAGCGATCAGTTATACATTTACTGCGGTTTGAAGAATTTGCGGCCTAGCCTTTTTTTTCCAACTAACATATAGTCAGAAACCTTCTCCTAATCGATAGTAACACACTGTATGAATCTCATAATGAGCAGTTAAATAGTTTCTGAGATATAACGAGTTTGGTTTTTCTCTTATATGAGAGAAGTGTCCCCGACTAGTTTACTGCTGAACCGTTTTTTACCAAACTTCACAGAAACACACTCCGATCAATACCAAAGATTAACTTAAAATTGGAGTTCAGTTGTTTTGGGTGGTTTCGGAGTTCATAGCATACATACAAACATACATAAATTTATTTTTATAAGCTTTTATTTAACTTATTGTGGGTGTGCGTGTGTGTGATTTGTGTGGCTTATATATTTTATATATATGATGAGTTCATCAAAATTTAGCTCAAATCTTCATTGTGATATATGGAAATGGCAGTGAATATATCCAAAACTTCAATTCATCGTATTTGGACGAACGATTTGAATATACGGAAGCTGTGAGCACGGTTTGTTTATCTCACTGCACTTTAACTGATAATGATTTATTGACTAAAATTCACATTTTCCACCATTATCCACACTTCGTATTCGCTTTACGGAAAAATGCATTTGCTGTAGTAATTATAGCCAAAACATTTTTGATGTAAAGTCTCACTCGAACTTTGTTTAGATTTATCCTGACAGCAAATTGTCGCTTAGGCGAAAATTGCTTGCTTCGAGGAAATTGGGAAAAATCAACTACCAGAAATTGAAGAAGAAGATGCAGCACAATGAAATTTTGTATTGGAATTGAAATAAATATGATAAATGTTGTTTTTCATATGAATAATTTCACTTAACTGCCATAACTTGGAGCAGTAGCTTAATTTCATGACAGCGAAAATGCCGTAAGGGACAAAAAATTCGTTAAGTTTACTTTCTGAAATTCGTGTTTACGTTTTTACTAAATGAAAAGTTTATAAAAAAAAGATTCTCCTGGAAATTTCATTTGTGGTCGCTTACACCGCTTTGGCAGGGAATGCTCGATATGTGCTCATATTCATTAGAAAAATAAAAACTAGTTAAACAAGCTTCCAGAAAACTAAACATTTGTTGGTGCAACAACATTAAAAATAAATATCATTCATTCAAAGTTAGATTATGAAGAAAATGCTTGGTATGCAAATTAAAAATCATAAAAATCGTTTTGGTTGAACCGAAACTCTAATACCATTCACCGTAATACCATTCACCGTAATACCATTCACCGTAATTCGATGTGAAGATGTCATCCAAAAAAATCCGCCGCATCGAATTTCAATCTATTACTGACAACATAACTAAAAATGTTTTTTATACAAAAGCGGTGTGTCTATATGGGGCCTATCCCAAAGAGTGTGCAGGAACACGTCTATTGGTATATGTATTTAAATGAAAAGCATTCAAGTTAATTTTGACTTGAATAAGTAAGTTTTTCATACAAAATCGCAAAAGTGGTCAATTGGTTTGCATGGGGGCTACACCAAATAGTGGGCGTGGCATATCAAAATGGATACTCTATAAACTTGGGACCAAAAGACGGGTATGGCTACATCGACCAACTCGTCTCATCGAGCTGTTCAAGAATATACACAGGGTGGCCCGAATGAACTGCAACCAACTTCAAACCGCTGCTATTTGCAAAGCACAGGTTATAGGGCGATCAAATCTCATTTAATGATAGTTCATTTTATTGCTAAAAAATTGTTATACGTGATGGTGGAATACAACCAAAATAGTGTGTTTGCGCCATATTTGGCTGGGTAGGCACGAGTGGCTATTGTTCGCCAGATATCCTTTGAAAAGTGTAGGTTCCAATTCAACGAAATCCTCGCTGGATTGCAGAAAACATTTCAAAAACATTCAAGCATTCAACGAGTATTAAAAAAGAAACTCAAAGTGAAGCTTCACAAATTGATAAAAGGACAAGAGCCGAAACTAAAATATGTTAGGCTCGATAGAGCGTATAACGTAACCAATTTCCAAATATCGTATTCTCAGATGCAAAAAATTTCCAAACTGAGCAATATATAACCAACCAAAATGAGCATGTCTATCTTAAAGATGGTTCCCCTGTTAATTTTTACATTCGAATGTCCACCAGAAATCAGGCAGCATCGTATGTTTTGGTTTGGTTTGGCTGTAACGCCGCATGACCGGTCGGTGCTAATGTTTTTGGGTCGTGGTGTCAAAATGAATGCCATTGTGTATCGGAAAAGTTATCTGGGAGGTGCTCTGAAGCTGTGGAAATGCAAACATTATGGTGAAAGAGAATAAACATTCCCAACATTGCCGCACAAAGCACAAGATTGGTTAAAAAACAATGTTCCGCTGTACATTCGGACCGCACAATGTTCTGCGCGGTCAACCGATGCGAATTCGCTCAACTACTCCAAATGGATCATTTTTCGGGTCGAATTCAATACTAAAAAATAACAAAGTGTGAATGCGCTCAAGGCAGACTTTCGTCGTGAATGGAGCAAAATACCAGCAGCTCACATTCGTACAGTGTATGACTCGTTTATTGACCGTCTCAGGGTCATACTTTGCACTAAAGACATTGAATATTTAAAGTAAAATTGAAAAATTTTATACAACACAACTTTAAATAGGTAAAAGAAAAACAGTAAACTTATTCACAAGTTCTTGAAACAGTAAAAAAGTGCAAAACTGCACAAACAGCGTCGTGAGCACACTTGTGCAAAATAAAGTGGTGCACAATCAGCTGTTTGAGACGCTGATTTGTTTATTCGTTTCGAACTGCGATTACATTTGTGTGAGTAAAATGCTACGAGAAAGTATTAAAAAGAAATTATTGGAAATAGAATTTATTGGGCGTATGCGAAATGCAATGAATTCAATGCATATTTTTCATTTTGTTTTGCAAATTTGCAGATACTCGTAAGTTGCCATCGATGAGAAGTTTTTGTTGCTACTTGCTAAATTTTCGTGATATTTTGCAGCACGATTTTTGCACCGATGGCTGTGAAATATTTTTGTTGCATTTTTGTACTGATATAATGTTGCACAACCTTGTGAATACTTTAAGTTTCTCAAAAGTTGCAGTCCATTCGGGCCACTCAGACAAACAGTACTCGGCCACATGTTGAAAACGCTCAAATGCGATGTTCTACTTCATCCGCCGCATACACCAGACTCACGGCCTGGCAAAGTTGCGCTTCTGTTTTTATGACGATGTGGCTCGATTCTTGTTAATTGTTGATGAATATGCATAAATGTAAATAATTTACTTAAGCTTAAGCCACTCGCAAATAATAAAATAAATCTTCGAACACATTTATACTATATAGGATGCCCAAACAAGAGTGCACGATTCAATTTAAAAATATAGTAAAGCATATTTTTTTTAGCGAGTGGACATGTTCCGTTTATGTATGGAATAAACTATCTAGCAAAAGGTCCCCACAGCTCTGAACACACCCCTTTACTCTTTTCATAAAATTTTCGATGTCATTTTGACAAAGATGTGGCTCTATCTCACCGATGAGCTCAAGCATTTTTTGTGATTTATTCACATAAGAGATTTCACAAAACTCCCAAAAAAGAAATACGACGCTAAACGTACGGCCATGGTGGTGAGTTGACATCACAATTTCGGGAGATGATACACTCTGCAAAACATTGCTCCAATACATCGATTGCTTCAAGCGCGGTGTGGCAGGTGGCGCCGGCCTGTTGAAACTACATGTCATCCAGATCTTTACCGTTTACTTGAGACCACAAAAGCTCCGTTATCATGTTGCTGTGATGAATGCAAATTTTCAAAGAAGTAATCCGCACCAGATAATTGCCAGTTATGGATGCATTTGTTTCTCATGGATCACGTGCGGATTTTCAGAGCGCTAAATGTGACAATGTTGTTTGTATCCGAACCCATTCAGATGAAAATGCGCCTCATCCATGACGATGGTTTGTTTCGAAAAATTGGCATTCACTTCATGATGACACACGTTGTTCAATTGTGTTGGGGCTCCGTTTTTATTAATCGGAACAACCGTAGATACCAGCGTCAAATTTGAATCGTGCAATCTCATTGGGACACCCTATACAATACTACGCTACAAAATATATTTACTGATTTTGAGCTTCTTAAAAGTGTTTGCATCACGTACGCCTTAAAGTATGCAACAATCCGCATTCAATTGTCTTTGGATCGCTTTTTTATGTGTCTTTCCATGGCTTTTCATTTGCTTTCAATCGGTTTTCCATGCTTCGATTTGTATGCGAGTGTGTGTGCGAATGCATGTGTTCTTTTTTTACTTTAATTTTTTTTTAAATTTATTTTGGGTTTTCTTTTATTTTTTCTTGTTGCTGTTTTTTTTTTTAGTCTGCATTCCTTTATGCGGACGTGCGCCATAAAGTCGGCAATGTTTTTTTGGTCTGAACTATTTTACTTTCTCTGGCTCACACACACACATACACACACACACACTATCTATCACCCATGTACGCCATTTTGTCTTTTTTTATGAACTGCGTCTGATTGATTTCATTCGATTAGCTTTTTATTGCATTTTTATGAACTCTTTTGCTACTTTCTTTCTTTTAGTTTTTCTGTTTGACTCTTTTCACTCTCTTTATTACTTTCCTTTTCTCCCTTTCTCTTTGTATGACACTTTCACTTTATTTTTCACAGTCTTCTCTTCTCTTTGGTTTAAATGCTGCCGGCTATAAATTTTAAATTTTATTTTTTCCTCTCAATTTCCGCTGCTTTGTATTTAAAATGTTATACAAAGTCAGGCTATTTTTTTTTTTTTTTTAGAAGTTCGATTTTGCAACAGGGATTGCACTCTCACATATTGATCAGATCTGGTCAAATCGTCTGTCCGAGCGACTAATTCGATTAACCATAGGTGGTTTTCGCGCCACATACAGTCATGGGCACAATTATTTTGACAAACCCTGCTTTTGATTATTGGTTTCTGTTTCGTTGAACTGTGTAAAATAACGCGCAAAACGAAGAACGTCTCCCATCTTACGCAAATTTTAGGCAGATGTTTATTTAAGCCTAAAGATGCTGCAGTTGAATGGAGAAACTCATCTGGTACTGCGAATCAATATCAATAATTGCACATTTTAAATGATTATGTGTGCACATCAGGAGACAAACTAATAGCGGAATCATTTATACTGCAACCGTACAACGTACCATGCCACAGAAGATAATTAATACACATTTTTCTTGGTGATATTAAGCTGTGTGTATACGTTAGATTTACCAGCTCAAAGCTTTATACGGGTTTGAAAAATGTGTGAGCATATAAAAGGCGAATGCGATGTGTGTCATTAAATAAAACCGGAGAAGAGTCCATTTCTGAAGTGTCTTGCATTTGGCATTTGTACCACAATGCCCCCAAAACGTCTTTCAAGACAAGGAAGTCATTACTTTCTATTAAGTAAAATAGAATTGTATTATTGTTTTTAATATTATGTGTTTTAATGTGTTACAATAAAGTCATGCTTTTTCAGCATTTTCATTCGTCAAAATAATTATATCTCACCAAAAATCACTATCTGCTCACATTTTTAACAGCAGAAGGAGTAATAGACGTGTATAAACATATAGAATAAAGACCTTGCAGGCATGTAATTGTTAATATGCACTTCGTTTTTAGAAAAAAAAAGTACCGTTATCTTACACAGTTCTACAAAATAAATGTGCTATCACTATCTGCTCACATTTTTAACAGCAGAAGGAGTAATAGACGTGTATAAACATATAGAATAAAGACCTTGCAGGCATGTAATTGTTAATATGCACTTCGTTTTTAGAAAAAAAAAGTACCGTTATCTTACACAGTTCTACAAAATAAATGTGCTATCACTATCTGCTCACATTTTTAACAGCAGAAGGAGTAATAGACGTGTATAAACATATAGAATAAAGACCTTGCAGGCATGTAATTGTTAATATGCACTTCGTTTTTAGAAAAAAAAGTACCGTTATCTTACACATTTCTACAAAATAAATGTGCTATCACTATCTGCTCACATTTTTAACAGCAGAAGGAGTAATAGACGTGTATAAACATATAGAATAAAGACCTTGCAGGCATGTAATTGTTAATATGCACTTCGTTTTTAGAAAAAAAAAGTACCGTTATCTTACACAGTTCTACAAAATAAATGTGCTATCACTATCTGCTCACATTTTTAACAGCAGAAGGAGTAATAGACGTGTATAAACATATAGAATAAAGACCTTGCAGGCATGTAATTGTTAATATGCACTTCGTTTTTAGAAAAAAAAAGTACCGTTATCTTACACAGTTCTACAAAATAAATGTGCTATCACTATCTGCTCACATTTTTAACAGCAGAAGGAGTAATAGACGTGTATAAACATATAGAATAAAGACCTTGCAGGCATGTAATTGTTAATATGCACTTCGTTTTTAGAAAAAAAAGTACCGTTATCTTACACATTTCTACAAAATAAATGTGCCCATTTCAGAATGCATCATATCTGAGCAAACCCACATGCACGAAATCATATTAAAACACTAATGACATACAATTATCTTCATAAGAAAGCCAAATTTCAGTTTGAAATTAGCTTATCTCGGTATTTTAATGCAATTCGTAGTTCTACGCTTCTAAAAAAGTATTACATAAGTATTATTATATGTATAAAGTATTTATCCGTATATAGATATACTATATGTATGTGTGTATAGTTATGTATAACTACTTGTTTCGCTAATCATTTTCTATTTCATTTTCAATTTATATCAATTCCTATATTACGATACATTCAATTTTCCGGGTACATTTTCGGTTACATTTTCATTGTAGTCTAGACAATTTTATCTTCTAGATAGTTGTAAGGTATAATATAAGTATATGAATGTGTGTAGGTGCGTGTGTATATAAATTCATTATATGATTTCATATGATATGAACATGTTACGAACAACGTACATAAGTATATGCATATGCACTTCTCACATATATACTACCAGTTCGCCAAACAAATTTGTATTACTCAATTCCGTAGTTCCAATGCATAGACTTAGCTAAGATTTTAGCCTAGTGGAGAGGTCAGCCAGCGCAGAATGGTTCCAAATACCAAAAAAAGTGACCATAATTAAAAAAAAAATTTAGATTTATAACTTTAGAACTTTAATTATGCCATAAGTGCTTAGGTTGATATGTACTAGACCATTGCGTAAACACACTCATTTCTAGTCTTCTTTTCGCTTAGTTCCTTAAAAACTATTGCAAACGAATCAAACAAGTTCCAACAAGTTGCAAGTTGTGTTGAATTTGGTGCAATACAAGAAACGACCAAAGCGCATGAAAAGACAATCAAACAAACAGCGCAGTCTTTAGATTAACTTAATTACTTCATATTGAACATGGCTTGTCTCGTCTGTCTCTTTCTTACTTTATGTGATACTCATAGTTGTATTTTTTCCTTTCGTTTCTTTTAATTTCAGTTATGGTTGAATAGAGAAAAAAATATTCTTTATTTTTGTACACATTTGTATCATTAATATTAGAGCACAAACCATAAAATTTGACATATGTATATATTTTTCGAAGAAGAAAAGAGGCAAATAATGGAAATACATGTATATAGCGAAATCTGCGCACACACAGTACTTGCTTTGGTTTGTTAGGTCAAACGAAAACATATGAAAACTAAGTCATGCTAGTTTGTAGATGTCTCATTTACAAGTACTTTTTCGAATCCATTTTTGCAATGCTTTAGTAGATATTTTGCACATACGAACTTTTTAAATGATTTTTTTATTTTTATTGTTAATTCAAACAACGATGTTGACATGGGCAAACAGTATGGCATACTATAGCAATCTGCATGCAGACTTATATAGGATTGTAGTACATTCATTTCTTAATATAATTATGAACGTATTGTCTGCTACTGTCTGATACTCTAATATTTATACAAGACATATGTTGTTTTCCAAAAAGATATTAACTTGCACAAGCAAAAATATACTTGACTAAAACCGCAAATAGGTCGCATAAACTCATGAATCATCACGGTTTTAAGATGATTGATCAATTAAATAGCTTCGATAGCAAGCTGCCGGATTTATTCGCTTCCGACTGTTTTCTTTGGTCTTATTTGAAGGAAAGTGACCATCGAGCATTCTCCACAACCAATTTGAAAACCAATATTTTTAATGAAATCTGTGCCATAACACATAAAATTTGGCGAGAGGTCATGACAAAAGGGTTTGGGAAGCTCAAAATGTTTATCATTTGAGCGACATTATCCTTCATGTTTCAGTCAATAAACTATCCAACTAAATAATTTAAATAAAAAAAAAATATATATGTACATATACAATTGAATTCAAAATAAAAAGAAAGATTGCAAACCACAACGTACGTTTTGCGCAACCCTGTACAAAGAGCCTTAAACAAGTTACAGTATATCTCAAAGTGAAGCATACTCGATAGCAGCGTTCTTTCTTGTTGTAATATGTACTATGTTCAGAATCAAACAAATTTCATCCAGATCACTTAGCATTTTTTGCTTTAATGTTTTGTTTTCTTTTGAGCAACTAGCACAAGCACAGCTGTTCGCAGCAGTACATGCATTTGTGTACAGACGTAGTTGTACAGTTTGAGTACAAGAAATATTGTACAGACGCGTGGTCTATGCCAACAGGTTGCCGTAGAAAGACTGAGTTTGCTGTGCTCGAGTTGCCAATTACTGATTGACGCAATTGATAACGCTTGTTCGAATAAAGTAATTTAGACGATTGACATGAAAAGGTCCAATTTGGTTAATGAAAACTTTTTGAATTATGTTATTTTAAACTCCGCATTGTGATTGTAACATTAATTAACTAATCTGCTTTGCATGCAGTTGGCATATAAAGTAACGATAGCATGTGTGAAGTGCATTAAAGCTTCGGTTATACCGAAGTTTGTACCAATTGTTGCATTTTTTTCTTTTTTTTTTACTGTTGCTTAATGATATTTATTATTTGATAAATTTTTGTTTTTGGTTGGTTTCTGGTTTTCTTTTTTTAACGTAGTTCCTGTAATAAG
This sequence comes from Leucophenga montana, assembly GCA_035044765.1. NCBI lineage: Eukaryota > Metazoa > Arthropoda > Insecta > Diptera > Drosophilidae > Leucophenga > Leucophenga montana. The sequence continues at coordinate 211,453 of JAWNNQ010001443.1, read as the reverse complement.
TATTTATATGCACGATAGTTTATCTGTTAAATTAAAAGTTTTCTTCTTTGCTGTGTAGGCATATAATATATATATTATATGTATGTGTATTCATGCCTGTATGTAAGTATTTTGTAGTTGCAAATTTTAGTCTCCTGTGTCAATCAAATCCTTTAATGGGTGTCCGATTTACTCCGTTTTTTTTTATTCAGCTTTAACACTTTTTTTTGTTTAGCTGTTTCTTTATTTTGTAGTGCATATGTATGTAATCTACATATATTATACGTTATATGTATGTATGTAGGTGTTTCTATAAATTTATACGTTGCTTGTATAGTTTTTGCAATAGTTTTCTTGTAAAGTACAAAAAAAAAAGGGATATATATTCCTAAATCTTTACTTTTATATTTATTTTACTGCACTTCATTGTACAAAAACTACTTCCCTGTATAAATAATATTGTTTTCAGAATTTTGTAGTATATTTTTCTTTGTTTTTTTATACCATTCACACATAGTGTGATTATCAGTTTGTCTGAAAGTTTGTAACGCACTAAAGGAGGCATCGGTAGACATGTCCATCTGTTTGTCTGTCCGTCTGTCTGTATTAGGTTGAAATGCAATGTGGTGCCTTTTTATGGTCAGCCGCTTTACATAAATAGACTAAAGGTTGTGGCCCGCCCACTTTTTAGGGTAGCCCCCATACAAACCTACTGCCCACTTTTGACTTTTTTTATGAAAACTTCTTTATTAGAGTCAATATTAGGTTGAAATGCGAAATGGTGTCATTTTATAGACAGCCGCTTAATGTATACAGAAAAATGAGCGTGGCCCGACCACTTGTTGAGTTAATACCCATACAAACCCACCGTGCAATTCTGTGTTTTTATGAAAACATTCAAGTTCATTTAAATCAATATTAGCTTGAAATTTGTGTTGGTGGATTTTAGTGGACAACCGCTTCATATACATATACAAATTGGCGTATCCCGCCCACTTTTTTAGGTAGTCCCATATAAACCCATAGCTCACTTTTATGTATTTGTATGGAAATTACGTCAATATCAACTTGAAATTCGATATGGCGGCATCTTACACATCAACTACATCGCTTCATACACATCTACTAGTGAGCGTGTACCACCCCCTATTTAAACCCCCACTTTTATGTATTACAATACTATTTAAAATTTCGTGTGAATGGTATTAGAGCTTCGGTTCAACCGAAGTTAACGTTTTTTCTTGTATTTTTTTTTTAAGTAAATTATTATTCTTTAATTTATGTTATTTGTTCCATTAAGTTTTGTTGATTTTCAATTTTATTGTATTGTATTTTTAATTGATTTGAAACCAGTTGAAATATTATATGATTGGGTGAAATTCTTGCGGAGTATACTAATTTATTAAATATTTTTATAAATTATAAATTCTTTACCCTACATACCATACAAAGTATGAAATGCAAAAGTTTGTCGGAAAATTGAGAACTTGTAGCGGAGTGAGGTCGTTTGCAGAAGTTAACATTAGTGTGGAAAGTTATTGATTGCCAATCACTTGGAAATGGTCACAACCGTAAGCAGCTCAGAAACGTTCGTTAGTCACTTATTCTCCGTGTAGTTTTTTAACAGCACATGAACCGACGGCAGACAAAGACGATGTGGCAAAATTAGTGTTTAACGAGTGCCTGGCACGTCTCTACCGGCGCTGCCCCAATCACGAAGTCAAAATCGTGCTTGGCAATCTCAACGCCAAAATTGGGCAGGAAGGAACCTTGTGGCTAGCAGTCGGAAAATTGAAGAGAAGATTATAGACTTACTGTATGGTAATCATCGTCACCGGATCACCGGCTACTTGGCTTAATTCCGATCAAAACACACGTTATCAAATTATTGTACGAATGATACGAGGTCCCAACATCGACTAGGATCACTACCTTAACGCAACCAAACTACGCACTACATATGTTGAGCAGATTGCACTTCGCACGTCCCAATACTCTACGAGAGCTAGAGCTATTAGAAGCTGCAATCACAACAGACGGAAGAAACCCTTTCAACCGTTCCGTTGAAGGATTTTATAAAAATGTCAATCATCTGACCGAATGTTTTAAGTCCGGAGTTTCCTTCTGCACTGAATCACTAACCTTGTTGTAGACGATGAAGAGAACAATGCCGCCCATAGAGAAGTATTGCTAGAACCACTAATTGATGCTGGCTTTCTTGTAGAGTCACAGGACTATAACAAGGTCGACTCAGTTATAAAAAAGCTGTAGAATAACAAAGCGGGAGGTTCCGATGTGCTGCCAGCTGAGTTATTCAAGACCGGTGGAGAAATATTGGTAGGGCCGACGGATCGACCATCCGACGAATGCATGCCCAACTATTTGTATCTCGTGTTGTTTGTCCAATCTGCAAGAAACGAGATCCTGCTATCTGCATGAACTAACGTGAAATAAGTTTCGTTTTAATTGAACAAATGTTCATTCTAAGATAAATCCTGGAGTAGATCCGTGAGTACAACAAAGACACACACCACCTAAGTATTTGTTAATTATAAGGCAAAAGAATGCAAAGAATGTTCGTCTTAACATGATGACGTTATCACACACCCAAAGTATCGTCAGAGTAGGAAAGAACATATCCCAGCATTTTGTTACCAAGAAAGGTTTTAAGCAGGGTGATGCTATATTGTGATACTTTTTAATTTCTTAATAGTGTGCATCCTAGGTCAATGCCCATACGTAGAGCAGTCGGGCACTATCTTCCATAAGAAAATGATGCAACTGGCGTATTAGCAGGGCGTTATCGTGGATTGAGAAATTGTCACGTCTCATGGGCCTAACGGTGAACGAGGACAAGATAAAGTCCACTCATAAAACATCTTGGACGGTCTGGGGACGCGTAAGGAGAATTTCAACTTCAATGTTGTAGAAAATTTAGCCTACCTAGGAACAGAGATACCCAGCAATAACAATGTTAGGCTGGAGATCAGACTTTGCTGCTACTTAGGGCTCAGCAAGCAAATTATAAGTAGAGCTCTCTCTGAAAGTATGAAGTCTCAGTCTTGCTATATAACGTAGTAGCGTAGGACATGACAATATCGGATACAGCCTCTTTGGGAGTGTTCGAGAGAAAGATTCTTCATACGATTTTTGGTGCTGTTAGAGTCATCGGCGAGTTTAGAGCTCCTATGAACCACGAGCTATATGAGCTGTATGACAGAGTCCAGCGCATAAAATTCCAGCGGCTGCGCTGGGCTGGTCATCTCATTCGAATGCAGTCCGCAGGTAGAGCACTAAAGGTTTATGAAGGACAACTGAACTTAATTGGTGGACAGCGTCAATCAGGATGCCCGAGCGGCTATGCCTGATATACGGTTGTAGTGCCATATAAATCAATAAGTAATACAAGTAGTATAAGTTATTTTCTTGAGATACTCGAACTACTGCTCTGCAAAAAAATTGTTTGCCCCGTTAAAACATGGAACATAATATAGATTTGTCAACGATACGACAAACTTTTGCTGTTTGTATGTAGGGTACGGGTACAACTGCTTCGATTTAATACCGAATTTAGGTTTTTGCTTTATAAATTTTAAGTGCATTTTGTAGTAAAATGGATAAATTTCTTTACATTTCATATTTTCTCATTGGGTATGGAAATTATTGTCCATTATTGGCAAACGAAATACAAATTTGATTTTGTGTTTTTTTTTTTTTCATTTAGTTTTTTTGTTTTGTTTTGTTTTCTAATAAAATTTTAAGAAAATCTCTTGGACAATTGGATTTTTCTTTATACATGTACATATAGTATAAGAACTTGTTAGTAAAGTGCATAGGAATATTGTATATACGTTGTAAATACATTAAATGTATATTAAAAAGTGTTTCTGCATATTTAAGAATTTTTATTTTTCAAAAAAAAAAAAAAAAAAAAAAAATTGGTTTGTTATATCTACGATATATACATTGGTAGTAAAAATACATGATTTCTGTTCCATACATGTTGCTATATCGATTCGATTCGATTCATTGACTTTTCGTTAGCGTATGCGCTTCGTTCATATCTGCTCTGCTACTATATTTCGTTGTGATGTTTAAAAGTTTAACAAAATTAGTACCTACATTCACATAGTACAATATATATGAATAGATTGTATCTATTACATTGTCTACTTACAAATCAGTCTCACTTGCCACGCCTTGCTCAGTATAAATGTCCTTAAATCTGCATTCTGCATTCTGCAGCTGTTTAGATGACAAATAAATCACTGCAACTTGACGAATTGCGACGTTTGATGTTAATGGCCTTCTTGAAGCGCAACACCGATGACAAAAAGATTTTGGTACGTGCTGTCAGACGTGTCATTGTCTTACGATTACAATCAGTTGCCATGCCGCCCATGGCAACGGAACCGGCGCTGCCACTTGCTAGTAGTCCATCGTCCAGTGTGCGCGTTTCGCGTGTATAACGGGGTATTGCACCTCCAGTTCCACTTCCACTTCCACTTCCACTTGGTCCAACACCACTTCCCAATGCCGATGTTGTTGCTGCCTCATAAGAGTGTCGCGTCTTTGGCGAAGCATTCACATTGGCAAATGGCTTACGTGTATATGGTGGCTTCATGCCGGATGTTAGCATTTCGAATTTAGTCATTGGACGCATGCCGGCATAGTGCAAACGTTGTGCCTCTTCCTCATCCTCAAGTTCACTTTCGCCCATCTTGAGTATGCTCTCAAGATTTAGTGTGCGTCGATGTGTTTTGCGTACAACGCCGGGTCCGCCGCGCACAGAGAGTGGTCCACCAACGGCAGCGGCACCAACTGAAGATGATAGACTTGTGCTTGCGGTGCAATCGCTGGTACTCGTTCCAATGCCCTCATCACCTATCGTCGAATTGCCCATGTGCCCATTTTCATCACGTTCCATTTCATTGCCAACGGCTCCAGCACCATCATCTGTAGTCTCACCACCGACAGCTCCGCCAGCAGCACCATCACCACCTTCATCATCGTCATCATGCTGGCACATGGACATCTGACGCACTATGCGCCTGGGTGGCATATGCATCCGTCGATGCTTCTGTATGGTGCTCTGTAAATTCAAACGCTGTCGATCGCGTTCACTTAAATTGCGTATGCGTTGTGGATTCAGTTTGACCTGTGCTACAACGCCAACGAGCAGTTCATCCACATTATGATCCAAACCAGAAGATGTTTCGATGAATTTACAAGCGATCTCCTTGGCTACTTTGCGACCCACTGAAGAATACAAAATAAAAAATTTTAATATGTTAATATGTATTTATGTAGAAAGTAATGAGCATTTGGTTTTTCGTTTTTACTGCAGAATGTTAATACCAAATTAATTAATTAAAAATTAAAATTAATTACACTAGTTTACAAGATTAAACTTTAAGACAAAAGAACATGTCTCTTACAATTTTGTTTAGAGTAATTTGTGTGCGCTGAACATGGAGAAATATACTGTTTTTTACATTTTGAACATTCATCTACATAACGGTATATTTGTGTTTGTGCTGTATAATTTGACTTAAAGCAGTGAACGGTAAACCCGATCGAAATGAACGGTGTATTGCAGAAATTGCGATTAAATTGACCATCTAACGGTACTCATGGAAAGCACATAGTTGAAAAAAAATGCATATTTTAAAGTACCCATATTTGAAATATTGTACAACCATATGGCAAAACGGGTATATTAAGTTTGTGTAAATTTATGTAACAGAGGAAGGGGGCGTGTGGCAGATCCTATCAATAAATTTATAAATTGAAGTCGCCTGCATTTCATATATGTATGTTATCTCCAATATAAGAAACTACTGCGGAGATTTTCAATTGGGTTTCACAAATAGACAGGCAGGTTCCCGAGGAAGGTTTGGATATATGTAAAATTATACATATATTAGGCAGTATCCCGCACCTTATTTAAGAGAAAAACCAAATTCATTGTAGCTCAGCAACTTTTTGAAGCAGATGGATGAGGTTTGGTATATAATTTAAGGGCACCGGTAGATATAAGATTCTCTGGTTTAACTATACTTTATATACCAATTTTATATACAACGTTGTTAGTTATGTTTTGTTTACCTATAATTTTATGGAAATAGCGCAAAAAAAAAATGTTTTTCTACTTAACATAGGGGAACGTTCCCTCCCCTCGATCCGCCAATGAGTAAAGTATATATATATTCATGATCTGCATTGAAAGACGCGTCGATATAGCCATATTCGTCTGCCTATCTGTTTGATACTATAAGAGGTAGAGACTTGTAACGGGTGATTCATTTAGCGGTTGTTTTTTTTTAATTTGAAATAAAACACTCTATTTCAAATTAATATGTCGGAATCTTTATTATGACCCAATAGAACAATCTCAAATATGTACTTTTTTAAGATAATTTCATTCAAATATTGACCGCAACTACGCTGTAGGTGGTCCATTCGGAAATTCCAATATTCGATTACCAGCTTCCAGCATTGCTACTGGTATCTCGAAAATTACGCGAGTAATGTTGGCTTCCAAGTTTTGAATCGTAGCTGGTCTATCAACGAAGACTTTTCACTTCACATAACGCCAAAGAAAAAAAATCCAGTTGTGTGATATGACGCGATCTAGGCAGCCAGCTGACAGGTCCGAAACGCGAAATTGGGTGCTCACCAAAATGATTTCTCAATAATGCTACTGTTTCACGCGTTGTATGTGCCGTACCTCAGTCTTGTTGAAACCATATGTCCCCGACATCACCTTAACGGTTATGTTGTTAAAGAAATACTGACCGATGAAACCACCAGTCCACAAACCACACGAAACAGTGCATTTTTATGGATGTCTCGGTAGTTCGATTTGCTCATCAGCGCAATTTTGTTTATTGACGTATTCATTGAGCCAGAAATGTGGCTCATCTTTTAACCTAATTCGGCTCGAAAACAGCGGATCTTCGTTGAGCTATGGCAATTAAAGCGCAAATTCAGGTCTGGTGGCTTCAATTCTTGAACGAGTTGGATTTTGTATGGCTTTAAATTAAGATCTTGGCGCAAAATTCGTCAAGTTGTTCCATACGAGAGGCCAAGTTGCTAAGCACTGCATCGAATAGATGGGCCATGGTCTTCAGCCACATTCTCCGCAATAGATAAAAAAAAATGTAAAAAACCTCTAAACAAATCACCCTATCAGGCTTTCGATTTCCCTCTTCAGATAAAGAGTATTAAACGAACATGCCAATCCCACTTTAAGGGTAGCTCCTCCCAGAACAATCTGGCGCTTTTTTTTTATAAGTTTTTGTGCGCACATTATTGAAATAAAAAAAAAAACAAAAATGAAGACAAATTTCAACACTGCACTAAACACTGAACTTCATTGGATTAAGATCCGGCAAGTAATAAGATTCGGTTGAATTGTTTCTCCATTAGTTTCATGTCATCCTGGTCCTTTAAGCAGACAGAATATTGATGGAATCTCCATTATTCTTCGTCAAAGTGCTGTTGAGTTCAAGGACGAACTATAGAGACTACTAATTTTTACTGTAAAGACCCACTTAATTTCTGATATTCGATTGAATGGAGTCAATATACATTTTTGTTCTATGCTTAATTTTAATAGATAAGAGAGTACAAAGCATCTCTTGCAGCACAAAATGATACAAATTAGGTAATTTTTATTTTTTTTTAATATTAACTTGGCATGTTTTAGTATTAACAAACTTTAGAGTGTGCTCTATATTCAGTTAATTTATAAATACTTACTCTGTCGGGTCACCTCCCGATGTCGTTCCAAATCAGTTTTATTTCCTACCAGAATGGCGCCGCGGGTCAACAGCATCTCGTTCTCTTTTAAATACTGCAAAACCTTTTCGGCAGCCTTGAATGTGCCACGGTCCACCACTGAATATACAACAACAAATAGGTCAATGTTGTAGGTCGAGCAGAAGGCTTCCGTCTGTAGGAGAATAAATAAAATATTGTAGATAATATTTCAAACAAATGAGCAACGCGTACAATTTTGCAATAAAAATACAGCAAAAAAAAAAAAAAACGGCAAAAGCAGAACCGAAGCTTTAATACTCTTTATACAAACTATTTTCGAACAGTAACAATAGTAACAAGTCTAAAAAACAATATATATTTGATTGACTTGCAACAATTTTATTCTTGCGATATGAATTTTTGAATTTTTTTTCTTCTATATTTTAGGAGTTATAGTCATATAAGATGTATCTCGATATATGTATGTAGAAGTAACCCATTTAGCTAAATATTTAGCCAAAGCAAAGATATTTAAATTTTCTATATATATTGTTCAAGAGTTTGGTAGTTACGGAGTTTGGTTTGGTAGTTACGGAGCCATAGAAAGAAATATGGCGAAACATTTTTCTCTGCCAAACTTCAAATTGAAAATTCATTAAATCGACTAGAAAAAAGCTAAACTAAAAGTGCTTAGTTTATTATTTTACGTAAAGTAGGACGTTTTATTAAGAAAACTAGCTACTGTTGAAAGAAATTCATGGAAAGATAAAGAAGTTATGGAGAATTGAGTGAAAGTGCCACAATTAGACTTTTTACTGTATTTTTAGTCTTGATCGTGTCGAAAGTTTAAATGCAGCTTTTATTTTGATAGTAGTTATTCGTAATATCATCCCAAAAAAAAAAAGAAGCATTTTCTTACACCAGAACTTCTAACTGAACCAAATGTACGGATGTTATATGATCTATGGGTCTGAAGCTTGTGTTGTATAGTTTTAAGATGTTTTCATACACAGTTTCAGCACTAATTTTACCAAACAAAGCGAATAGAATGCTAGAATAGCTAGACAGACAGACATACCGATGCAGCAGATGGCTACAGTGACTCATTTCATCGAGCTGATGCCGCTTCCAAGCGTTACAAATCTGCTGACAAACTACTAATACCACATTCACCATGTGTAAAGGGTATGATATATGTATATAGCTTGCATATGAGTTTATTAAGCTGTCGTTTTGTTATGGATTGCATATGTGCGTGTGTATAACTTCGTTTTTATATCGGGTGTCCCAACAAGAGTTCATAATTTAATTTAAAAATATTTAACGCCCGCAACTTTGAACACAGATCTTTGCTGTTTTCATAAATTTTCGAAGACATTCTGACGAATTGACACATTGGAGCTCGGCCTTGAGCTCAGGTATACACATACAGCTGATTTTTCACAAAATCCCCAAATACAGAAATCGCACGATTTTGGTTGACATATGAATTTTGTCAGTTGACATCAGAATTTCAGGAGATGATACGTTGCTCCAATAAATCGATTATTTCATGCGCAGTGTATGGCAGATGGTGATGTTCTGCTGAAACCATAGGCCGTACAGATCCGTACCGGCCATTTGAGTTCACAAGAACTCCGTTATCATGTTCCTGTTAACGAATGCCATTCACAGTCACTGCATTTTCAGCGAATCGTGCACTCTTGTTGGGACACCATGTATATGTATGTATCTACGAGTCTATATACGTATGTGTCTGTTCGATTTAGCAACAACGCTTTTTATAGATACATTTCAGTATATGAATACAATGGTGTCAAATGCAACGGCAACATTAGTCCCAGCTATCACACATATACAAATAGACATACATATATACTTTATGAGAATATCAGCTTAACAATATAATGTGTTGTCTTTAGTATAATAATTATGAAAAGTGTTAATGACAATCGACAAAACAGTTAGCGACAGCCATGCCGAGCAGAGCAGTGCAACCAAGCAGCAAAGGCCATCCAACGTTTTCTCATCACTGACTGACTTCCATGTAGATGTGCGTATCTATGTGTCTGCGTATCGATGTGTGTGTGTGTGTGTGTGTGTGTGTGAGTGTGTGTGCGTGTGTGTGTACCATTTGTTGAATAAAGTGCTCAAGTATTAAACTTGACCTACACAACAGACGACTACGGCCACAACTACGTATAAGCTGGCTGTCAATGGGCTTATTGAAGTGCTGCAAACTTACCGACATTTCACAAGCAGGATGATCAATAACTTCCAAGTCTGTTTCAATGTTATCGACAAGCACGGATACCGTTTTCTGGCCATAGTCATCATCTGCAGTTCAGGTCAACAGTTTGTAGACATCATCACCATCCGCATCAGCAATATTAACGTCAATGGCAGCAACAAAAATCAAGGATGTGAATGAAAATCAGAGCATATGAGAATATATGTAGATAGATTTAAGCAAATATAAGAAAAGATATGAAAAATATAAATTTTCAATTTGTGTGCATTTAAACGAAGGTAACTCATAAAGTATCTCTCTTTTCTTTTTTTAATGTATGAAATTTGAAATGAGCTTATTAGTTTTTATAGTTTTTATACCAGAACGTCAAACATTAGGCGTGTTCAGCAGAGACTCATTACTGATTAAACGCCTTGTAGACTTTTGAACGTGTTTGTTTCACTGAAATGTCATTCGCTTCGAATAGTTTTACTACAAACTTTCGTAAACGGTGTTTATCATATTTGTAAAAATAGTAATCAGTAATCACAAATCAGTCAGCGATTCATGCTGCTGAGCGCGCCCATTGTTAGAAGCAGTTCTTTCATTAATGAGTTTGTCGATGAATGTGAAAACTCAATTCCTTTCGAGAAATGTTTCGTTTGTTGTGCTCTGTGAGAGCTGGCATTGTTCTGTATGAGTAAAATTTAATAATTTAATTTTGATTTATCTATAGCAGAAAAGTATTCTGATAAACAAATTCTGACTTACAAATCGGAGTTAATAATAGTTTTTTGGTTACGTTTCAGATAGATTCATGATTATAGGGGCGAATCATTGTTCTATTTCCCTATATAGAGAACTATGTACCTTCTTTTAGGTAATTTAATAAAAACTCATACAGTAGTTAATATAGTATATTTAATTTTGCAACTGCCCTGTGGTTCGGCGGGATACCAGTCCCCTGCATATGCAGTCCCCTGTAACGTCTTTGACTGTCGTAAATAACACGACAGTCACTTTTCCCAGCACTGCACCAGGCCTAAAAGACTATCCACTTCATTAGCCATCGGTAGTGAAGTATGGTTCCGGTTTAAATATATAAACTTTTGTTCCTCTTTGTAACGAGATTCAATGAAAAAGCAATTCACTGTGACTCGGCAGGTTTATGAGTTGGAAGCCTGTTAGCCGAAGTAGCTAAAATTATCAGCTTTACGTTAGTTTATCCTGGTTTGACACCAGTTGACAGCTTCACAGAAAAGAATTTTCATAAGCTATACAAATACAACAAAATTAAATTAAAATTTTATAAAAATTGTATTACAAACACAAAATAATACTAAAAACATCTCGCAAAACAAACAAAAAATACATTAAAAATCATAGAAAGCAAATAAATTAATTTTTTTCTTTTTTACGCTAGTCTTATAGCATTAGTGTGCTAGTGCTAGCCATTTAGCACTCCGAAAAGACTAGCCAGACACCAGCCCCAAGAGACTTGCCACTCGAAAGTCCCAGCACTGTGTTAAATTCGACAGTCAAATGCGTTGCTGGTGAATAGGCAGGGAACTGGTACCCGAATCTGTCTGTCTGTCTGTCTAAGAGAAGAGTTTTCTGTTTAAGAGACAAATGATTTGTCTAGAGAAGACGTAGACAAACTAAACTCACGGTATATAGACTCCCCAGGAAGCACATTACTACCAATTGGCACTATGTGTAAATGGTATAAAAAAATCTTCTTTAAAAATGTCGAAAGTGGGTGGTTGCTTTCTATCGGGACTTCCTTAAAAACTGGGCGTGGCACATCAATTTTGGTACTCTATTATACTATAAGAAAAATAATTCTATGTGCCAAATTACAACCGCATACAGACAGACAGACAGACGGACATGGCTAGATCGACTTGTCCCGTCGAGCGTATCAAGAATAATTATACTTTATGGGATGTACGATGCTTCCTTTAATGCGTTACAAACTTTCAGACAAACTGATAATACCATTTCACAGTATGTGTGAATGTACAGGGTGTCTCAAAAGAGAGTTCACATTTGATTGGCTGATTGCATGAACGCAACTATTCCGAGGGGCGCGGAGGGTATGTCAATCGGTAGCCTAGCTTTTTGGGAATTTAGTCGCTATAGAGCGTTTCTCGGGAGCGGAACGTGCGTTGTGCGTACGTGAGTTTTACAAAAACGGTAATTCAGCGACTGTAGCGCTTAGAAAATTCTGCAGTATTCGATAGGTTCGTCATTTAAATGATGCGCCAAGCCCTCGACTCATTGGAAAATGGCTCGAGTAGTTTGAAGAGACCGGTTCAACGCTGGAAAAAATCAAAATCCGGGCGTCCAAGGTCTTCGAGAACGTTCGAAAACGTAGACATTGTTACTCAGTCTCTTCGTGACAACCCGAACCTTTCGATTCGGAAGCGTGCTGTTGCTTTAAACATGCATAGATCATCATTGCTCCGCATTTTTAGCAACTTCACACATGTCCAACAGGTCTCTACCGCGAGTTCATTCAATTTTTCCGGGAAAATTGATCTCCAGGAGAGGTGACATAAATTGGCCTCCACCAAGTCCCGATTTAACCCCTATGGACTTTTTCCTTTGGGGTTACGTCAAATCTAAAGTTTACGGCAACAAACCGACTTCCCTGGCACAATTAAAAGAAAATATCCGTCACGAAATGGCAGCCATTACGGAGAATACCTGCCGAGCCGTCATAGGAAATTTTAGTGCTCGATTAAATGAATGCCATGAAGGCAACGGTTTACATTTGGACAATACCATTTTTAAGAAATAAATTCCCAAAGTGTGTATTTTAATATGTAATAAACATTTTTTCAATAAACAACTACTTTTTTCTTTATAGATTTTTTAAATGTGAACTTTCTTTTGAGACACCCTGTATAATAGCCCAGTCATCTTAGCAAAAAATAGGGGACAACCTCGGAATGAGAGATAATAAGCTGTAAATTGGTATAAACCTTTGTTTTGGCGTTCTATATGTTGTCTCAAAAGTCGTATATAATATCGTGTTCGCGTCTTAAGATATTCAAGGTCAAAGGTCGAGAAAATCTCGCTTCCTATACCTTAAATGAGATTTGCACCTATTATAAAAGTTGTAGAGTATAAAATTCTCTACAACTTTTGTTTCAAATTTTTATTCATACGATTAACCGTTTTTGAGATAGAGCGTAAAGAGTGCGCAGCGCACAGTCATACATATATGGCCTAATGCAAGGTCAAGCCTTTGACCTTGAATATCTTAATCTTAAGACGCGAACACAATATTATATAAGACTTTTGAGACAACATATAGAACGCCAAAACAAAGGTTTATACCAATTTACAGATTATTATCTTTAATTCCGTGGTGAATCCCTAATACTATGACTGGGCTATTATAAGTTTGGCTGCGAATTATAAATTGTAATTTAAAGTTGTATTGCGTTTATAATTCGCAAAGAGTTCTTACAAATTGTAACTTAAGTGATTGTCAGAAAATATTTGTACCTCGTTTAGTTTAGTCTTTTGTTTTTTAATATTACATTTATATAATTTGGCTTAGTTTTTTTTTTCTAGAATGTCTTATTTGTACTACGTTTCTTAAAGGAAATCGCTTAGTGTTTAAGTATAAAACAATACAACGGAGTAGCGCTCGTCGCCGTCGTTTGATAAAAACGAATTGAAGTACGTTGAGCTGTAGCGAGTGGCTCTAAACGCCAGCAGCGCAGTCGACGGACGGCTGGCTATGCATTGAGCTATGAGAATCCAGATAGAATGGAACGACGCTTTTGAAATTGTCATTCTGTGATCTCGTATTTGCTTAGGAAGTAAAGTAAAATTTAAACTATTTTTACAGCTGAATGCTCAACATTCAATATGCCCGCTGATCGTTATTTACGTTTAGATACATAAACTATCTGTAGTAGCATAAATTTGTCGTTATGAGATAAAAAAAACTTAAAATTCAAAATAAAATGAAAATAAAACTACATAATATGAAAAATAAACTTGCAATGATATTAGTAGCATCAAAAAACGCCATGGAGGTGGACATTCAAAAACGGGAACATCGTTAGAAATGGTTAGAAAGGTGAAGGCCAGAATTCAACGTAATTTACGACGAAGCGCGGTTAAATTGGCGAAAAAACTCAATGTGTCTGCTCGTAGCAAGGAGCACATATTAAAAAACGAATTACGACTGAAGCTCTATAAAATACAAAAAGCGCAAGATTTAACAACTGCACATAGGTTGGTAGTTCGCGTTCGCCTAGCAAGAGCAAGGCATACTGGAGGGCAAAGTATCAACTAAAAAATGTGAGAAGGTCAACATCTTAAAGATTCCTCTTCGCACCGAAAGTGGGACAAAATACCATCGTACCACATTCATGGTGCGTGTGTAGCCTTTCGGTATAAACTCGGTGATATGAAATAAAAAAAAAAATGTTGATTAGGTAAAAACACTTGGTTTTGGACTAAAACCTATTTGCAACTCACAAAACTTCTGATATCACGACTACCATTCACTTGTCCCAATTTATCAGAATGAAGCTGAGCTTGCCGAATGTTTGAGAGTTCAACACAAAAACGTTTAACCCATGAGTCCAAGACTGGAAAATAGAATGGCATACGAATTCAAGACGAGAGTCAATGTACGTCTCAAAATGACGTAAAGGGAGGGCGTGAACGTGGTAAGCCCGGTTATTTCACGGAAAAAGTACCGATAATTTATAAAACTCTCCAATACAATATATGTAACATCTGGGCTGGAATTTGATAGACGTATAGAGTAAATGTGTGTTATTTTACTGATTTTCGTTTTTTTTTTTTTTTTTTGCTGTAATGATAAATGCATTTATATGTTGCAATTTCGTGTGACACGCAATTGGATTGTTTCAATTCAATTGGATGTATTGTACACATCAATTATTTGCTCGAAACAAATGATGCAAATTGAAAGTGTGTTGTTTGTTTTAGTTAAGTAAATTGTGGCACTCCACCGAAAGTTTGATTTGTGCGGAGTAGCTGTCAAAATATTGCATTAAATATCGATTTTGCTCTTTGTTATTTAAATTATACTTAAAATCAGTCATGTCATTACTGAAATATTATACTAAACTACAAATTAATAGAATTTATAAGTGCTTTCGGTATTTTATTTGCTTAAAGATTTTGGTCTGCTGAACTCAAAAATAACCTCTAAAAGATATGCATATAAGAGACAAATAGCCGGGCGTGGTAGACTTCGCATCCAAATTTTTTCTAATCTTGAACTGTGTATGAATCAGGCACAATTAAAAATCCAAGTTTGGCGGCTCTGCATTGTATGAAGTCCCAGATTTCGTTGTTGAGCATAGCAGTATCGACTCGACTTTTTGTGCTGATCAAGTTTATGTAGTTTCTGGGATACAGAGCAGGGTATAACAAAAAAATATTTAAGACTTAAAAATAGTATGGTTTGTTGTATAGTCTGCATTAGTCTAGATAAGATGGGCGGCAGGGTATTTCGAAATCGTGTACGCATGACTGCAGCATCTTTAATTGTTTTTATTTTTTCCCAGTTAATGTTATTTCTATTTCTTACATTGGTACCAAATCTCATCCATGTGCGACAAATAGTTTTGGAGATAAGACGTTTTTACTTTGGAAGGCGTGGTGGCGCTCATTTTTTCCGTTGAAATTAACTTCTAGCTGTACCCTTTTATACTTATATGTACAAATTTTCATCTTACTACCACAAATAATTTCACTTTGGTATATTTTTTTCCACTGTCATACCGAAATCTCATTTAACTGCATCAAATAGTTAGTGAGATATGGCAAACGTGGCACTGCCCATATTTTCCATCATAAACCAACACACTAATAATGTCATAAATATCGGACAAATAGTTAAGACTAATAAATACATAAAAAGTTTGACAAACCTTTAAGTTCTTAGTTCCTAAGATTTATCCGTTTTGTTTTCTGGGGTTAGAACAACCCATTTTTTTGGGTCCTTACATAGCCTATGAGCTTTCTCTATCGTCCATTAATACTCATAAAAAAATTTCATCGATATCGGTCTGATAGTTTATGAGTCTAGAAGCCACGAACATAAAGAATATAATTTTTATATATAGGGTGGGCCATTTTTAAACCATCCGCATCAGACAACACTATAACTTTGACAACTGTTGTTAGATATGCTTATGTTAGCAAGCGTTCAGTTTAAGAAAATTTTTCACATAGAGCAGTACAAGTCAGCGTCACGTTCGTGTTGATATCATATATTCAAAATAACTTCGAGAGTTATATTTATCGCTGAACGGAGCCGTCAATATACAAAATCGTCGCATTAGTTGTGCCACTGAAAATGTTCGTAAAATTCACGAGAAACCTCTTCACAATCAACAAGTTACACTTTAATCCCGAATTTGTGAAGAAAGACGCATAGGTCTGTTTTTCTTCGAAGATACTGCTGGAGTGACGACTACCTTCAGCGAGGTCAATTATCACGCCATGTTAACTGATTTTTAGTGCAGTTTTTGGCTGATAATGACATGGAGAGGAGGAGGAGGTTTCAGCCCGGGCCATCTTCGCATTATTGTGACCATTCCACCACGAGCGCCTCATCTCGAAAATGACCACCGCAATCGGCAGAATTGAAGCATCCAGACTTCTTCCAGTGGGGTTTGTTGAAATCCAAGCTCAACATCGATAAGCCTCGCAGTGCTCAAAGACAATAGACAATATTCGACGTGAAATGTGCGCTATACAGGCCGAAACACTTGTAAAAATTAACAGATTTTGTTATTAGTTCTGGATGCGACCATTTGATGAGAAAAAACTTCCAGCAACAGCAGACCAACGCTAAACAAAGCCAAGAACACCTCTTAGTTTATTTACTATCAAACAAATAAAGTTGTTGTAAATAAGTTTAGGTTCCATAAGGAAACACGTTTTTTTTTTAGATGTCCTAGCTAAAAATACAAACGATTTAATTGGCTCACCCGTTATATAGATATAAGAAGATCTATATAATTTTCAAATTTTCACTTTTTGTTTATTTAGAACAGCCAAAAGTTTCTATTTGTCTGCGTAAATTGCAAATATTTCTTCATTAAATATTTTCGCAAAATTTTCCGCAAATTTATTGCCTCTGCACAGTGGTTCGTTTGCGGAAAAAATGTGGTAAAAATCAAATTTGATGTTCGGTTTTGTCGAATTTATAATTGTTTAATTTAACAAATTCTGAAAAATGTATATTTGTAATTTATATTTCAAGTGTACCCAACTTTAAGCTATCTCTCTTGTACCTTGTCTAGGACTTCTATTTTGAACGTTTTGTATGCGGGTTATGTTCTGATCTGGAACTACTTGGGATATTTTAATTGAATTGGCGTAAGACACCCAAATTTAGAATTCATAACTTAATAAACAATATAAAATCAATAATAAATTCATAAAATTAGGGAAGACAGATTGCATGGGGCTGCCCCTTAAAGTCGGCATATTCATTTAATATACATTCACTGAAAGGAAAATGGAAAAGAAGGTATAAATATCCAAACTTGAATCTTATAGTCCCCAGGAACTTCTTGTTCATATAGATGAACGAAGGGACATGCCTATGACGACACAACTTTTCATGTGCGATTTCATGTAATTACCTACCTGTATATGTTTTATGACAAAGATAAAAAAAATTAAAATAAGACACGCTTATTTTATCAAAATTATCTGAAGTGCAAATATGTTTTTATCAGGTCCTGCAATACTGCACAAACGACATTGTAAGCACACTTGTCCAAAATAATGTGTTGCACATCTGCACAGTCAGCTGTTTCAGAGTTTGGTTTGCTTGTTTGTTCATTTCTTCTTTGTGAGTTAGTAGCTATTCATAATCAGTGTTACCATCAAAAAGTACCAAATACGCAAGAAAATATGTATCAAAATTCGCGGTGCAACTTGTGATATTTTTTTTTTGTGATATTTTGCTGCACTGTTTTTGCATCGATGCAAAGAAATTATTTGGTTAATGGTCTTGGTCGAGCATAGATCGTGCACGATTTTTTAATGGAAATTGTTGTTGATTGTGCAATATTTTTCTTACACTTTTGCACTGTTGCAACAAATTGTGAATGTGCTAAATATGTCCAAATTTCAATTTTATATATCTTATTGATAGGCGGACATGCGGTTCGAGAACATATACTCGTATGCTTTTTGGGTATATCACTCCACTTTTTGGCGTTTTCGTATATTTTTCACAACGAAATGTACCGCCCTTTTGCTAAAGGGTTTAATTAAATACTCGTGTAATGCAATGATTATCACAAAAATCTTAAAACGGGTGATGTTTTATATGGGCAGTTACTCACAATAGGCGCTGTTATGGCGAACAACTTTCACTTTGGTTTTTTAATAGTCTTCTACTTTAAACTTCATATCGATATCTTTATTCGTGCAGAAGTTATGATTTTTCCAACCCGTTTTTCAACAATCGTGCCACTGTGCGCTGTATCAACTCTTTTGGTAAACATTGCATACACGAAATTTATAAAATAATAATTTATACTGCACACAGACACACACACACACACACACACACACACACACACACACACACACACACACACACACACACACACACACACACACACACACACACACACACACACACACACACACACACAGATAATCACACAAGCAATATATTTATTAGACGAGTTATCAAAAAATAACTTTAAAACTTCGAATGTAATGCTTTTAGTTTAATTAGCAAAATTTGCTGAAATCAACCAAAACGAATTCGGAGATAAATATAACGAAACGTTACGACAGCTTCGATGAATTGAATACCGCGTTCGTTACCAGATACTTTCACTATCTGTAGCAAATATGTGTATACTTATTTATGTATGTTAAAATTTATACAAGTACCATTGAGTAAATATACACAAAGGGTGTTCCTTTTAGACGTACTTTGGTATTTGTTATCGTCTGAAATCTGCATTATTGAATTTTTTATTGGACATGTTATGTAAGACTATAGGATTTTAGTTATGCAACGCTACGCGAAATAATAATGCAACGAAATCATCGAACCTTGTAACTTAAATTCCAAAACGATGACATACCAATTATTTGTTCACAATTCCTACACCAGTGCAACAACGGTGCGCAATATTGTGAACAAATTTTTCGAAACTGGGTCTTTGGAGGACTACACAAAGCATTAAATCTACGATACAAAAACGATTCGAGCTTTATACGGACTATTCTGCTCGCAGTTCCTTAAAGTGTTATCATCGGCACAGTCGTGGTAAACATTTTCGCGCTGCAAGTAATTTACCATAATTAAATAATTGGAAAACCTCGTATCTGTTTATGGTAATAAACCAATTGGAGAACAACATCATTCAAAACGATTCGTGAGATCCAAGCGGACTTTAGCAGCATACAAAATTGGACCGCTCGGATCAAGTTTTGTAAATAAAGACCATTTCAATGATAGCATTTTCAAAACTTCAGGGCATCGAATGTGTACTTTAATAGTTTCCGCCCTATCACACACCTCTTTTTATTAAATTTTAAAGTGAAGACACGTTTAGTGGAAAAGGCAGTATTATAATTTCGTCACAATGTTTGTTCGTCTGTTTTTTATGTTGTTACCCTTTCTTTGTATGTTGTAACCGTTTCCTCAATTTTCGAGTTGTTGCTTCGAAAGTTGGTATAGAGACTTTTATAAACAGAATAAACACACTATACTCGTAGAAGGTATGGCATCCATTCAAAAGCATCGCTATTTATTTTATTGCATTGAACATGCTTTAATTCAAAAATAACTTTTCTTTGATAGAAAAATATTGTTTTGATAGTTAATATCTAACAGTAGGAGTAAACAAGTCAGGAGAAATAAGTTTAATTGCGAAAATGAGTGGTTGCACCCCCTTCAAATTAAAAGGTTAAAATTTATAAACTATTTTAAATGTGAGGACGCTACCTTTCAAATACGTTTGGGGCCAAATACTTGTACCAGCCAATTGAAAAATTAACCCAGAAAGTAAAATGAAAAATCTGACTAACTTTATATTTGAAGCGGGACGTAGGTACTACGCTGGTTGCATATAGTAACAAGTGACTCATTTTTAGGTTTTTTTCCACATTTCACGCGTGATGGGTGTCATACTGTCATCTTATTTATATTTAGTATTGTTTGATAGTATTGTTGGATAGACTCACACCGCAACAACGTCTCCAAATTATTTAGCTGCCTTACGGAAATCAGCGCTCTGTGACAAAATATTTTTTGTGTACTTCGAGCAACATATGGTGTGCACCATCGTCCTTCCGAGCCCACTATTGCTAATACTAACCGCAAATTTGAAACTCAGTGTACGTTATTGGATGATTCGCGACCGAATAGTCCACATCCAGCCCGTAATGAGAATAATATTGCGGCTGTAGCGGAGAATATGGCTGAAGACCATGACCATGCCGCATTTGGGCTGATGAGCAACACGAAAATATAATCGAAGTACCGTTATATGCACAAAAAAGCATGGTTTAGTGTGGTTTAAGGGCTAGGGGGAATCTCATTCCGTATTTCTTTAAAAATGAGGCCGGACAGTATATAACCGTCAAGGGCGAGCGCTACCGCTCCACAATAACGGACTTTTTGTAACCTGATAACACACCTCTGGCATTTTTTGTTTGGGATTATGTGAAGTTAAAAGTCTTCGTCGATAAGCGAGCTACGATGCATGACTGTGAAGTCAACATTACTCGCGCAAATCACGAAATACCAGTAGCAACACAGCAAGGAGTGATCGAAAATTTGTCCTGAATGGACCAAGTACAGCGTAGTGGCGGCCAAGATTTTAATAAAATTACATTTAAATAGTAAATGTCAGAGACTGTTTTTTCGGGTCTTAATAGAGATTCCTATCTATAGATTCATTTCTATTTTAAGTGTTTTATTTAAAATTTGGAAAAAAAAAACTCTAAATGAACCACCCGTTATGTATATTGCCAAGACTGACTTAAGGGCTCACTCTCTTGTAGAAGTACATTTTCTTTACAGCTCAGCTTTCAAATGTAGTTGATTCAATGCCTTGAATGATGTATTCTCATACCCTGTACCCAAAGGTTCTAGGGCATAACAAGTTTGTGCGACTGTATGTAACAGGCAGGAAGAAACGTGCTAGACCCCATAAAGAATATATATATACTGGAACAGCATCAAAAACCGAGTCGATTTTAACATGTCCGTCCGTTCGTCGTTAGCTTCGGTTGAACCGAAGCTCTAATACCATTAACACGAAATTTTAAATGGTTTTTTTTAAAACAGAAAGGGTGGGGGTTTAAATAGGGAATACACTAAAAAGTGGGCAATATACGCGCACTAGTAGATGTGTATGAAGCGATGTAGTACGTGTATAAGATGCCGCCACATTGAATTTCAAGTTGATATTGACGTTTTCCATACAGATGCATAAAAGGGAGATGTGGCTTTATATGGGACTACCTCAAAAAGTGGGCGGGACACGCACATTTGTATATGTATGTGAAGCGGTTGTCCACTAAAATCCAACTAATCAAATTTCAAGCTAATATTGATTTAAATGAAGAATTTTTCCATTAAAACACACAAAATTGCTCTGTGAGTTTGTATGGAGGCTACCCCAAAAAGTGGGCCGAAGACGCCCATTTGTCTACGTATGCTAAGCGGCTGTCTATAAAGTGGCACTATATCGCATTTCAACATAATATTGACTTTAATAAAGGAGTTTTTCTTACAAAAACAAAAAATTGCACGGTGGGTTTGTATGGGGGCTACCCCAAAAAGTGTGCAGGTCACCTATTAAGCTATATTTCAAGCATCGGGAAACTAGAAGTTACCATATCAATTATTAAGTGGATATTGACTACAATAAAAATGTTTTTCATACAAAAAGTCAAAAGTGGGCAGTATGTTTGTAATATATGTGTCAAGCTTTGGTCCACTAAAAGTTACCATATCAATTATTACGTTGATATTGACTACATTAAAAAAGTTTTTCGTACAAAAAGTTTAAAGTGGGCGGTGGTTTGTATGAGAGCTACCCCAAAAAGTGGGCGTAGCGGGTCAATCTTTAACTCTCTTAAACTGCAATGAAAATCAGTGTATGTGCAAAATTTCAACTGGATAGAATAAAAATTGGTCCCCAAAAATGCGGAACAATATATAGACAGACGGATAGACAGGCGAACATAACTATATCGACTCGTCTCGTCGAGCTGATTAAGAATATATACACCTTATAGGGTATACGATGCCTCCTTCAATGCGTTACAAACTTTTAGACAAACTGATAATACTATTCAAAATCTGTGTGAATAGTATAACAATTCTTATTTCAAAAATAATTGCTTTAATTCAAACATGTTCGATACAACAAAATAAATACAAAGCGATTTTGTATGGATTTACCTTCTAGTGGGTAAATTGTGATCATTTTGATACTTGTGTTGCTTATGATTATAAAAAGTTTCTATACCAACTTTCACGAAATATTAAATATGTATCCCAGCAACAGTAGACGATAAATCAAGGCCCATTAAAAGAAAATGTGGTATGTATAATGTACGATATTGCCGAGTACTTTGACTATAGCTCTTTCTCGTTTTAATATTTCTATGAAACAGTGTTTTTTTTTTTTTGTAATTCTGAAGGGCACTGACGGCCGTTTTGATTTTTACTATTAATTTTTTTGTTTCCTAATGTTCTCCATTTTCCTTTTATAAGCAAACCAGCTAATGCATCACGCTACAAATTTGATGTTAATAATTTTGTTTCAAGCATTGCACGCGAAAAGATACTTTAGTACTATTTATTCATTTGTACGAGTACGACTATAGTAGATATATAAAATTGTATATGTAAGTCTTTGGCATGTAGATAATATTGCTGTTCGCAAAAAACACTCACTCTGTCTGTGGTCAGTGTGTGTGCGGATAATTCCCAAATCGGAAGCTTAGCTAATGGCGAAAACGTCAAAATTTACGCCCACAAGTTGGCCCTCAGTCATTATAATGAGTTGTTGCTACACTAAATTGTTTTAATTTTCCATCATGTGCTGTGAAATTACACTCAGTGTGTGGCTTCCTATTTCATTGATAGCTCAGCAAGGCATTAAGGACGTGAGTCCTTTGTTGGTTACTTAATGCATTTATGTACCTATGGAAATATGTCGGTGGACGTTGTAAACTTCTAATGAAATGCATCACAATACTCAAAGTACAATGTATTTTATTGAAGCCTTAATACGTACATATTCATGGATAAGCTGATTAAAGCTTTTGAATTTCTATTCATAGAAATTTACACGCAATTTGCCGTATGTGTTCATCTGTCTATTGTACTCGTATATCTATTATATATATATATATATATATATATATATATATATATATATATATATATATATATATATATATATTTATATATATATATATATATATATATATATATATATATATATATATATATATATATGATAATTTTAATAAATAAATTTGTTGTTTGCTTCTTGCTGCATTATTTGCTCAAGTTTAACTAAAATCTTCATGCCATGTGCTGGGCATCACCGTGTGTATCTAATGAACAGAAGTCAACATGTAAGGAAGCTTGTAGAAACATTACCGAAAATAGTAGGGCCAAAAGATTTGGTAAATATGATATAGGCTTCAATGGCAACGATGCTGGATAAACCATTCATAAACATGTTCATAAAATAGGATGGAGTCGTTTGCAGAAATTCAAATTAGTGGGAATAGTTATTGATTGTCATTCACTTGGGCATGAGCGAAAGATATTGTTTTGCAAACGAACCAAGCAGCTGACAAAAGTCCTTAAATCACATATCTTCTGGGTAGCTTCTGAACAGATGTTCCAGACTGAGCAAACTGTGATAACGCAACCACCACCATACCCGACCTTTGATTAACGGTTAGTGCGCGATCCCCCTCAAATGACGATCCGCAGGATAACGTCCTATATTGTCGACCGAGCATAGGTTGGAAATATCAAGTCTAGAACGACCTCCGTAAACTTGGTGTGCACAACAACTGGCACTAGACACCTGATGCGCCTTCCTACGTCCGGCGCTGACTGATAAACGGTTGTAGAGCCAAAAAAAAGTAAGCAAATAACACTTAGAGCCTTTTACACGACATAGAAATGCATTTGATAATATTAATTTCCCAGATATGCTGTTGGTGGAATAATATTGAGTAGGTGTATTTCACTAGTTCACAATTGTAATAAATCCATTTCGAGTAGCTCTGCAGTATAAATCGATTTTTTGTCTGTTATCGTTGAAAATCCCTTTTCTTTGGGTAAAAGGGTATAAGTTACAGGATATTTCGAAGTCGAGCACACACGACTGCAGCGTTCTTTCTTGTTTTGCTTGTGCAAGTTAAATCTCCATGAGTTCTTTATCAAACCCAATGAGTAAGTAATAATTTTGAAGGCAAACTTCACCGCTAATTACGAAAAATAAAGATTCACTGGAAATGTGTGAATCCAAATTTCAAAAACCCAAATAGAGCGTGTTAGTATCGATCGGGAGAAACTTTCTGGAACATATGAACGCAGCCACGCAACAAACGAGCACTTCAACGAAAGATGCACAAAATTTACGAAATGTTACTTCTCCATAAGTGCGACTACCATTTTGCACCATCGCTGAAAACATTAATTCTCTGCTAAATACTATGTCTGCTGATTTCATTAACACTGACTCATTTACATACGCAAAATTTTGATATTTTAATCATCTTCCGACATACATTTTTTGTATACATATTTTTCCGTTTCTTGATTTTATGCTTTAAATCGTCCGTCCATGGCGTACTTCTGCTTTAATTTATGACTAAATTTTCTATTTTGTTTGTGTGTGCTCCATGAATATAATTTACTATTTTATATTTTCTTTAACACATATTTATATGACAGCCCACAAACCCAATACTCTCCTGTTTATTTATGATAGTATGCACAATAAACTAAACTAAAATATGCTATCCCACAAAAAATAAAAACAAAAGTAATAATAATTTCAAATTGAAGTTTCGAGGCATGCTTGAACTTTGACTTTTTCGCTTTCAATGAATCTGGGGTAAAAGTAACTCTAAAATTTGAAAATAAATGCGGGCGGCATAAAATACGCTTGAACGCCTTAATGTATGCTGCACTTTTTGCTCATTGGTTAACTTTTGCGCACAGATAATTGAAAATGAAAAGTTATTTGACATTTCGACATTTTATCCGTAGAATCGAAATTAATGAAATAAATTCGCAATCGGATTGTGCATTGAACTTTGACCATCAATTCTTATTAGTAGCCAATTATTTCTATATTTTATTGCAAGTCATTGGAATCAACTTCATGCGGCAGTGATATTTTCTTTTAAGCTGAACTTCAATCTTGTAACGAATGAGAAATTCGCTTTTGGAAGAGCAACCGCTGGAGGAAGAAAAAGCTGCAAACAGATAGCTCATGTCATAACACGTTTTTATTATTTCAAGATCTAGGGTTTGCAAAACACGTTCACTTTGTTAGCGATTAACCGACCTGTATTTTGCTTACCATTTAGCGGTTATTTCGGCTGAAATTTAACGGTTATCGATATTTAAAAAAGACAAGAAACTTATTTTTAGTACCTGTTCACACTAGCCAGAAAGGGGTACATTAAATAACAGTTTGGAACGAAATTGATGCACCAGACCGACTAACTATTGTATTAAAGATCAATTTGAAAATGCCATTTAAATAAAAAAGAGTTATACATGTTTCAACAATGTGGAGCCCGTGGTAAATATTTAGAGTTGGTCTGTCAATCTCTCATAACAATATCACAAAGTGGCAGTGAGACTGAGAGATCGTTCTCACACAAACTTTAAAACGTTGAGTTTTACTGTTCCCGGTTCTCAATTTCGTGATTGTTTTGAGTATGAAATGATTGTGAGATTTTAATTCCATTGCTCTGAGTAATACTCGTATGAATTGCACTTGATTGCAATGACAACAGATATCCAATCGCGAAATCATTTCATGCCATTTTATTGAGTTCAAATTAAAAATATTGCTGGAAGTGAGAACCGGAACAGGCCTGTACGACTCATTTGATAATTCGAGTACTTTGCTGGAATAGAATATATTTTTGAAATTTTGATGATGTAGTTAAACTCTTCTATGCATTTAAGTTGTCATATAATGGATGTTATATCGGTATTATAATCGGTTAACCGTTCATTTTGCAAAATCATTAACGGATTGCCGATTAGTTGAAAAAGTCCAAAAATTGTGAAAACAAGAGTTGAATGATATTTTTGGTGATATTTTTGTTTGTACACACAGTACTACGAATGAACAGACGGAGTTTTTTGTACTGTACGCCTGTACTGTTGTACTGTTTGCATTGTGTTACATATATACGCCCAAAATGTAGAGGAGTGTGTCCTATTTCTCTAGAAGGTGTGCCAAGTGACATGGGGAAATTTAATTTTGCGCACATTTATTTTGTGTTTCTACACTGGCGTTCGAACTATTGCGCCTTGCAACTATAGCGCCTTGCAACCGGCCAGCAGTCTTTGCATGCTCAACATTCGTATTGAATAATTATGTTGAAGGTACAGTTTCGCATAAGTGGCAATATTCTGCAAGTTGTCAACATTCTCCAACAATGTTGCCAATCACCGCGGATTAATTATGACCGATTTATTATCGATATCATCAAAACAATCAGCTATATTTAAAAAAAAGATAAGTTAAATTTATCAATGTTTTCCAAATTAAAAAAAAAAATAAAATAAATGTCTTTTTAGACGAACAAAGAACGCAAGGAGAGAGTGAAATGCGAGCATTACCGTGAGGCCTTGTTTGTAGATCTTTGGGAGAAAAAGTTTCAGTGCTTAGGTCCGCATGACAAAAAAATTGGATGAAACCGAACTCCGTCAATAGAACTGAAAGAATGTGCTAATAATATGCTTTACTATTTTTATATCATTCACACATATTATCAGTTTGTGTAAAAGCATTAATCTATTCATGTATGTTTGACAGTTGTTGTACATTTTTATACCATTCACACATAGTGTGAAATGGTATTATCAGTTTGTCTGAAAGTTTGTAACGCATTAAAGGAGCCATTGTAGATCCCATAAAGTATATATATTCTTGATCAGCTCGACGAGATGAATCGATCTAGCCATGTCCGTCTGTCTGTCTGTATGTCCGTCTGTATGTTGTTGCGCATTTTTTGGGGACCAATTTTTATGCTATCCAGTTGAAATTTTGCACGTACACTTCTTTTTATTGCAGTTTAATAGAGTGTCAAGATTGACCCACCACGCCCACTTTTTGGGGTAGCCCCCATACAAACTCACCGCCTTTTTGTATGATAAACATTTTTATTGTAGTTAATATCAACTTAATAATTGATATAGTAACTTAAAGTAGACGGATGCTTGACATATACATTAATGGGTGGGACCCGCCTACTATTTGGCGTAGCTCCCATACAAATCTATGGTCCACTTTTGACTTTTTGTAAGAAAAACTTTTTTATTAAAGTCAATATTAGGTTGAAATGTAATATGGTGCCTTTTAAGAGACAGCCGCTTAACATACATAGACAATTGGGCCTGTTCCGCCCACTTTTTGAGGTAGTCCCCCTATAAACCCATAGCTCACTTTTATGCATTTGCATGGAAAACGTCAATATCAACTTGGAATTCTATATGGCGGCATCTTACACATCTACTACATCGCTTCATACACATCTACTAGTGAGCGTGTAACACCCACTTTTTGGGTTAGGCCCTATTTAAACGCCCACTTTTATGTATTACAATGTTATTTACAGTTTCGTGTGAATGGTATTAGAGCTTCGGTTCATCCGGTTCAACCGAAGTTAACGTTTTTTCTTGTTTTGTATCAATTTTTAAGGTAAGTATTTGGTAGAAAAGCGGCACATAGAATTATTGTTATTGCAGTTAAATAGAGAATCCATATGATGCCAAGCTCCCTTTTGAATTTATTTTACAACTGTTATTTTACAACTGTTTTATTGCACTCAATATCGACTTTAAATTTGACATGGTGCCTTCTATTGGATGGACGCTTCATATATATCGATATCATTGGGTGTGATCGCTACATTTTTTTGGGTTTAGCCCATAAAATCCAACCACGCACACTTGCCTTTTTGTATGAAAAACAGTTTTATTAGAGTCAATATCAATATAAAATTTTACATGTTGTTTTCTTATGGATGTAGATTTTACATATTGTATATATGAATGGGTGTGACCCCCCACTTTTCTGGGAAGCGGTAATTCAAATCATATGCCCACTTTTTTTATTGCAGTCAAACACAATTTTAAATTTGACATTGTGACTTCTAATCGATTGATGCTTTATATACCAGTGGATGTGAATCCCCATTTTTGTATGTAGACCCCGTAATATATGCCTATGTTCCATTTATGCAGCTTAATGTATAACTAATGTTGTTACATAATTGACCACGGAACCAATAAAAATTTATTGTATTTTACAAATTTCTAACAATATCAAAGAAACGATATTTATCAGCTAGGTAAGATCGTGTCTGCGCAATAAGTATTTGAGAGTGAATCGGAAAATATTAAAATGGATAACGCTTCGTAAAGTGTGCCATAAAGTTGCCATCAAAACAGCCGTAAAATGTCAATCTTCTGCCGTATATGTTAAACTTCAACCGTTTTTTATGCGAAGTTTACGTTTTGAAATGTAGTAAAAACATTTCATATCCATAAATATTGACTGAACCAGTTTTACTCTTCACTTTTAATGACAAATCAAAATTTTTGAAAACTGAAATGACGAAATGAAAATTTTAATGATGAAACAAATTTCAGCAGATGAAGTAGAAGATGTTTTTATTTATATTCTTGCTTTCCAGTAAAAGACAAGACACCGGCATAGTAACGAGAATTTCCACTCGGGAGACTTGTACTTGTAGTAGTTATAATTTTCGATGTTCAAGCATCTTTCTCAGTTAAGATATCTCAATAGGAATGAAATTTTAAATGTTATAGTAACTGCATAGGGATAGCGTTTGCAGAATGCTGCTATGTTTTTGGAGATGTCCGTTTAGATGTAGATGTGTGTATTTAGTGAACAAGGCACCGATGACGCCGACATATTTTGCTAATAGTAAATTTATTTGGAATCTATCGGATACAGCTAGTTATTAGGTAACATACTTAAATAATTCATATGAATACTTTCATTTATTTTTGAAGTTCGCATTTTTACACTTTTCCTAATAAAGCGTATGAATGAGCAAACGAACGAAGCGAAAAATCTTTTATTGACACTGAAAATAATTGTTTATAATAACGAAAAATAGTAGATATTGCTTATATGTGCCATATTAGAAATCATGCATTGAGCAAAAAAAAAAAAAAAAAAACAAAAAAAAAATGCTAAACGCAAATATTTTGCGACATTTTGTCAGGATTTCATTGAACTTCCAGCATAACTAAAACATTTTCACAGAACACAAACAAACATTTTGTGTTAATTTTTTAACTTCTTAATACATAAGTATGTGTCATAAAAGAAAAAAGATACGTTATATACGTAGATACGAGAGTTGCCTTGTATATTGTGCGCCTTGGTAGCACTTAGTGTTGTTAAGTACCAGCTGACAGTTCCTTTGGAAAATTTTTAGTGTAAACGCACGCAAAATGTTTTGCTGTACGAGCATAATTTGTGTTCTTTACAGTGACTTGAAAAATTCATTTCGGCCAATAAATGTAATTAACTTGCGAACAATTTGATACAAAAGTTTATTACGACTTCCAATGTGGATTATCAAGACATGATAAACTTACTTGCACTTTTGGCGATGAAACTCCATCCTTTGCCACTGTGAAACGCTAATGAATAAGACTCTGCGAACGCGAACGCGAACGTGAAAGAAATACGAAACTACGAGTTCAAATAAATCGACAACTTTTCAAACTAAACCAAACTATGTTGGCGTATAGCTTTATAGCACGGCAAATTGTAAAAATGCGTTATATATGCATATCATAAAATTACTCTTCAATATAACTTAAGATTGTTTGCATAAATGCTATCCAACACGAGCAAAATCGAAGAAAACTATTGTACGCGAACAAAGCACTTCGAAGCAAATAATTGTCTATTTTCGGAAAAACTGATCATATTGCAATTCTTCCACTAGAACAACATGAGATGGTCACTTCTAAATGGTTAATAATTATTTGTTTTCCAAAAGTTTTCGGAAAATTGAGCAAAACTTGTCGCTTCACACAAAAGTGTTTCCTAGCACTCAAAACAACGAATTGATAGCTCATCCGCCACATAGCCATGACTTGGCACCCAATGACATCTTTTTGTTCCGCACATAAATAAATTGCGAGATTGGCGTTTTTTGATGCCAGAAGTAGCTATGGAAGTCTTTAAACGTTTTGTTTTGGTGTTACCCACTTCTGAGTGCCGAAAATGCTTCGAAAATTGGTTCAAACGCATGCAAAACTGCAAGTTCCACATTATTATACGCACACACACACAATATAAAAGACAACGCTCGCGTAATCATTATTGGCTATTTGTTTCAAATCATAAACTTACCTAAACTCAAATCATAGGCGCAGATATAATCGGATGTTGTAAATTGATAAGTCAATGTTGTTTTGCCAACACCAGATGCGCCCAGCATTGCAATCTTATAGGCGGGTATCTGTTGATTGTTGGTGGCAGCGGTAGCCCCGCCGCTAGCGCCGTCACATTGTTCAAATATAATGTCGGCAGATGTGCGCGAAGCGTTGCTGCAAATGAAGTGAAAGGAATCAAATGACGTACATATTATCGTACTAGAAGATATACAATTATATGCGAGTAGATACGATGGGAAGACGAAAAATAGGCGGAAATGTCAATGACAGGCAAGCGATTGAAATCTGTAGAAAATGACAATGAAATAAATTGAATTATGCA
The DNA here is from genome assembly GCA_035044765.1 of Leucophenga montana. NCBI lineage: Eukaryota > Metazoa > Arthropoda > Insecta > Diptera > Drosophilidae > Leucophenga > Leucophenga montana. Next base: position 180,430 of record JAWNNQ010001443.1, on the reverse strand, counting down.
GCAGAATGCTGTCGGAAACTGAAATGTCAGCTGGTAATACGAACGGAAGCTATTTGCCAAACTGATAGATTTTTGGCAATATTTCAGTTAAGGATGCAAGCTATGCTGAACTGAAAAGCTTAGTCCTGCGAATCAAATCATTTCACAGCCTAATGCATCACTTACCTGTTGTGCCTGTCGACGCCGCTGTTGGAGGTCCCTGTCGATGTCACTGAGTTTATCGAACGTGATCTGCGACTGCTGTAAATGTAGATAAAATCTAAAATTTAGTTTTTTTTTTATATTTATTTATACAAATAATAATTTATTATTTGTTTTGTGTTTCAGTTTGAGTTTATGTGGTGCTCCATTTGCAATTTGAAAAGGCTACAAAAAAAAAAAAAGGTAACAACTCACTTTTTATTTTGTTTGCAAGCTGTCTGACTGCCTTTTGGTCTGTCAAATGGTTGACTGCCAGCTAAAAGGACACATATCCCTGCTCATACTACATATTGTATCTACAAGTAAGTATTCATTCATATCGATGTTTTCCATGTCGTCGCTATTTATTTATGAACTTATCTATCTCAGCTCAACACTGCTTAGTGTCTTCGCATCTGCTATGTTACAGTGAATTGCAAAAGTAAGTTTTCAATTAAGAACTTTTTTTGAGCAAATATGTATGCACGAGTATACTCAAGTTTCAAAACAATAAACTCCAATTACACATAAGTTTTACTACGAAACGATTATTATTATTATTCTTATATTATGAATTCCAAATAAAAATTTAAGTATACTACATATGTGTATATACTCATGTCCATTTGTTAGCTCGATTGCCGGTCTGTATATGTATCTGTCTGTCAGTTGCTGCACATTGCACAAATAGAGTAACCATATCACTCTGACACGCTCAATTTCAGGCATAGACTTCTTATAAAACCACCGCTCACTTTTAGGATTTTATATGAAAAACTTAATTATTACAGTTGATATTAACTCAAAATTTGATATGCATTCCTCTGAAGAATGGATTGTTCATACATATATAACAATTGGTGTTCCCCGCCCACTTTTAGGTACAGCCACCATACAAACACAATGCTGGGTTTTTGTATGAAAAACTTAATTATTACAGTCGATATTAACTTAAAATTTGATATGGAGTCTTCTTAAGAACGATTGCTTCACAAATATGGCAATAGGCGTGCTCTGCGCCCACTTAAAGCCCCATATAAAGCCACCGCCCAATTATGAGTTTCTGTATGAAAAACTTTAGTGCGGTGGATATCAGTTTGCACTCTTGATATAGTGATTTCTTAGGTACTTCATATGTATCATATGTTTCAGTGGCTGTTTACCGCCCACTTTTGGGGAAAGCCACTTTTAAAACACACATCCCCCTTTTGGGTTTTTGTACTATAAATAACTAAAAATGTATAATCAAAGTCAACTTGAAATTGAACATGTCGGTTTATTATGGATTCATAACTATATATTAATGTGGTTGTCTTACCCAGTTTAAGTGGCATATACTCCTTTCCATTGCAGTTTAATACTTTTTGGGGTACGCCCCCATACAACACCCGCCCACTTTTGAATTTTTGTAATGTATATAAGTTATAGTGGCCTGATCTCTTCTATATCCATATTAGGTAGGTTATAAAAGTGTTTGCTTAATCAAAGGCCCTTATCTAGGCCATAGGTAGTATGTTATATTAATCCTATTGGTATCAATATTGAGTATTTTTGTGGATTGATATTAGAAACATTATGAAATTATCTTTTCTAGCTTAACTGTATCAGGAACCCATTTTTGTGTACAGAAGAGCTGATTAGGATTACATTTTCTAAGGTCCCCGATACCTCTCCCTCAAACTCTTTCACATTATGTGTAAAGTGTATAGAAATATGGAGTATTTCAAATTTTAATATGCTACATGTGAAGAGTAAATAATTTGCACAAAACTCAACAGAAACCATAATAAGCAATAAATAAGAATTTGTAACTATATTCCAATTATTATTAATATCTTCGTAATACTATAATTTCTTTGTGTTTCTTAATTGCATAAAATATATTTAAGTTCCATTGTAAGTTTCCTTCGGCGAAAGGAAAGTTTTTGTATAACATTTTATATTCTTATTATTGTTCTAATCACATGGATTATCACAAAAAAAAAAAAAAAAAAAAAAAAACTGGAACCTATTTAAGACTTGTAGCACAACAAGGCTAATGTAGACGGAATGGAGTTTTAGGAGAACGAATGAGCTACTGTCATAGTCACAAAGGAAGATGCTTAATGACGGACTTACTGACGGGACACAACTTCATCCGCAAATATGCAGACTAACTCGGAACTGCCTACAAGTATGTATTACTGCATAAACTGCAAGAAAGATCCCAAAAGTTCAATGCATTTAATGTGCGACTGTGCAGCCATTTATACCAGCAAAAAAAAAACTATTGGGAGCCGTGTCTCTGACAAATATTACTGGATCAGTTAACTTGCATATACTGGCACTGACTCCACCAGCAGACTGAATTAGTGTGTACTCGACTTGCATCTTATGGATGTTATAGACATTGGGATATAAAGAATATATTTGCTAAGAACAGAGTATTTAAAAATAATAACGGATGCGCATAATGCAAATGTTAATAAGGTATTGCAAAATGTAAATGCACCATTTAAACTTAGCTCTGATTGAGGAATTCTAGAAGCACTATTTTCGTTTTAATTTGGTGGTGTTTGATATTTTAGAGAACATTTTCTAAAATACTGAAACTATCTGTTGGCAGTAGAATGTAGAAGGTACTTCTCGCGTTCATGTATAAGTTAATTTTGCAGGCTGTTTATTTGTTATTTGTACCGGTATAACTGCTTATAAGCAAAATACGTATATGAAAAAAGTATAAGCAAGCCCAGACATACTCATATATAAGCAGCTTCGAATATATACTCCTATAAAGTGTTACCTATGCTAATAAATACTACTAAAATGTATACAGATTTATTACGCATGTGAGAAAGGAAGACAGATATATGTATGAGCTGTGTATCAAAAAGCAAACAGCTGACTAATGCATTATATGTCAACTAGTTTGAACAAACGGCAAACAGCTGATTTGTAACAAATAAACAGTGTGCAGCAAAAATGAAAGTTTACGTAAAGACGATTTATCTGTATATATATTTTTTTTTTTTCGATATAAACAGGCTGCTTATTTTAACGTTAACTACGTATATATTTTATTTTAAATTTATATTTATAAATAGTAAACTGTGAGCTAGAAATTTGCTTATGTCTATCTATCTTTGATGGAAACATATTTTTATAGTATACTGTATTAGTTATAAAACATTTGTCAGTCTGTCCGCCTTGGTTGTGGTCACCCTCCTCACTATAAACTGCTGCTACATTTGTAGCTTCAAAAGATTTGTAGCCCACAAGTGTAGCTCTCTAGTCCCTTAGTCCCTTAGTCTCATAGTCTCATATCGTTCAACTTACCGCAGGGAATCACCCAAATTGCAAACACCATGCGACGTGATGCTGAAACTACGCAGTCTATAGTATTCCATATCAATGTCGGCGCAATGTATGGCGGCGCGACGTGTATCGGCGAGACGTGGCTGCTTGGAAGAGAAATAAAGATACTTTTAGAAACGTACTAAGTTAAATTAATGAAGAAAAGATATATATATATATATATATATATATATATATATATATATATATATATATATATATATATATATATATATATATATATATATATATATATATATATAAATACAGATACTTATATATAGCAAAAACATGTATGTATGTATGTATTTAACTATGTGTGTGTTACAATTGACGACAGCTGGGAAGCTGTATTACAAAATGGCAGAAAACTACTAGCTTAAGTATATAGATAAATGTATCTACGAGTACAATGTACCTATATATATATGTATATATGTATAAATGTACCTCGTTTGTAGCAACCGCAGCTACACACCTGTAAAATATTATCAGCATAGCATACTGTGACGCCTTAGGGTCATTTGGTTTACTGCGACACATGTGAAATATTGTATCTAACTATGTTGCCTGAGACAAGTTTGCACATTTCTGACAACGAAAATAGCAAATTGTTTCGCTCTATTTCTTTGTGGTGACAAATTATATCACAGATACATATGTATCTGCATATAAGTATATGAATTACTTGTCAAGATTATTCGTATCTACTAATTGCTATTTCAAAGCCAAGTGCCCAATTCATTCTAAACGCAAGACAAATGCTTCATTGAAGGTCATCGCTATAAATGCGACAAGTAATGTACTCTTCTGTAGTAGGCTTAATCAACTGAAAGCTGTTCAGAGTGACACTCGATTTGCTCTAACTATTTCATTTCACACTTTCATACTCACACTTTCGGTACGAATAATTGTTTGTATTAGCTAGAAATGCATGCAGTTCGATAGAATTTCAAGGGAATTTCGAATTTCTTATTATGTCTGTATGAATGAACACTAGTCTTCCTGTTTTTATGTTAGCGAACCGAAATCGGGTACGTATACTTCCTATGTTCATAGTATAGGTGCGATATTTTTAGGGATGAGTATATTTTATGATTTTTTACTGTACAAAGGAACCACAATTAAGTTATTGATCTTCAACGAATATACTATTAAAAATGTGATAAATGGCTCATACTTAAAAATTAAGTTCCTATCAAACTAATGCATCATGAAATATTCATACACGGTGAAATATTCTTTCACTAGTGCCACTGTCATTCACGGCGTATGAGTAATATATCATGCATGTAGTGTTAGCAGCACGAAAAGTATCAACGTATCAAATTAATGCATGCTATATTACTCATACGCCGTGAATTACAATATCGAGTGGCAACTGATATCAGTGATTTTCCAGTCGCCGTGATTAAATCACAGGTAGTTAAATATCGCTCATTTGATATATTATATCATACACGTAGTGTTCACAGACGAGTGCTTCATATTTAATAAAGCTTTTTAAGCACTTGTTTGTAGTTCAATCTTTATGCTGCGTTAGCTTTCATCTCTGCAAGCATCTGGTTTCTTTCACTGGAGTGGAAAATGAAATATTTTCTTCTAATATTTTCTTGGGTTTTTTATATCCAATCCTCACTAGAAAATGACATCAAAACACAAATCTTTCAGCATGCCATTGCGGTTTCACGTAGTATTGCCTTAGTCCTTACAAGTTGTAGTGAAGATATGGCACTTGATCAATCCTGCCTGGGAAGAAAACTATGTGAAAAATATATGATCCAGTAATTTTTCGAAAATACAATCTTCCCGCCTCAATTCTCAAGAATTTTTTAATGAATACTTCTTTTGTTATGGGAGCCCAATGGTTGAGACTATATACAACTTTCTCCTCTTGCTTTTTATGCCAAGCTGATTCTATCCACAAATTTAAGAAGACTATGCATAAAAGAGTTGGTTTAATTAATAAAAAAAAGAAAAATAATATGATGTTTTCTTTTTTAATTTTTATTTTAACAGTGATCGCAGTAGCAGTTGAAAATCATGGTTATTTTAAAGTAGCAGTCACGTTAAACACTGCTACTCAAAAATCACTGACTAGCTCATCACTATTCTAAATGTATACGAAGATACTTTGCTTCATCAGTCTGTGGTAACTGTCTGAGGTAGTTTAAGTACACGGGAGGGCATGTACGTTGTCTAACTGTAAATATAATCTGTTCTGAATTTTGCTCTTTAACTGTGATTCGTCACCTACTAAGCCTATTGTATACAACAGCGAACCTAGAACGCTGCCTTGTGGAACGCCAGACTTTATTTCGAATAGATATGTGACTTCGTTGTTTATTTTGACCACAAATTGTTTACTTCGCATGTATGAGTTCAAAATTTTATATGCATGATAAGGCCAGGATTCCATACTTTGTCAAAGGCTTTTGAGACATACAGGAAAGAAGCGGTACAGTATTCTTTTCTGTCAAGAGCAGTTTTTGCAAAGTTGTTTAATTGTTCTATTTACTTGTTCTATTGTAGAATGTGGAGAGTGGAGTGTTTTTTTCTAAAACCAATTTCATTTGAAGGGACAAGATTGTTTTTTGTCTATAAACGGGCTTATTCTGCACAATAGTAGCGTTTCGAACACTTTTTTCAATATATTCGTATATTTTCTGTTCAGCGTCTGTGTTAATCGTTGGAAAAGGCTGAAATACTTCTTCCAAATGAGCCGCAAATATTACTGCCTTTTCTTTGAATATGTTATAGTATATCCAGGTTTCTCATCTAGTTTTTTTTGCCATTTTAAGCTAATTCTCTTTAGAAAATGGCACCAATAAGAGGATATTTCAGAAATTCATTGCGGTTTCCTGTAGTATGGAATTAGTCTCAATGAATTGCTCAATTCTGGGAAGGATAATGTGAGATATACATATGTTCCAATGGGTTTTTTTAATGTATGCTGCAATCAACAATAGTTTACACTAGAATATGTACATATACAATATATACAACTTTTCTGATATTATTGTTAAATATAGAGCTATATATAAGTAAAAGAGTAGATGCGAAATTAGTTCCGTATTAATATAATGCGTTATTTACTTTTCGATAAACTGATAACTCTTTTAAATTATAAAAAAAAAAAAAATAAATAAATTGAATCTTCGATTAAACCGGAGCTCTTATAATGCAAAACTAAAGATTCCAAAAATCTTAATTGTTGAAATGGTATAATAAGCTTATCTGGAGGTTTTTAACGCGTTAGAAGAGTTACCCTACAACGTATACATAAAAAAGTGGTCCCAACGTGTGCTGCACCGCTCTGGGCTACGGACGATAGTCGTACCTAAATATGCTACACACTTTTGCCACTTAGAAGTGGGTATGGTGTCTCAAAACGAGTTGTTTAAAGGCTTCAACAGCTTCTTCAGGCGTCGAAAAACTCTGATCTCGCAATTTATTTTTTATGTGTCGTTGGTGGTGTGTTGTTTGTCCACAGATGCCTAAATCTCACGGTACGTCACACACATTACCAATGTTTTTTGGGACAAAATCTGTTTTTATATAACATTTAAATAACATTATATTAATTTTATATATGGTCTTTGGAAAGTTGGCAATAGTAATTATACTCTTTTTTTGTTTGTCAAGAATTTTAATATTTGACCGGTACCGGTACCGAACCGGTTTACAGAAACTAAAATTCAAGAACCGTAGCGAATACTGAAATAAATTGGAACCGGTAGAGAACCTTATTCCACAAGTTACGTTTCGGTACGTACCAAAACCGGAACCAAAACCGAAATACATTTCGATTTTATTCCCAGATTTTTATTGATTTCCAAAGACTAAATTTATTCAGATTAAATTTATCTCATCCGTTTAAATATGGTCTGGACACAATCTTGATTAAGAGCTAAAGAACTCTGCGTGCTGTTTTATAAAAAAAGTTCTTAAGAATACTCGTCATAACTTCCCTTTTACCAATTCAATTATGACGTGTGAAGATTATTGGGGCGCCGTTTCTACCGATGTAAAATTTTTGTCTTGTTTATAGCCTTATGACACACGAATAACAATCAGCAAATTGTTTTCCCCTTCAATGCTCTGGGATTTCAAACACGACAGAGACCTTGCGAAAGGGATAGCTATATACCTACAGCAACATTTTTCACATCGACTCGTATAGGTCACACTTGACTTTTGTTTCTGTTTTTATTAAAATATAAAGAATCAATAGATAAAAGCATTTTAAATATGCATGCATTGAGTGTATTCACCATTTGCGCATGACATGGCAAAGCAATTGTCTTTGCATTATTCATTGTTGTTCTTTTTTCAAGTTTTATTGTGTGTAAAGAGTGACCGAATGAAGAAATAACCCAAAACACCATAAGAATATAGATAAATACAGTATTCCTGCCGAACTTCTGTTACTTTGTCATTTTTGAGTACAGCGTTCGCATAGATTTTCATTTTAGTATGGTATTTTTCCTGTCCATTTTCCAGTTTGGTTTTCGTTTCACTTTTTAATGAAACTATATTTCAACCTCTCGCACCTGTAGACTTTTTACTTTGTCTATGTTCTGATCTGCTCTAACAGCATTGAAAGGGAAAAAAATTTGCTGATTGTATTCGTGTGTCATACGGCCATTATGCTGTTGCAGCTGGTTTCCACTAGCGTAACTTAATAACATATGAATTTTAGCTGGCTCAAGGTCATTTTGCATTGGCAAATAATTTTTATATATGTATGTATATATACATATTTCCTCAATGCGAAAGAAAGAATAATGCATAACAACACAGAAAAAAAATTATCTGCTTCCGATGCACGTGTTTCAGGATTTGCCAAACCCTTCATCAGTCTTACACGCCGTACATTGCTAATGATTGCTTATATACAATGCTTAATTGAAAAGCGCGTTGTGTATTATACGATTTTTCTGATCAAGAGTGATAATTACACTGGAAACGCGTAAACTTTCCCAGCATGTTCGGTTGCATTCATGCAAGTGCGGTCTCTTTCATTCTTCTGTGTTTTGATATTACATAATCCCCTTATAAACTGCGCCATTGCCTGTTAACGTTCCGCTAATCGAGAGAGTGCTAATGGGTGCGTTTTTTGAATAGTTTTGTTATTGATTGTAATACAATCAACAACGAATGTTTTCATAATTAATTATGTATTTATTTCTGCATTTTTTAATTAATTATTTAACGTCGTGCCATACGTGAATAATATAATTGTTATTGCCGACCTATAATGTGTAAATATATGAATTTTATGCTGGCCCGAGGTCATTTTGCATTGGGAAATACTTGGGAAATATTGGGACTAATGAAGGGTTTGGCAAACCCTGAAACACGTGTATCGGAAGTCGATCATTTTTTTTCTGTGTTAACAAAATGTTAAGCATTATTCTTTCTTTCGCATTGAGGAAATATGTATATATATACATATATAAAAATTATTTCCCAATGCAAAATGACCTCGAGCCAGCTATAATTCATATATTTACACATTATAGGTCGCCAATAACAATTACGTAACTTAATAACTTTCAACAGATTCACATTGAAAACTTTAATTCAGTGAAATTTAAATTGTTGAATCCAAAAGTTTTGTTTTGACTTTTCTTTTAATTATTGTGAGTTATAAGTGCTGAACTTTAAGCGAAAGACTTCCTCCTTCCGGAAGTATTTTTCTAAATAAAACTAAACTGATGACATTTTCCATAAATTCTATTAGAAGCTCATCAGCTTTTTTTACAAATAGATTCTTTGAAGTGTATTTAAGCTTAGTTTCCACTGTAGTTAATGTCTTTCCTTCCTTTTAAGTTTTGTTTTTTTTTTTTTTTAGAAATTGTCGTTAGTGACTTTTGTCTGAAATAAATTAACTGCTGGCATGTTGAAAAATGATTTTAATTAAGCTTGATCCTTTGGCGCGCTTTATATAAATTAGTCATTAGTGCAGATTTATAGCAGCGCACGAGCCTGCAAGCGGGCAACTGATGCTAACAGATGAGTTAAAGAGTATCTAATGCTGTCAACTAAGACAACACACACCACAAATATCTGAAGGTGGCAAAAATAGTTTGAAAAAAGTTTCGTTCCTTTTCTGTTTGTATGGATGTGGTTGTAAGTGGTGGAAATGGAGTATGGAGTATGGAGGATTTAGAAGGAATGTTTTACTTTGACATGGCACGCTTAAATGCACTTTGTGCCACAGTCTAAATGCAATTAGTGAGTTAAATTGCACTTTGCGCAAACTTAAACAGCGCACAAAACTATGCAATGCTCAAAAGTAAACACACATAGTCCTACATACACATCACACACACACACACACACACTCACACGAGTGAGGTAATTGGGATTGTGCGGAAGTATGCCATATATAGAAAGTATGGGAGGTCCTTTTACACCCATCGCACATACATAGTCATTGAGTGCGTTGACCCGTTCACTGTGTAAACCCAACAACAGATTTTTCACTGCATATTTTTGCTTGCAATTTGATTATGTTTCTTTTTTATATCGTATTTTTTTATCGTATGTTTTTTTTATCGTGTTGCACTTGCAATCTTTTCAATTTAACCAAAAGAAATAAAAAAATTTTCAACTTTTATGCCTGCGATATCGCACTCTATGGCTGCTTTTCCGCCTATTACATACGAAAGTATAAACCCTCTGGCATGCAGAATAACAATGGTTTGATTTAAAATGTTCAGCATTTAAAAAAAACAACAAGAAAAAACGTTAACTTCGGTTGAACCAAAGTGTTAATACCATTCACACGAAGTTTTATATTTAGAAAGGTATTTGTAAAATCTAGCAACCTGAACATTGAATGTAAGTTTGTTGGAGCCTACCCCAAAGTGAGCGTGATACGCCCCTTTATAATTATGCGAAGTGTCCGCCACCATATAAAATGGCAAGTTGATTTTGTCTGAAATGGTAAACTTTCTCATAAAAAATACCAAAAGTGGGTGCTGAATTTGGCGAAATCACATCTATTTCACTATAGTATATGAGGAGTTCGTCCATAAGAAACCACTATATGAAATTTTATGTTGATATTTACTGTAATAAGAAAGTTTTCATCAATATTACATTTTCTGAGGTCTCCGATAACTCCCTCAAAGTGCCTTCATCACATTCTGTGTAAAGTGTATTGAAATGAGTTATCTTCTTGATACACAATCCTTCTCTGTCTTTCATATTTGCATATGCTACATGTGAAGAGTAACGCAATTGCACAAAAGTCAACAGAAACCAGAATAAGGAATAAATAAGAATTTGTAACTATTCCAATTATTATTAATATCTTCATAATACTATAATTTCTTTGTGTTTGTTAATTGCATAAAATATATTTAAGTTCCATTGTAAGTTTCCTTCGGCGAATTCGATATTCGCTACTCTTCCTTGCTTTTCAGCTTAAGATTGAGTCTTTGCCTTGCGCTATGGAATATAATGTATATAAGTATCTGAAACGAATACTTCGATTATATGCCCACTGCTTGTTTAACTTTGCGTGGTGTTTTCGGGTTTGCTGCAGGTTTACCAATTAAACCTTTCGGATGTTTCTTACTTTTATTCACCATGTTTTTTGCAGCGAGTTTCTTTGGGAAATCGTTGTTGAAATTATTTTCCTAATAGTAGAAAATGGAGACATTTTTAAATTTTTTCGAGAAGCTTGAAAACCGCACACTTGAATGCAACAGGACTAAAGATTAAAAATAATAATATCGAATACTGGCAGACAGGAGAACATTGTTTCAACTAACAGATCAGTTCTATTTCTTGGTAGAATGTTGAGTAATTTTATAACTGGCTTTTGGCATCACCTTTCTGCACCTAAACAGTTCTATGTATTGAGGAATAGGGCAGGTTTTAAAAATCTTGCGAAGCGATAGTATAGCTTCATGTGTACCAGAGTGTTGGGTCGCAGTACCATCTTTTGAGAATCGCAATACCATCGCATGGAGAGTTATCGAGTACGATCCTTAAGTCTAAGTTTCAGCAGACAACTATCATCTTCCAGGTCGTCCAGATAAATAGACAGATCCCTGCCACTCAAAGACCACCACATGACTTCATCCATTGTATTACACGGCTAAGAATTTTACTAGAGATAGACAGCAAAGATGTGCCCTTTGCTGGGAACTTTCATTATTATACCCTAATTTTAAAAGGTCGGTGTAGATTCTTTCTATGCAGACAGTATAAACAGTCGAACAATACTCAGTGCATTTAAATTTCGTACTCGATAACTCTCCATGCGATGGTATTGCGATTCTCAAAAGATGGTACTAAGCCCCAACACTCTGGTACACATGAAGCTATACTATCGATTCGCAAGATTTTTAAAACCTGCCCTATTCCTCAATACATAGAACTGTTTAGGTGCAGAAAGGTGATGCCAAAAGCCAGTTATAAAATTACTCAACATTCTACCAAGAAATAGTACTGATCTGTTAGTTGAAACAATGTTCTCCTGTCTGCCAGTATTCGATATTATTATTTTTAATTTTTAGTCCTGTTGCACTCAAGTGTGTTGGTTTTCAAGCTTCTCGAAAAAATTTAAAAATGTCTCCATTTTCTACTTTTAGGAAAATAATTTTAACAACTATTTCGCAAAGAAACTCGCTGCAAAAAACATGGTGAATAAAAGTAAGAAACATCCGAAAGGTTTGATTGGTAAACCTGCAGCAAACCCGAAAACACCACGCAAAGTTAAACAAGCAGTGGGCATATAATCGAAGTATTCGTTTCAGATACTTATATACATTATATTCCATAGCGCAAGGCAAAGACTCAATCTTAAGCTGAAAAGCAAGGAAGAGTAGCGAATATCGAATTCGCCGAAGGAAACTTACAATGGAACTTAAATATATTTTATGCAATTAACAAACACAAAGAAATTATAGTATTACGAAGATATTAATAATAATTGGAATAGTTACAAATTCTTATTTATTCTTAATTCTGGTTTCTGTTGACTTCTGTGCAAATGCGTTACTCTTCACATGTAGCATATGCAAATATGAAGGACAGGGACGGATTGTGTATCAGAAAGTTTCTTTATTTCTATACACTTTTCATATAATGTGATGAAGGCACGAATGCAAGAAAGCAAAAGATATATCATATCTGGAAAGTTGAACGTGTGTTTTATTGGATATTTTTCTGAGATATTTTCTAGCGTACTGATGAGAGCTTGTGGCTTAGTTCGCAACACGTGTATATGCTGCTAAACCTTTTTCTGTGCAATAAAATTATTTTATTATTCCTTCTTTATTCTCTCTCTTATTATTATTCTTTCTTTGCATTGAGAAAAAAGTATGTCAAAAATAATTTTCAATATATACATTTTATAGGTCGGTAATAACATTGATTGAAGAATAATTGAGTTCAAATCGTACTTAAAATTTTCGCTTTTATTATTATTTACTTTTATGATTATATAATACAACATAAATTAATAAAAGAACAAACTATGTACAACAAATTCTTTTCGAGTATGAACTTCGCAATTTTTATACAATTATATTTTATTTAACTTTTTTTCTGAGACAAACTAAATATAGGTATTGATTTTTGTTTTTATATTTTGGTATATATAATGCGACTTCATCCTAACCCATTCTCAAGCCACCCATAGCGCGATTCATAGCAGCATATTTGAGTACATTTACATCAGAGTAATCTATAACGAGGACATTTATCATCCGTCGTTCTTCCTCGTGTTTTAGACAAATCTACATTATACCTTTAATTGTAATGAACCTCAGGCCGCCGAGAATTGTGCGACCAAGAGCATTATTATATTTTAGATATACTATATATCCAACAGTCGACGCTGCTATTGGCAACAGAAGTGCGCGGCAGAATATTCGCGAATATGAGTATGGGTTCGAGACAGTTGACTGCTCCTCTTCACTGTCCGGACTTAAAAAGTAAAAATATAAAAATTAAAACGAACCGAACTAATTTGGGCTCCCAATATGTTTTATTTTTTCAGTAATCAAATTGAAACTTGGTATATACATACGCTTCATATATCGAAATAGGCGCGAATCCTTCTCTAATCATGTGGGATAATTTTAGCCGAAGTAAATTAGAGTTCAATACTTCAAAAGAACTTTTGAAACAAATCTTGTTTGCATTTACATTTGTGTGTGTCCGTGTGTATATGTGTGTGTGTGTATATGTGTGTATGAGTGTGTGTGTGTGTATGTGTGTATGTGTTTGTGCGTGTGTGTGTTTCTGTGTTTGTATGATTTTGAGTGCAGTCTGCTTTATCTTTTTAAAATGAAATCAATGACAAACGCTGAGGTTGCAACGTGTTAAGCTTGATAAAATAAAATGTCTGTAGTCTACCTTGAGGCGATGTGCATATGCATGCACAGTGTGACGAAGTGTATGTGATTGAGTGAGTGACTGAATGAAGAAGGGCGGTAGGAACAAACGAAAAACCAAAAACGATCAAAATGGCGCGAACATGTCTGTCGGGTCGTCACGTCTTTCTCTATCTTCTTCTGTTCGTGTGAGTGTGTCGTTAAAACTCGTGAGTGTGTGTGAGTGTTTGCCTGTATGCGATATCCGTTTCAATGCCGGAAGCATTTGAAATCCCAGTGTGCAATCCTGCTTCAGTTTCAAGCGAAAATAAAGAATATAAAACTAAATCGTTGAAAAATGTTTCACAGGTTGTTCGATAAGTTACAAAAGCGTTTGTAACATAAGAGTTCCAATAAAAAATAGGTGATGCAACGCTCACGGATACGCTGGAATTGTATATATGTACATACTTATATAACTTGCAAATAACCTTATTATGAATCTAGAATTTAAGCTAAATTTGAAAATTATATAAAAACATTAATTCAAAACTGAACTGAACAATTCCTTAAAGTGTTACGATTTAATTTAAAAAAAAAAAAAATAGGTGACTTTTCCAATTTTGCGGGCTAAGCACGTTCGATTTTCAATTTTCAATTTTTTTTTTTCTATTGATAAATGACCTTTCAGAAATTTCCAAAATAAGTTAAGCAACATTGTAAAATTCATTACATCCTTCCACGAGCTGTAGAAGAAGCTGAGTCTCTCAAAATAAGAGAATTGTGGTACCAAAACGTGCCTTTTTGGCCAAAGGGACAGTAAACTCAAAGATACCAAAAAAATTTGGAAGATGTAGCCACCCATACAAACCCACCGCACATAACCCGTTTATTCCATGAACCAATTTTTTGTTGTTGCAGTCACTATCAATTTTAAATTCAATATGTACGGGAGCCTCAAACATATATTAATGGCGGATATATTTTTGGGGATAAATTTTAATATATTTAGTTGTAACCCGGCACAATGAGTTTTTTATTCTCAAATATTCTTTCTATATGCGTATTTTTTAGCGTATTATTTGTTGCAGTCAACTTTCAACATTAAAAATAACATGATGGCTACTTATAGATGCGATGGATATATGGATATATATATATATATATAATTGGTTGTGATACCATCACCCCCCCCTTTTGAGGTAGAACCAATACAAACCATCCACTCACTTTTGGTATTTTGTATGAAAAACTTTTTGAATATATAAAATATCAACTTGATATGTATTGTGGTGACTTGTTATGCACGGACGTTTCACATGTATAATCGTGGGGTTTCATTGTATTATTGTACTGCCCTCGTACGTGCATAAAATTCTGCTTCAGTTGTTATACTGTGCAGCTTAAAATGACTAAAATGCTGTAACAATTCTGTGTATCACAGAACTAAACTAAAAAAAGAGAAGAAAAACGTTAACTTCGGTTGAACCGAAGCTCTGATATTTTCTCACGGAATTTTAAATCGTATTGTGAAACTTAAAGGTGAGAAGGTTTAAATAGGGGCTACCCCAAAAAGTGGGCGTTACACGCTAACTAGTAGATGTGTATCAATCATTATGATGCCACCATATCGAATTTTAAGTTGATACTCGTATTAGCGTATTTCATACAAATGCATAAATGTGAGCTGTGGGTTTGGAAGCGGCTGTCCAGTTGAAATGCTACGTCAACCTAATGCTGACTTTAATAAAGAAGTTTTTCATACAAAACACAAAAGTGGGCGGTGGATTTGTATGGGGGCTACCCCAAAAATGAGGGTGGCGGGTCAATCTTGATACTTTACTAAACTGCAATAAAAAGAAGTTTATGTGCAAATTTTCAACTGGATAGCATGAAAATTGGTCCCCAAAATGTGCCGGGTACCAGCTAGTTAACTTTCAGACAAACTGATAATACCATTCATTTCACACTGTGTGCGAATGGTATTCAAAATGAGATAAAACCCCAAAAGGCTGTGCGCTCAATTGGAAAATATGTACGAAAACATGCCGAGCTAGTTGGGGCGCACAAAACCAACCAGAAAAAACACCTGACAAACTTTGTGAAAATTCATAAAAGTTTTGCGCGCCTCTTTTTGAGAAACTTTTTTACAAACATTTTGAAAAAAAATTACGCTTGCTTTCTCTTTCTCTCAACTATTATTTTGTACACTGTATTCCGATCAGGTAACTCCTTCTGTTTCTAAATTGAAATTGCCGCTAGGGTTTTGACGCGCTTAACTTTTAATGTGAAAAGAAATTTAAGGTAACCCGTACAGGCATCTCCACAAAGAGCGAGGTATAAAGTGTGAATGTATTAGTGGCCTGCTCTCCTTTTGTATTGAAATTGTTTTTGAGCACGAAAGTGTTAGGGAGATGGCTTGCGTTTTTAGTTTTGTTATACCATTCACAAATAGTTTGAAATGTTATTATTAGTTTGACTGACAGTTTGTGACGCTTTAAAGGAGGCATATATTCTTGATCAGCTCGACGAGGCGAGTCGATCTAACCATGTTCGTCTGTTCTTTATTAAACCAATATTAGCTTGAGATTAGATATGGTGTTCTTTTTATGGATGGTCACTTCACACATACAAATGGTCGTGTCCCGCCTGCTAAACAAACTCACCCTTCTGCCCGTTTATGTTTTAAGATACGATTTAAAATTTCGTGTGAATGGTGTTAAAACTTTGGTTCCACCGAAGTTAACATTTTTTCTTGTTTTGTTTTAATTTATAATTAATTCATATTTTTCATCAATTCTAATAAAATAATCCTCTTAGTATGTGCAGATGGTGCCACTATAGAATATAATCTATGGTTTATATAAAGAGCCTTAAGTAAGATACAGGGTATCTCGTTCTCTCGTTTAACTGATCTTGGTCTGTTTGGTCTTAAATTACATGGTTACATGGTTAATTTAATCACTTTTCCTGCGATATATGGTTCGTTTTGATCGGTCTATCCATTCATACTTAACGCTGGTTTAGGTAAAATCATACATAGAAAATATATCAAATATACCGTTATTTCGGTGAATGGCCCAAATGGAAAACAAATTGCATGTTTTTCGTGTTCAGTGCACCCAAAATACTTAGTTTATTTCATTTGATTTGATTTGAATTACAAAAATTAACCATTGGTCGGTTTAGTAACTCTTAAACTCAAGGGAATGTTCTGTTTTTTTTTTTAATTTATAAAGTAAAAGATTTGATGTCTGTTCGTGTAAAGTATATTTAAGCTACCGTTGCACCAAAATTAACCATTTCTTTTGCTTCTTTATGACCTGAAGACAATGTGCAACATTTTTTTTAATAAAATATTTCGTACTCACCTTACGACTCTCAGCGGGCATGCTTGAGGTTCGCATACGCTGACGCTGTCGATTGCCCAGATGGGAAATAGTTGCAGAGCTGCCATGGTGAGCCGCAGCCGATTCACCCACTCCACGTTCTCGCTGCTGAGCTAAGCTTTGTCCGGGCACTGGATGCATACCGGAAGTTGGCGAATCATCGTCTGCAGTCGGTGAATCACTTGCATCGGCGCCGCTTGTTGTTGCATCCTCCATGACCGAGGCCAGTGCGTTTGTAGAACCCATGAGCATACCACCATGTACTCCGCCGACAGCACCACTTGAGCTACAAAGACCACCAGCAGCATCGCCGCGCTCCGTTGCCGTAGTGCTAACAGTCACGCCGCCTATGATGCCCACACCAACGCCCAACAGTGGCGATGTGACAGAGTACTGCGGTGAAACGGCGCCCGACATGGCCTGCTGAAATGTGAGTACACCGCTCTCAACGGGCACGGGCAATGGCAACATGCCGCCTATGCTCAGACGTGGCTTACTGCCCGAAACCGGCGACTTGGCCAACGCAATGCGATCGCTGTGAAGTGAAGGAGTTGTTTGTTTTTTTTTTTTTTTTTTTTGGATAAAGTAATGGCATGAATTGATATCCGTTGGCGTACTTCATTATTTATACGCTTAATTAAATTGAGCGATGTAGTAAACGAAATGAAATTAACTACGGCATGGATGGATGAATGGATGAATGTATGGATGGATGTATGGATTCATAGATGCACAGATGGTTGGATAAATGGCAGAAAATCTGCGTTCTGTTGCAGTAGAAAAAATTCATTTTTAATTCAAAATTTCATTCAATCAATGCAGACAATCAATTACTTTATTAAAGTAGACGCGCGCTAGTTGACTGTGTATACCCTATTTCGCAGCACTCAACTATACGTCCGTCATGTCTGTCATAATACGATTTCCGGTGCGAATGTACGGAAATTACGCATCCGTTGTGGTCGGAAGTAAACAAAGCATAATTGTGTGCAATAAAAATGAGTTCAACTGCACTTTTTGTCCCCTGCTACACACTGTGTGTACAAAATGGCTCCCTTTTGATGCGTTTCATTTGTGTCACCTTACGCAAAATTGTGTTGAAATTAAGTTTATACGAGGAGTATGGCAAAATGCAATTCATGAAAAAATAAAATAATAAAGTCAAAGTTGCGCGACAGTCTGTCATCACAAATTTAAATCGAATAAAGAATCGCTTAAAAGCAGAAAACACATTTCGCTCTTTGCATAACAAATATATCAGTATATATCTATATATATTAATATCAAATCGTGTCTGTATGTTTGTACGTGCCTCCATACAATGCTTTATTTTCCTCTTTGGATGTATGGCAGGTTGTTTCAGTTCAAGACGTCGCCCACTTTATCCAATAAGAAGTTTTTGTTTGTAGTTATTTAGTGTTGGCAACGCTGAGTTATTAACCCTTTAACGACCGCTCTTTAACCGCTAGGAAATTGACAAATATGACATCAGATTCATCTACCGCGACCCAAATTACTGAAGATTAGTTTTGCGAAAAAAATAATGGTTCATGTGAACAAAGCATTCTTGGATGCGATGAGCGACCCCAAGTGCCAGGCCATCGATGAACATACGATCAAATTCAAAGGACATAACATCATGAAGCAGTATATGAAGGATAAACCTATTTCACGGGTACTCGCAGACGAATCGGTTATTTCTGGATATGACGGAAGCTCTCAATGGCAAGGATATCGAATTGTATTTCTATACTGTTTTCAACAATTCGACATTGAAAAGAGAGAAACATAAGAGCTTGCTGCACTCTTCGCTCCAGCCATAAACCAATACCAAAATTTATTGCTGACAAGAAATTCAAACGTGGTGAAGTCCACTGCGTGGTGGCTAATGGTGTAATTGTTTTGAAGTGGATGGATAATCATGCCGTATTGTTGGTGTCTAATTTCCTAACTCCATTCGAAACGATAAACGTAAAACGACGCCGTGGTGGTTTCGCCACTAAAATCAATGCCAAATTTCCAGTTGCAATGATCAGATCGTAGTGGAACTTATGGATCAGAAAAGCATGGGCAAAGGCCGTTTTTCCGCGAAAATCAAACTGTTTTTACGAACACAATCGTAAATATAGGAGAAAATTCTACCTGCGTCTTTTCTACGAATTGTTTAATTTGAATGTGAATAATGAGTACAACAAAATTTCTACTTCGATGAATGATCCATTTTCTATATATGTATTGAAATCTCGAGTGCAGCTGGCTACTCAAATGATCGATTCATTCAACAATCGCAAGATACCACCATCAGAAGTTGTAAGAGAGGCATCTAAGCGAATCAAAGTTGCTCTGTTCGGTCTTTATCTCTGAAAAAATGAAACGGGACATAATAGATGTGTTATTTGCTCCAAACAAGGTAATGACCATCGAACAAATGCTGTTTTTGCCGAAATTCCGGGCAGAAATTGCCAACATACCCGCTGATATGCTGGTAAGGGTCTAGATAAATTCCCGAAATCGGCTTTTTCAGTGTATGGATATGTATGGCATCACGTACCTGATATGATTTTCAAAACTGTGTAAAACAAAACTTTAGATATTGAACCTATATTATAGAAAATAATCTATATATAAATATATATAAATAGGTAAGCGTAAAAATTTCACACACATTTTAACCCTCTTAAACACAACATATTCGCTTGTTTTGTTTTTGGAGGAGTATTTACTAAAATATAAAAACTGAAAAGTCAAACTGAGTGACGCCATAGGAATGAGTAACAGACGAAAATGTGTTGTTTTGGTCCGGCGCCGCTCTATACACACAATGAAAAAGACGAATTGGATTTATACATTACCATATTTACATCTATTTATGCACTTTTACGTTAAACGTATGGTAAAATGATATAATAATGTAGCGAATTCCGCACAGCTGCTCTCTTTTTATACCATTCACACATAGTGTGAAATGGTAATATCCGTTTGCCTGAAAGTTTTTAACGCATTAAAGAAGCCATCGTAGACCCCATAAAGTATATATATTCTTGATCAGCTCGGCGAGGCGAATCGATCTAGCCATGTCTGTCTGTCCGTCTGTATGTTGTTGCGCATTTTTTGGGCACCAATTTTTATGCTATCCAGTTGAAATTTTTCACATATACTTCTTTTTATTGTAGTTTAGTAGAGTATCAAGATTGACCTGCCACGCCCACTATTTGGGGTAGCTCCCATACAAACCTACTGCCCACTTTTGACTTTTTGTAAGAAAACTTCTTTATTAAAGTCTATATTAGGTAGAAATGCAATGTGGTGGCTTTTTATGGTCAGCCGCTTAACATACATAGACTAACGGGCGTGGCCCGCCCACTATTTGGGGTAGCTCCCATACAAACCTATGGTCCACTTTTGACTTTTTGTGAGTCAAAGTCAATTATAGGTTGAAATGCGATATGGTGCCGCTAAACATACATAGACATACATAGACAATTGGGCGTGGCCCGCCTACTTTTTGAGGTGACCCCCATACAAACCCACCGTGCAATTTTGTGTTTTTTTATGAAAAAATCCTTCATTTAGACCAATATTAGCTTGCAATTTGATTCAACCGCTTCATATACATATACAAAGGGGCGTGTCCCGCCCACTTTTTGAGGTAGTCCCATATAAACCCACAGTTCACTTTTATGGAATTGTATGGAAAACGTCAATATCAACTTGAAATTCGATGTGGCTTCATCTTACGCATCTACTACATCTAGTACATCGCTTCATACACATCTACCAGTGAGCGTGTACCACCCCCTATTTAAACCCCCACTTTTATGTATTACAATACTATTTAACGTTTCGTGTGAATGGTATTAGAGCTTCGGTTCAACCGAAGTTAACGTTTTTTCTTGTTTTTTTTTTCTTTTGGTCCGTTTGCTTTCAGCTGGAAGACTACTGTGCTCTAAAGCGCGAATAATATTGTAAATCATGTATGTCGAACAGCTAACGCTAGGCGCGGAACTGTTGTGGGTGCACTTGCTAAAATGTTGGCGAGCATCAGCCGACTTCGGCATGCGTTTGTTCGTATGTGTGTAAAAAAACGAAGGTGTCCCCTTGTGGCTATGGCTGAACAGCATTGATTTAGAGGCGAAAGCGTTTTCCGAGACACTTCTGTATTATTAATATTTCTATTGCTGGGTACTTTTAAGACAAAAGAGCGAGTTTCGACCTATAGTAAAATACTAGTAAAATAACATAAAATCTGATTCAGAAAATGGGTATTTTTTTGCGTTTTGCCGCACCATATATAATAACGCTCTAATTTTGTTAGAAGAGGGATGCATTTCAATCAATTACAAAAAGTTGAATTGTAGGCTCGCGAGCATTTGAACTCGCCACAAAATTGAAATAAATTTAGCTGTTTTAAAATTCTGAAATCTAAATTAAAATATCAAAATAATATTTATAATCCGAGCAACGCCGGGCATATTAGTATATGTATATAAATAAAAGGATACGAATGCATAATTGATTTATTAGCGTCATTAATTTGTTAGTTTGCTACATATGCGACGGATTAATCCAATTAGCAACGAAACTCTATTATTTATTTATATATAAATTTCGCATTTCATTTCGAATTTTATGCGCGAGTTTTACAACCGCAAATTCATGATTCATTTTGGGGCCTGTGGTCCACATTAGTGGGTAAAGTGGTTGATTGCCAGTCACCAAAAAACTAATACTTTATAAGCCACCCAGACGGCAGCTCCAAAACGTTCGTTAGGACACGTCGTATCGTCTGGGCATTCGTTTCAAGGTGAGCAAATTGTGAGAAAGCAACCCACTGTCAATAATGGTTGGCGGGTTGGGTTGGGTTTGGTGTGGTTCGCAACACCACGAAACTTTTACCAGAGAAGACACAAAGCAAGCTCCTTCACAACGTTCGAGAAAACGACCGATAATGCGTTAAATATACCAAGTGTGGAAATAGCTAAGCATACTTGGTGATTACAACAACTGGCCCCAGGCGCAGTGGTGCACTTTCCTACGTTCGATCATTGTCGATAAATGGTTGTAACGCCAAATAAATTAAGTAAGTAAGCGCAAACGGTATGCGTTGCTACGCTTCTATGTCTTTTTTCTTATATGGCGTGGTGTGGCAACGCCCATTTTCTCAGTTGATCTTATTGTGCCCAGTATTACTTTCACACCTATGTAACAATTCTAGAGTATTCGTGTTGCTCTGCTACGCCACGTTTTGTTTTTCTTTGCCGCAAGCGTGGCACCGCCCATTGTAACGATGGACTTTAGTTTTTCCGGAGCACCTTTACACTTGCACACTTTTTTATTATGCAAAGATATTTACTTGAAAGATATTTATTATTAGCCATTGACATTGACATAGTTGTTTAACCTTTTGACGACCGAACGGTTACACCGGTGACCCTTTTATCTTCCAATTTTTCATGGAAACCCTATTGAATTGATTTTCCTCAAAAAGGTATCATTCAATAGGGACTGCATTTGGCTGGTAGAAAGTACCTAATTTTTAAGAGCAGATTCATACTTTTGCCTACCAGATAGAGAATTTGCGTGCACGCTTTCTCATTGTAGTAAAAGAACCAAAAGGAAAGTCCACTTCGATCACCTATGGCCAACTACCTGTATGTCCTAATGGTCACCAACGGTAGCAACTCAGCGTAATAAATGATTTCACGTACTGCCAACTTGCGAAAATACCTTTTTACCGTTGACGACCATTGGGACCTATTCGTTTTGCGATTTTTCACAAACATTTTTCAAATAAACTTTTTTCCTTAGTAATTTGGGACCGCTGAACACGAATCCGGTGTCAGATTCGTATATTTTCTAGCGGTTCTGCACACTTTCTTTTGCTACTTACGTCAGAATTTGTTGTTTGTTTTCTTTTTTAATTTTAACGTCATTAGCAACTTGTCCACAGGATCCTTTAAGTTTCGCTTGACAATAGCACAATTGGGGTTCTATCTAACGCATATGGTTCTGATTAGTTGGGTGGGTTTTCCTCTTTTGCAATTGATAATTGACCTTATTTTCTTCAAACTGAAATGGAGTAACTTAGTTGGCCGAAAATTTTGTTGTTACAATTTGCTTTTTTCTTTTGTAAATCCGTGTAAGGCGTCTCGCTAGATACTTCTTCTGTATTTTACGGGGATAGTTTACGCGGATATAGTGCCACTTCATACGAAAATATAAAACGCGAATACGTGAATCGTTGAAAGTGTCGCTAGTACGTCCAGCGGCTAGAAAGATAAACGAATTTTGTACAAAATCGTAAATAGGACAAAAAAAAAAAACTGACATTGATTTAGCTGTCATTGATTTACCTATCGTTGGTTTACTTGTCGGAATAGAAACATTTTTCCCAAACACTTTTTATTTGTGCTTCAAGCGTACGGTCTTGATTCGTCTTGTCTCCGGTGCTATAGTAATTTTATTTATTTTGAATATATTCTTGTCGAAGTCGAAATAAAATCAATCATCATGTTCAGCTTTCTGAAACGCGAAAAGGACACGCAGGAAGTGGTGGAAAATGTTATCGGCGAGTTGAAAAAGATATATCGCAGTAAACTGCTTCCTCTTGAAGAACACTATGAGTTTCATGATTTTCACTCGCCAAAATTGGAAGATCCTGATTTCGACGCGAAACCGATGATATTGCTTGTTGGCCAGTATTCGACAGGCAAAACTACATTCATACGTTATCTGCTGGAGCGTGATTTCCCGGGCATGCGCATTGGTCCGGAGCCGACAACAGATCGTTTTATTGCGGTTATGTACGATGAGAAGGAGGGCGTAGTACCCGGCAATGCGCTCGTTGTCGATCCGAATAAACAATTCCGGCCGCTGTCAAAGTACGGTAATGCATTTCTTAACCGTTTTCAGTGCTCAACGCTTGGATCAGCGGTGCTGCAGGCCCTTTCCATTGTGGATACGCCGGGAATTCTGTCTGGAGAGAAGCAGCGCATTGATCGTGGTTACGATTTTACTGGTGTTCTGGAGTGGTTCGCGGAACGCGTGGATCGTATTATACTACTTTTTGATGCACATAAGTTGGATATATCTGATGAGTTCCGGCGATCCATAGAAGCACTAAAGGGGCATGATGACAAGATAAGGATTATTCTGAATAAATCCGATATGATTGACAATCAGCAACTGATGCGTGTCTACGGCGCGCTTATGTGGTCGTTGGGGAAGGTGCTCCAGACGCCCGAAGTAGCGCGTGTCTTTATTGGATCTTTTTGGGACCAGCCCTTGAGATTTGACACAAACCGGCGACTATTTGAGGATGAGGAACAGGATTTGTTTCGAGATCTACAGTCGCTGCCACGCAATGCTGCGCTGCGTAAGCTCAACGATCTGATCAAACGTGCGCGTCTCGCAAAGGTTCATGCTTTTATAATCTCAGAGCTGCGTAAGGATATGCCAGCGGTGTTTGGCAAGGATACCAAGAAGAAGGATTTAATCAAGAATCTGGGCCAGGTATACGATCGCATACAACGGGAGCACTCAATATCGCCGGGAGACTTTCCGGATATCAAAAAAATGCAAGATATGCTGGTTCATTATGACTTTACGAAGTTGCATTCATTGAAACCGCATCTGTTGGAGGTTGTTGACAATATGCTGGCAAAAGACATTGCACGTTTGATGGAAATGATACCACAAGAAGAGATGCTGCTCATAACGAAACCAATTGTAAAAGGGGGCGCCTTCGAGGGAGTCATTGATGACAATGTTTCACCATTCGGTTACATGAAGGGTCAGGGCACAGATGCCGGCTTCGGAGAACATGAATGGATTTGTCATAAAGATAAAATACGCACAGACAATATATTCAATGCTCTGGGTCCTGTCGATGGCAAGATATCCGGCGCTACTGCAAAACAGGAGCTTATCAAATCTAAATTACCAAACTCGGTGCTGAGTAAAATTTGGAAGCTATCCGACATTGACGGCGATGGATTTTTGGACGCCGACGAGTTTGCGTTAGCCATGCACTTAATTAATGTGAAAGTGGATGGTTGTGAGCTGGGAAATGTGCTGCCGGATCATCTGATTCCGCCTTCAAAGCGCAAGTAATAACACAAAACACTTCAATCAGTATCGAATACCTGCATAAAATCGGAAAAGATACATGATTGACCCTACATCTAAATTCAGTTTATTTAATAACCCCGCACCAACACATCAGCTAAACGGGCGGCCACACACAGCTTCCTATGGGCCGTTGTCAGCAGTACGTACGTTCTATATTTTTTGGTTTCTGCTTTAAGTTCGAGTTCAATAAAATTTCAAATCAACTACCGTGCTGTCGGATGACTCCAATCCACAACCGAAACTCAAGGAATAACACAAAACACTTTAATCAATTTCAAAAGTTTTGGTCACCGGCATAAAACATGGATACAATCGGAAAAGATACATGATTGTCACTACATCTAAATACAGTTTATTTAATATCAGCGGCACCAACACGGCAGCTAAACGGGCGGCTACACACAGCTTCCTATGGGCCGTTGTCAGCAGTACGTACTTTCTATATTTTTTGGTGTCTGCTTTAAGTTCGAGTTCAATAAAATTTCAAATCAACTACCGTGCTGTCGGATGACTCCAATCCACAACCGAAACTCAAGGAATAACACAAAACACTTTAATCAATTTCAAAAGTTTTGGTCACCGGCATAAAACATGGATACAATCGGAAAAGATACATGATTGTCACTACATCTAAATACAGTTTATTTAATATCAGCGGCACCAACACGGCAGCTAAACGGGCGGCTACACACAGCTTCCTATGGGCCGTTGTCAGCAGTACGTACTTTCTATATTTTTTGGTGTCTGCTTTAAGTTCGAGTTCAATAAAATTCCAAATCAACTACCGTGCTGTCGGATAACTCCAATCCACAACCGAAACTCAAGGAATAACACAAAACACTTTAATCAATTTCAAAAGTTTTGGTCACCGGCATAAAACATGGATACAATCGGAAAAGATACATGATTGTCACTACATCTAAATACAGTTTATTTAATATCAGCGGCACCAACACGGCAGCTAAACGGGCGGCTACACACAGCTTCCTATGGGCCGTTGTCAGCAGTACGTACGTTCTATATGTTTTGGTGTTTGGTTTGATTATGTTCAATAAAAGTAAAAAATTACTACCGTTTATAAATGTTCTATTCAATTGTTGTATAGTTTCATGACACAGGATTTTTAAAAAATTTAGGTGGGATTTAAATAAATGATTAAATTATTATTATTCCAAAACTATGAAAAGAATATACGAATCAAGGCAGAAACAAGAACAACTATAACTTTGGCGGAAAGTATTACCACACCCCGCTGATTCATTAGGCTATGCCCGTCTTGACTACAAACTGGATTGGCCAATGATCCACGGAAGCATTTTCAATGCAATCAAGGGATAAAAAAGCATGTGTAAGGGATTTTTCGCCATAGAATCTGTATCTTCCTATCTGGAAATCGATTCCTTTTTATAATTATTTAATATAATTTTTATATTTTTATAATTACTTAATGGAACCAAAGCATGTAGAACCTTCGTTCGAACATTAGATTCGTAAAGCTGCTGGCCCTGTATCCTAACCAACGGCATAAAACGCATTTCTTAACGAAAACGGCACAAATATTCTTCAAATTAAGAGGTCCTAACTCATAATAGCTGTGAAACACTTTCATCCCAAATTCGTTCATATTCATTCATAAAACTAAGTTCTACGAAAAAAAGTAAGACGATTTCGAAACATCTAAAATATAGCAACTGTATAAAATTTCATGAATATAAGTTATAGTGGCCTTTTTTTATTGATATTATAAACATTATCAAATTATCTTTTCTAGCTTAACTGTATCAGGAACCCATTTTTGTGTACTATTGTGTGATACAATACTTTATGTGGGATAAGAAACATCTGAAGTAAATACTCACTCTAAAGCCTCAAACTTTAAGATGGCTTTGCATTATTGTGGGCACGTCGCATTTATAGAGATGATAATCAACGTGATTAGAACAATAATAAGAATATAAAATGTTATACAAAAACTTCGAAACAAAATTCACAGAAACAGAAGAGCTGATCAGGATTATATTTTCTAAGGTCTCCGATACCTCTCCCTCAAACTCTTTCACATTATGTGTAAAGTGTATAGAAATAAGGAGTATTTCAAATTTTAATATGCTACATGTGAAGAGTAAAAAATTTGCACAAAACTCAACAGAAACAATAATAAGGAATAAATAAGAATTTCTAACTATTCCAATTATTATTAATATCTTTGTCTTACTATAATTTCTTTGTGTTTCTCAATTGCATAAAATATATTTAAGTTCCATTGTAAGTTTCCTTCGGCGAATTCGATATTCGCTACTCTTCCTCGCAGGTGTGGTCTTTAAGGACCAAGAGACACCGTAACTGCTTTAAGGTAAGTGACTCCGCTACACTCTCTGGCATCCCTTATTCCCATCCCACACTCCGTTTAAATTGGCACCTAATACTTGCGTCTCTGATTGTAGTTCCGAGAATCCCAATCCTTTTCCAACTGTTCATCTTCAGTTTATGCTGGAGCCCCAGATTATCGTGTTTCATGCGGTTTGCATCTCAGTGCATATTTTTCGATTTTTCTATATATCCACTTTTTGCCACGAAAACATTTGTCACGGGTAAAATAATTTGAAGGTCGCTTCGAATGTATCTGACAGTGTGCGATCTTCGAACGCTTTCTTGACATTGTCGAACGCTTTTTGATGCACTCTGCTGCATCTTTGATTCTTCTGCTGCGATCTTCAACAAGCAGTGTACCATAAGGCCCGAACCATTCCTTTATATCGCACTCTATTATTTGGTACGCGGCACATGTCATTCCAGGCGCAATTCGCTCTTCTCAACTCATCTGGGGTTGCTCGTCTTGATGTCTTCACTGGCGCTCTAAGGCGCCAACTTTCATGTGTGTCCCATCGTGGTGTCTCCGACGCGGTGTTACTCTTTGACCATGGGAAGAGATTGACCAATCCAAAGGTCCGCTTTGGATATGCGGTTCGACCACCATATATTCATGACACGACTCTGACACACGTGTGTAAATGAATGCAGTCTGATGTCCAGCAATCTTGTCCTTTCTACCTGCCATTACGCTTGTCTTTTTTATATAAATCTCGACTGCGATTCTCAAGAGATGGTACTGCGACCCAACACTCTGGTACACATGAAGCTATACTATCGCTTCGCAAGATTTTTAAAACCTGCCAATACATAGAACTGTTCAGGTGCAGAAAGGTGATGCCAAAAGCCAGTTATAAAATTACTCAACATTCTACCAAGAAATAGTACTGATCTGTTAGTTGAAACAATGTTCTCCTGTCTGCCAGTATTCGATATTATTATTTTTAATCTTTAGTCCTGTTGCATTCAAGTGTGCGGTTTTCAAGCTTCTCGAAAAAATTTAAAAATGTCTCCATTTTCTACTACTTCTACTTAAGAAACACAAAGAAATTATAGTATTACGAAGATATTAATAATAATTGGAATATAGTTACAAATTCTTATTTATTCCTTATTATGGTTTCACATGTAGCATATTAAAATTTGAAAGACTCAATATTTCTACACACTTTACACATAATGTGAAAGAGTTTGAGGGAGAGGTATCGGAGACCTTAGAAAATATAATCCTGATCAGCTCTTCTGTTTCTGTGAATTTTGTTTCGAAGTTTTTGTATAACATTTTATATTCTTATTATTGTTCTAATCACGTTGATTATCATCTCTATAAATGCGACGTGCCCACAATAATGCAAAGCCATCTTAAAGTTTGAGGCTTTAGAGTGAGTATTTACTTCAGATATTTCTTATCCCACATAAAGTATTGTATCACACAATAGTACACAAAATACCCGTATATCATGTGGCCAACATACAAACCTGTGTTTTTTGTAGTGGGTTCCTAGTATACTTAAGCTAGATAAGTCGAATTTGAAGTGAATGTTACTAATATCAGTCCAAATATATTTATTATTGATACCAATTGGACTAATAACATATTTTCCGTACCTATGGTCCAGATAAGGACCCTCGTTTAATAATTTTCTTTAAAAACCAAACCAATATGGATATAGTTATTTACGTGTATATAGATACGAGTGTATCCGGCGTTAAAATTTTCGATATGCAATTCGCATTTAAAGGCGTACGAAGAAAAAAAATATGCTCCATATAATTGTTACCCCCGTTTTCTTTTCGGGGTGGTAATTTTTTAAATTGACGAAATACTCTTCAATTTCGCCTAAAACAAAGTGGGTGAGTGTAAAAATCGGCTTTAACGAGTTTAATGTATTGATAAAAATTTGTTTTAATGTGAACTGAAGCAATAACAACAGCATTTTATTCGGAAAATTTTTATTTTTTGCAGGTGGGATACGTGTTTCGAGCTTCGCAACAAGTTCATCATCAGTCACCAACGGTGTGAAGCAATTAGCCGATAAAGGTATCAATCTATGAGGCTTGGTGCGCACTTATTAGCTATTCGCGGTCTTTTCTCAAAAAGAAGTTGCTTCACGCTGCTTGTGACTGAAGGTGAACATGCTACGAAGTTCGAAACACGTGTCTCAGCTGCAAATAAAAAAAACAATTAGATACATACAATTAGATTCAAAGCATTCCGTCTCTCTCACACCTTTTTATTTTTCTCTTTGTCTCTTTTGGTTTGAATATTTTCGAGTTGGCGGATGATATGAATTCAGATATTTTTCATATTAATTTGAAATGTTTTTATAACATTACATGATATTAATATGGAAAATGTCATATTGATCTTTTTTATTGTTCGAATGATGTGACAAAATTAATATTTGAAAATAGATGAGACATTATACAAAATTGATATTGATCTTTTTTTCTCTATGTACTAAGTACCTTACAAGCGTTAGTCCGATTACCAACCCTATTATATGTTTTATATTATTTATAAAAAGCCATTCTAAAAAAAGACTTGAAATTCTTCTTTTTATCGCAAAGCGTACTTAAATGATTTTAGTACGATTCGTACTAAATTTTCAGGAATCAAATACAGAACGTTATCGATTTATAATTGAAGCGCGGATATACTTAGAATAAGTATAAAATTCTTGAAATAAGTATAAAAATCATTAAGAAACTGTACTCAACTCAAGTACAAAAGTCTCAGAATATCAAATAAGTCCTTTTTGACTTAAATTAAGTGGAAAATACCTAAATCAATCTCTGAGAAGAGAAAAAAACCTGAGAGGAAAATAAAATGTACTCTCTCTTATCTATTCCAATTTCTTTGCACCGACAGTAAGAGCGAAAGGCAATGGTTTGTTATTCGGCAACGGCGTTCGCATATGTCATGGTTCTATGCCTTGTTCTTCCACCAAAGAACATTTATATAAACAAAATTAAATTAGAACTATTGAAAAATAGAACAAAAACACAAAAACACAAAAAAAAAACAAATAATTAGAAAAGAATTTATTTGCTATTTTGAGCACTTTGGTACCCAAATCAGTCGAATTTTTGTTTCAGTCAAGCTCCTCAGTAGAGCTGGAAGATGGCTATATTTAAGAATTTCAGGTTTGAAAAAGAAGTTCTTGAACCAAGAATTTTGTAACCCGTTTAAGAAAATCTGTACTCAACAAACTATGGATCAATTCAAATATGAAAATCATGGATTTTTATGAGTGTACACATTGGCCCCACTTAAAGCAAATTTGAACTGAAATTATGATATACCTCTGGAACGAAATTGACGTGGACTGGTGGATTTAAACCGAACCGGTAAACCGAATCGGTTTCTTCTTCTTTAGTTGGGTGTCACTGTCATTGACATGCATGCCAAGTTTGTGCGGGATGCGATAATTAGTCTATGTTTGAAGCAGCTGCTTGTTTACGACGCGAAAAGTTTGCATGGCGATTTTTAACATGGAAAAAAAATTGAACAACGAGTTGGCTGGAAATTTTTTTTTTCCAATGGAATAACGGCAACGGAATCATTCAAAATGTTACAAAAGTGTTATGAGGACTCGAGAACGCTAGCATTTGAGTGGCATAAAGCATTCAGTGTGGGTCGTGAAATCGTAGAAAACTTGCCTCAGTCGTCCATCCACCTCTGTTAACGACAAAAACATCGAAAAAGTGATAGAAATTGTGCTCGAAAATGGTCGTGTTAGCATAGCAGAGACACTCAACATCTCTTAGGGATCGACTCAAGACATTTTGGTTAATTGTTTTGGGTATGAAACGCGTCGCCGCCAGACTCGTACCAAAAGACCTGAATTTTTTACAAAATTTTTTGATTGTGACGAAGTTTTTGGCCAAACATGAAACAAAAGTCATCGCACAACCACTGTATTCACCAAATGTGGCACACTGTGACTTTTTTCTGTTTCCGAAACTTAAATATACGCTCCGGGGAACGCGTCATGAATCGATTGAGCGCATAAACAAAATTCGCTG
The DNA here is from genome assembly GCA_035044765.1 of Leucophenga montana. Lineage (NCBI taxonomy): Eukaryota > Metazoa > Arthropoda > Insecta > Diptera > Drosophilidae > Leucophenga > Leucophenga montana. The sequence goes on along the minus strand of JAWNNQ010001443.1, from coordinate 148,659 downwards.
AAGATACTGAAGGCTATCCCGGCCGAGGCGTATAACAAGTGTATAGAAAATTGGATTGGATTAACCGTTGGCATGCTTGCATTGACTCGAAAAGAGCCTATTTTGAAAGCGATAATAAAGATTTGTATTAAAATGCATGTTGTTTTTTTAAACAGTTCGGGTCAAAGGTATATAGATATAGTTCTCCAGAATAAATAGGTACTTCAATTGACTGCGGAGAACTCTTTAAATTTACAAAGCAACTAATTATTTAATCTAATACTAATACTATAACGCCTGTTGTCTGCTGCATTTTAATCAGTCAGTGAATTCTCATTACGGATTTTAAGCGATTTCACGGAGAGTTAAATGCTTTGCCTTCATTAAGCATAGCGTTACTCTTTTGTTTACTCTACAACATTTGTGCATTTGTTTTCCGGCAAACAATTGCAAATATTATCTTAATAAAAATAATTTCAGTAGCCGAGCAGGAAAAAAAAAAACAAAACAAAATTAAATAATTGGCGCCGCCAACACCGGCGACGTTGAAAGTGTGTCCTGACAGGTAATTAACTCGACTCTACTCAGCGCAGTGCAGCTCAGCTTAGCTCAGCTCGACTTGGCATTGGCTTTAGTCCTTTTCACGTACATATAGATAGCTACGATTCCGTCTTATTTACTGTAGTTACCAACTGTAACCTCATTATTCGAGTTGTCGCCTGTCAACGCCCAAGGACTCAAACCCGAACCCGAACTCGAACTCGAACCCAAATCCATAACCACCATATAACCGTCGTCCTCGGTTCATTTGTTGTGTCTGCTTCATGCCATATATTGTAACTAGTGCGCGCTCATTTGTATTATGCTGCAGTTCCTTTTTTTTCCTTTTTTTTTTTTGTTATATTAATTATCACCACTGAAGACTTTTCTAATTAGAGCAACAAAAGATGCCCGCCTTCGTCCCTATCTTCATGCTCGTGTTCATTATATAGTTTAGCAGAAAAATGGTTTTCCATTTACCATTAGTTTGACACTTTATACCATGCTATCGTAGTTTAAGGCATATCATAAGTCACCGCCAAGTATGGCAAATTGTTGGAAAATTGAAAAAGTTATTCTAGAATTTATGATACAAGTAGAATAATAAAAATCTTATTAGTATTGTAGTTATGCATTTGACACAACTTAATCTGGCTTGTTTTTTACAAAAGTGCTGAAATTTACAACTTGAAATAATATTGGATCATTATTCGGTACGAATTGACCCAAACGTGCGCTTCTGTCCAAACATTTGAAATTCATATTTGAAATTATCGAGAATATTAGATCGCACAGATTTTATTTTAAGCCCAATACTGAGATCGATGAAAATTTTTGCTACCGAATTTGGAAATTATTACTGCTAGTATGTGAAACAAACAAAAAGCAAACCGTATTCCCAAATCAACATGAAATACTAAATTCTGATATTTATTAAGTGAAAAGTCAACAAATATTGATTTTTCATTGGTTTTTTTCGTAGCGGAAATGCAAACGATCACACTCTTTGTCACCTGTTTTTTGAGTATATGAATTATTTTCGGTAGCAAATATTCTTGTTATCTGAGTACTCGTTGAAAAACAGTTCGTGCCGAAAATTTTTGATTTTTGTTTGATAGTTTGTTTTTCATTTGAAGTTTTTCCGGTATGAAAAATTTTCATCGATCTCAGTATTAAGCTTTAATTCGAAATAAATATTTTTAAACATATAGATTTTTATCTGCTGAACTCGAAAATAGTCGCCAAAAATATTTTAAACTTACTTGTTTTTGCGGTATGAATTTTTGAAGTTTTTTCTAGAAGATAGCTACACTATTTTAACTTCAACTCAAGTTAGAAATGACCAATCGGCTTGCGTCTAACTTCATAACCTCATTGAACTACCTTGGATAACAATTAAAAAAACTGCAAAGATTTTTTCTGTTTTTGAAAAATGATAACTTGGAAACATATCCCACAATTTTGTTCGTGTGTGTCTTCTCTTCTTCATGAAAGTTCATTCTTCACACAAAACATACAAAACTGTGCAGATTCTATTTTGTCCTATTTTAAAAGTAAATTTAATGCAGTCATTTTTAACTTTTAAACTTTTTAACCGAGTTTTAAACACTGGAAACATGTTTCTTTGGCTAATTCACTAACTTCATGACATTAATTTCTTACTAGAGGATGCTTCAAAAAATTATTAATAGGTGTGTTCTGTACATTTTTAGTCGCTATTAAGACCAACCGCCCATTTTGCTGTTTTTATAGGTAAATTAACAGTATGTTTCGATGTAAAAATGGAATAAAGAAGTCAAATTATCACTAGAATATTAAGAGACTTAATGCCAATAAACGGTTAGATGCTTGTACCGAGTATTGAAGCTTCGGTTCTACCGGAGTTAATGCTTCTTCTGGTTAATTAATGAATTTATTTATATTCTTTATACTCTTCACACAGAGTGTGAATAGTATATTATAATTTAGTCACAATATTTGCAACGCCTTAAAGAAAATATTGCAGCCTAAATAAAATCTACATATATGTATACTCGTACTTAGCATGACAAAACGAATCAATCTCTCTGTCTGTACGTTTCTCCCCGCCTTACTACCACAATTTTTAAAATGTTGCTTTGAAAGTTGCTATGGGGAATTTTTCTAACTAGAAGAAGCACAAGTTCAAAAATGACCGCGATTTATCCATTAGAAATAGCACCCATACAGAAATACTTTGTATTTATTTTGTTGCATCAAACATGTTTGAGTTAAAGCAATTATTCATGTTAAAATTTTGGTTATACTCGTGTATTTGTATTATATGAGCACGAAATTTTCGTCTAAAATTTTGTCAAATCGCCAAAATGTACTTTTAAAATTTTAGTTGCTTTATATTTGGTTGGAAAATTGCAACCAGCCATTGTTAATGATCTACTTAATTTTCGTGTGAACAAAATGTTTGTGTATCGTATCATTACACATAACAGTGATACTAGTAGCACCAAAAAACGCAATGAAGGTGGACATGCAAAAATAGCAACATTGGCAAAAATGGCTAGAAAGGTGAAGGCCAGAATTCAACGTAATCTACGACAAAACGTGATTCAATTGGCGAAAAAACTCAATTTGTCTACTCGTAGCCAAAAACGAACTACGACTGAAGATCTACAAAATACAAAAAGCGCAAGTATTAACACATGCACAAAAGGTGGTTCGCCTAGCAAGAGCAAAGGTGTTACAACACTTGCACGTTAGTGGCTTGAAAAGGTGGTCTTTCTGATGAAAATATTTTTACGGTTCAGCAATATGTAAACAAACAAAACGATCGTGTATGGTTAAAGTGCAAACCAAAAGGCAATTGCTCTGCATCAGTGTTGGTTTGGGCCGCGGTAACTGCTACAGGACGCTCACCACTCGTTTTTATTGAGCAGGATTTAAAGATAAATCTACTGTGAAACGATTTTAAAACGATGCTTTGTTATCTAGGGCACGTAAATAATTCGGTACAAACCATTGTATGTTTCAATAAAACTCGGCACCATCCCATAAAGGCAATGGCTTTTTCCAGATGGTCCATTCTGTGGGCCAGAGTATCAACTAAAAAATATGAGACTGTCAACGCCTTAAAGATTGCTCTTCGCGCCGAGAATAGGACCAAATATCATAGTACCACATTCGTGCAGCGTGTGTAGCCTTCCCAGAAAAAGCTCGTTGCTATTATTATCCACGCTAAATGTGACTACAATTATAGCATTTTAAATCGATCTAGCCATGTCTGTCTGTCCGTCTGTATGTTGTTGCGCATTTTTTGGGCACCAATTTTTATGCTATCCAGTTGAAATTTTGCACATATACTTCTTTTTATTGTAGTTTAGTAGAGTATCAAGATTGACCTGCCCCGCCCACTATTTGGGCTAGCTCCCATACAAACCTACCGCCCACTTTTGACTTTTTGTAAGAAAACTTCTTTATTAAAGTCAATATTAGGTTGAAATGCAATACAGTGCCTTTTTATGGTCAGCTGCTTAACATACATAGACTAACGGGCGTGCCCCGCCCACTATTTGGGGTAGCTCCCATACAAACCTATGGTCCACTTTTGACTTTTTGTAAGAAAAACTTTTATATGAAAGTCAATATTAGGTTGAAATGCGATATGGTGCCTTTTAAGAGACAGCCGCTAAACATACATAGACAATTGAGCGTGGCCCGCCCACTTTTTGAGGTAGCACCCATACAAACCCACCGTACAATTTTGTGTTTTTTATGAAAAAATACTTCATTTAGATCAATATTAGCTTGAAATTTGATTTTGTGGATTTTAATGCACAGCCGCTTCATATACACATACAAATGGGCGTGTCCCGTTCACTTTTTGAGGTAATCCCATATAAACCCACAGCTCACTTTTATGCATTTGTATGGAAAACGTCAATATCAACTTGAAATTTTTTTTTATTAGAGCTTCGGTTCAACGGAAGTTAACGTTTTTTATTGTTTTATTATAAGATTATAATGACATCGTTTCTTTAAGACAACAAACGCATTTCTGTTTGAATCATTTTAAATCAAAATCGATTTGTTTTAATCAGAACTGTCACATTTCAGCATTTCACATTTCACAACGCCAGAAAAAAAAAACCAAGAAAAAAACATACTTTACGGCGCACTATGATTTTTGCTCGCATGCTAAGCAACACACTTTCAGACATTTGCATATATATATATATATATATATATATATATATATATATATATATATATATATATATATATATATATATATATATATATATATATATATATATATATATATATATATATATATATGAGTGTATATCTGTACATATACCTATACATTAATATTTTATGCGCGATTTTAACTTTTGCTACGCGTATCGCATTTCAAGTACAAACACTAATGAACCGAACGGAAGTGAAAGTAGATACTCATACATACGTGTAGATACATAGATACACAGATACTTATAGCTATGGATATTTATATATACAACCGCGTGCTAAGCAGTTAAATAGCGCATTATGCACAATGTAAGCTAACGATTTCTGGATTTTTATACGATAGATAAAAAGAACAAAAAAAAAAACTGCTCCAGTGTGCAATTGACAGTCGGATGAAAATATGACGATGCCATAGCAAACAAAATGAGCAACTAAATATAAAGATACTTATTTAATCAAAAAAAAAAAAAAATTTCAAATGAAATTATATCGCTTAAAAAAATAGCTGCAAAAAAAAAATGGCACGCAATACAAAAACATATAATTTAGATTGTTTTAATGAAACCGAACCGTTTATACGCTTTAGAAATGCGGAATCTTAAATTGAATTAAATTACTGAGATTATATGATTTCAAATTGAAAATTGATTTTATTAGAAAGATGATTTTATGCCATTAGTTTTTAAATATCATTTCGGATGTGGCGCACTCTGAAAGTTCAATTATCGACTATGTCGAGTATACGAGAACGATTCACGATTAATCGAATTAATCGCACGGATGCATGATTATGTCGGACGTAACATTCTCGAACTGAACCATGATTTTCAAAAAAAATTTGTAAGCGTTGTTCTGGAGCACAAATGACAATAGCGTTACCCGATCTGACCAATAACGATAATAGTTTAATAACTATCGGAAAATACTTATAAAGTTAGACAATGAATTTACTTTGTATTTTGATCTAATCGTAACCTTTTAGATACGATTTCTATTTACTTTAAGAACATACTTTTTGCTAAGTAAAGTTAAAAAACTTCTACGATTTATATCATTATATGCATTGTGGAGTTAAAAAATGTGATTTATGCAGAACAGAAACGAGAAAACGGTTGTCAAAGGGTGTGATTGAGCAAATCGTAAGCATATTTATACTCAAATGGATACTGAGTCTTCTAAAAAAAAAGATAAATTAAACTACCGAGAATCTATAGAACATTAAAAAAAGTTGTATCACAAACAATGCAGCTTTTAATTCAAACACTATTTTGGGCAAAATGTTTCCAAGTAACTTAAAATTCAGGTTTGTCAAGCATGCATGTCTGCATCGATCTCTTCTAGAACATACTATACTTTTTTATCTCATTCAAATTGTATAATCAGTTTGTCTGAAAGTCTGCAACGCATTTAGGGAGGCACCGTAGACCCCATAAGGTAAATATAGTATTCTTGATCAGCTCGTCGAGGCGAGTCGATCTAGCTATGTCCGTCTGTCTGTCGTCAATATGCAATCAATATCAACTTAATTAATAATTTATATAGTAGCTTCTAGTGGAACGACGCTTTACATTTACATTAATGGGGTAGACCCCATTTATTAGTTATTTATTTATGATGGGGACATATAAAAACCTCGACCTAAAAGGTCTATTGTTTGTCCTACTGAGTTAGATGACCTGCCCTAAGCCTATTTGTTGAATAAATCTTAGTACTTTCCTAGGGTCCAAACTACTCACTTGCTCCTTTCTAATAAAGTGATTACCAAGCAACTGCAGTCTGCTTCTAGCTACAGCTTCACATTCTGCATGGTCACATAATCTGCATTCGGGTGAGTTATGTAACACCAAAACATATAAACGTTTCTTTAGTCTACAGTGCCCTGTTAGAAAGTCCTGTTAATATTCTTAATTGGCTCCTACCTAACTGAAGCAAAGTTTTCGATCTATTCGGGTTGTAGTCCCCTAGAAGTAACATTGCTTGTCTTAGTCCTTGGCTTGTAGCCCAGAGTGTTGTTCTCTTCCTATATCCATCTCCTTGCGGATTACTTCCGCCCCCATTTAAAATTACTGCGCACTTTTGTGTTATTCTATGAAAAACTTCTTTATTAAAGTCAACATTAGTTTGAAATTAAATGTGGGGGGGGGGGTGTTTAGTGGACAACTGATTCATATACATATACAAATGGACGTATCCCGCCCACTTTTGAGGCATTCCCATTCAAACCCACAGCTCACTTTTATGCATTTGTATGAAAACCGTCAATATCAACTTGAAATTCGATATGGTTGCATCTTATAGATGTTCGTTTCAAACACATTTTTGGGGTAGCCCGTATTTAATCAATAATCTGCTATTTAAATTACCAGAGTACAGTCCTACAAGAAAGTAATCATATAATTCGTTTTATTTCAATGGCAAACAACAATGACGCGCGAAGGTTGACAATCCTATTTTACACCACTTATTAATTGCAAATCGCTTGTTTGCTTTATAAAAGACAGCTTCGAAGTGTATGTATTATCAAAAAGTGAGTCTGTAATGATTTTCTATTCAACATGATAACCATTTATGTACTACAATATATTTTTTAGTCTTTTGACCGAGCATACCATGAAGTAAGTAACATCGTAGTTTGTAAGAAGATTTGCTTTTTAGGAAAGCATCATTCATGTCTCCACCGTTTAATGCACATATGCCATTTGTATTCGGCAACTCTACCAGGTACGCATTTGCGCCGCGCCGTTTACAAAAATGCGGTCTTTAGCAGTCAATTTATTGGCTTTAATTTTTTTCTTTGGAACAGCGTTCAGGTCAGGTGAAGTTTGTCCTGGATTGAGGAACTTTTGAAAATAAGTCTAAAATCGGGTTCTAATCAGGCATTTAAATGATGCATTGCTGAATCGAATCAGTCCCACATATTTAAAGTCCTGTTCAGACGCAGTTCAATTAAACTTTCGTTGAGTTTACTTGCACTTCTAGTTGAAATTTTCGAAATATAGCCGTCTGAACAGGGCTTATGCTACGAAATACCTTTAATTTTGAAAGTGCTTGGATAATAATTATGCGCAAACATTAGTAAATTGAGGAAGGGTCGCCTACATAGATTTTATAATTTACGTACAATTTTTCCAATGTCTTAAAGGAAGCATCGGAGATACCATAAAGTATAATTTTTCGTGATTAGCACAATGAGACGAGTTTATGTCTAGCTACGTCCGCCTGTCTCTATGTCAGTCTGTCTATCTGTGTGTTCATGCGCGCCGTACTCCCTCAATCTTTCAAATATTGGTTTGGAGACTCTTTATAACCATACGAAAAATATTTCTAAAGTATAGCTCTCATAGAAAGTGTGAAGAGCATTAATGCTTCGGTTCCATCGAAGTAAGCGTTTTCTATTGTTGTACTCTGCCCTAAAGGGCCAGGGATATACTTGATTTATGCAAATGTATGTAACAGGCATAAGAAAGCGTGGCTAATCTATATAGTCTATATAGTCATTTTTTTCCATTAAAATGCTAGCAAGCTAGCCTCATACACTATGTTCTATGTTTTCAATTTTATGATTGCTGAGCCTGCATAAGTCTACATAAGAAAAGCGACAGGATATCACGAAACAACATTCTTACTTCTTTAAATTGTTATAGGTAAAGCGTTGAATTATTTATCTACGGATCGAATGAAATCAAGTTTTTATTTATATTTATATTTAGGGAAAAAGTAGTTTAAAGATTTTTAATCACGATGTTATTAGGAAATTTAATATTTATTGGACTAAAATTTAGTTTAACAAATCGTATTACTTTAGTATCCACTTATTTTTCAGTAAAATCAAGAAGCATCGGTGGTTCAGTGGTAGAATGCTCGCCTGCCATGCGGGCGACCCGGGTTCGATTCCCTATTCTATTCCCGTCTATTAAATCGATGAACGCCGCCACATACGAATGTCTCCATGCCCATTTGTCACGTACCTTTGGCGCCGTGCGTGCAAGTGGTTCGGCTTGTGAAGCACTGGCTTGTGAAAGCTATAGTTATGTGTGTGTGTGTGTGTGTTTGCGTATTAGGTGGGGTGCGGCGCTGTGTATGTGGGACAAGCGTATAATAAGTTTGTTCGAATGTATGTAACAGGCAGAAATGTGCCGACATTTGTATGTGGCCAAATTTAGTGATTTGTTATTTCAAGTAACGCAAAAAGTCACTTTCGAGTGCAATCTGCTGAAGTGCTATTTGGATACCAGCCACAATTTGCCCCCTCGACATATGATTGTCCTCTACGACTTTTATACTCTGCCCTGGGGACCAAGGGTGTAAATAATTTGTGCAAATATATGTAACAGGCAAATGCATGCGTGGCAGACCCCATAAAATATGTTCTGGTATATTCCTAATCAGCACCAAAACTCGAGTCGATATAGACATGTCCGTCCGTCTTCCGTCTCTTTGAACAACGAGATTTGTGTATCTTACGTATTCTCAAATAACGTATTCCGTATACGATCAGATCAAATTACTATAAGTAAGTAGTAACCCCCATACAAACTCTCTTCAGTTTTAAGATTTTGTATGAAATTTTTTTTTTGGTTATTTTTTTTTTTTCCTAATTAAAGTGGCAAATTTGCCAAATGCCATTTGCCATTTGCGAAAGGTCATTTTTATATTGAGTACTATTTTTGACAAATTTTTATCTATGCGAAGAGAGAATAAAAACAACTACTTTTGGTCATACAGAAACATTTTTTAGCTGCAGACTGATGAGTACCTTGTAGCTATCTTCGAAACATATGTATCTGCGGCTAAAACATTTTTTCTTCAAAAATATAGTCAAATATATTCAGTAAACGAATAAAATCCACGAATAAGTTCCGTGAACGAGTAACATTTATCTTGATTATAAATGAGTTGTTTGCCATTTCCTTAGAAATAATGAAAAACCCGAACGAAAATATAATTGCTGAAGATTTGATCAAGAGTTTGCAAAGTTGGCTAGAAAATGTGTATCCATACATCACGCCCATTATTGGCAGTTTGCATGGAAAACTTATTTACTACAATCAATATCAACTTTGAAATGGTAGGTTGTTATTGGCGGATGCTTTACATTTTATATATCAATAGTGTGATTCTCTGATACTTGAAATTTGATACAGTGGTTTCCTGTGGACGGACGCTTCATATAAATTTCAAGAAACGTGTTCCGCCCACTTTTATGGGTAGCTGCTGAGTAGACAGTTTGAAACTTCGTGTATTTTCTATCTCATTTTCATTTTCTAACATGTCTCCTATATTTCTTTACTTTTTTCAACGTAAATATTTTTCTCAAGCACCATTTTTTGAATTCCAACTATGATTTGTTCTGAGAGATTTCAATAGGGAATGAAGTGCATATAGCGGAGCTATCAGCAATCTTGGGATGAAAGAGTGTTGGGAGACTATATTTAGTTTCTTATGATGAATAAACTTATGAAATAAACTAACTAACCTAAAGTGGATCCATTGTAGTCTAGTTTAATTATCAAAATAAAAAAACAGAGTAACCAGAAAATCAGTTATTGCAGTCACGCACAAAGCTTTGCATACCATGCAAAGGTAAACGAAACGCGAGCTGTACACAGTAATCATATCCTGTGCATTTCATATTGTGCAACTGTCACACTCATGTGCCAATCATAAAAAGAACACAAATGTGCAGCACACAAATTAAAAAAAAAAAAAATAGCTGTATCACACGAGCGAGCGATTATGAATTGTTTCTATTAAATATAAGAAGAACACATCCATGTGCTGATAGTGTTGTTACTTCAATGTTATTTTACATTAACTTTTTTTATGTATCGCAAAATGTGCGACTCTGATAACTATTACTTAAAATTATTGGGACTTTGCATTAATAATGAGCGTTTCACATAAGAGGCCGCCACTAATATATGAACCAATATTCGAGTTTCCAATTTCTTGACGCTAAAACCTATTAGCAATGAGCGTATTTGTCCTTTGTTTGAAACTTAAACAACAATACTAAATATTGCCTCGAACATGTCGAATTTCGTACCAGATAAAGTGTTTTTGCGGGGAGTTCTTCTTCATTGCTTTAATATGAAGAAAAGTGCGGCTGAGACGCATCGAATCTTAGTGGAAGTTTACGGCGAGCATGCTCTATCTAAACAATCGTGTCGGAGGTGGTTTGGTCGCTTTAAAAGTGAGTTTGAAGACGAAGAATTGGAATCATTGCTCTATGTTAACCAATGCCAAACACTTCAGGAGTTGTCAGAATAATTGGGAATAGGTGATTGATTCAAAAGCAAGGAAACTGGCTGCCATATGTGTTCAAGTCGCGCGACGTCGAAAAGCGATTTTTCACTTGTGTACAGCTTCTCGAACACCAAAAAAAGAAAGGGTTTTATGCATCGCATTGTGTCTGACGATGAAAAGTGGATCCATTACGGCAACCCCAAGCGCAAAAAGTCATTGGTTTTGCCCGGACAGTCATCAACATCCTTCGCAAAGCCGAGTCTTCATGGCATGAAGCTTATGCTCTGTATTTGGTTGGAACAGCTCGGCGTGATCTACTACGAGCTGCTTAAACCGAATGAAATGATCACGGGGGAACGCTATCGGACTAAACTTATGCGTTTGAGCCGCGGACTGAAGCAAAAATGGCCGGAATACGAAGAAAGGCACGACAAAGTGATTTTACAGCATGACAACGCGGCCACATGTTGCAAAACCAGTCAAGACCTACTTTGAAATGGGGTGAAATGGCAAGTTCTATCCCCCCACCCCCCGCCGTATTCACCAGACATCGCTCCTTCCGACTACTACTTGTTCCTATCGATGACACATGGCCTGTCCCCGCAGAAGTTCACTTAATAAGAATTTCGAAAAAAAAACTCTTACTATTAATTCAAGATCCCAATAACGGTTTTGCCTATTACTGCTCAGCACAATAACTGATAATTTTTCAGAATGAATACATTCTCCAGTATAATAATATGCGTGATCCAACTTTTTATATTAATATTTCACCTAATAAATAAGTTCCATACGAATATGTTAGAGAATTTTTTAGTTTCACAAAATACTCGTAATTTTCTTGTTTCAACAAACCGATGTACTCTTCCATACTGCGCATGAAGGGTATATTAAATTGATGATGTGGAAAAATAAAAGAAGTCGCTCAGAAAATGAAGTAAACTTAAGCTCACCGTGTGCTGCTGTGGGACATGCCACCTGCGGTTGCTGCTGCTGCGGCATGTCGTTCATATTCATCGGGAATATTGTTGCTGCTGGCGCGATTATAGCCCAGATCGGCGTGTAGCAGATTCGCAGCAATCGATGAGGAACGACGACGATTCAATATAGGTGATTTTTGTGAGCGAATATTCTGTGAATTTAAAATAAAAAAAATGTACATATAAAATATTAAAGTAGAGGGTGTTTTTTTTTAGAGATGTAGAGCTTTGAATTGAATTAATTTCAAACTGAAAATTGACTTTACTAGAAAAATAATTTTATGCCATTAGTGTTTAAATGTGATTTCAATTGTGGTGCATTCTGGAAGTCCAATTTTCTAACATTAGCGGCCGTATCTCGGCAATGGTACTCACAATGTTGTCTTCTGAATCGTCCAAAGTTTCTGGTTTGTTTGCATAAACCAGTGACTTCACCTAACCCCAAAGAAAATAATGCAAAGGCATACGATCTCGCTTGTTTGACGCGCTGTATGGCAGGTAGCGTCGTCGTGTTGGAAAAAACGTGTCTTCAATAAAGATACCATTCAGTTGGGTCACGAAACAATTGCTACAGCGCTCATCGTTAACGGTAAAGTTGTCGTCTGCAGTGAAGCGCACCAAACAGTAATTTTTTGTGGATGTCTTGAGAATCTCACGTGAATTTTCTTCACTCCAAATATGACAATCTTGCTTGCTTATTAACGTGCCCATTTAGGCAAAAATGAGTCTCATTACAGAAAAGAATAGTGGATTCGACGCGAACGATGATCATTCGGCTTAAATTTTTGCAGCAGCTGCATCTTATAAGTTTCTATACCGAAATCTTTAAGTAAAAATTTCCATAAAGTAGTTGCAATCAGCTCCAATTGCTTGGATCGACTCATTTGGGTGATCCTCAATTCTACGCTCTACAACAGCAATTGTTTCTTCGGTTCAAACGAAGTACGAGTCTTTGCGAGTGTATGTTATCAATTAGAGTATACGTGCTGCGAAAACGATCTACGGTTAATCGAATTAATCGGATGGATTTATAATTATGACGAACGTAAAATGATCGTAGTGCATGGCAACGATTTTCGTTGTTCTGGCGTTAGTCTATGCATGATAAATAGTAACACAAACTGAGCAGAAATGACAATTGCGTGGCCCAGAGGTGACCAATTCATGTCTATAACACTGTCGGAAAATGTAACTTCAATGATAAATTAAAAAAAACAAATACCCTGTATATATGGGCCATGATAAATATCAAAGTTACTATTTATAGTATATATTACTATATATACTTAGTATATAGTATAGGTGGCAGTTTCTTATGTAATCAATAAATATTTAAACGCATTACTTACGCTCAAATTGTTGCGACTCGATGAACAGAATGCTGCATTCACCAATGTTGCAGCTCCATTGCCGGCGCTCAATAAATCATTACATTTGCTCATTGTAGGATGTTGTTGTTGCTGTTGCTGTTGCTGCATTGATGCCACGCCCACACTGACGCCCATTGCTGATGATGGTGAATGCAGCTCCATGTGATAAGTGTTATTGATATTGTAACTGCTGCCGGCATAATGTTGTTGCTGTTGTTGTTGCTGTTGTTGTTGCTGTTGCAATTGCAGCTGATGATTATTGTTACTGCTGCTGCCGGTGTTGGTGTTGCTGTTGCTGACGCTGCTATTATTCATATTGTTGTTGTTAGTAATACTAATACTGCTGTTTGTTGTAGCATGATTTAATGTGGCCGCTGCTGAAGCGGCTGTTGTTGTTGCTGCTGCTGTTGCTGCTGCTGCTGCTGCTATGCCGGTTGTTGTTGTATAGTATAGTCCGCTTAAATTCTGTTTACTACCGCCAATATTGCCGCTGCCGCTACCAGATGCATGTAGTAGTCCGCTCTGTTGCTGTATGCGTTGCAGCGCTGTTTCTTTGGTATGATAGGCACCATAACCGCATCCTTTAGGCGGCTGCGGCAGCAAGCGGTGTGTTGTCATTGGTGGCAGAGAGGTTGGCGGCAACGTTTGCGGTTGATGCTGCTGGTGCTGCTGCTGCGGTTGTTTTAGTATCGGTTTCAGCACAGGATACGCCATTTGCGGTGGTGTGCCAGGCGCTGGCGGCGGAGGTGCTCCGCTGTTATTGCTGTTGCCACCTGCTGCAGCAGTTGCCATTAAAACAGTGGGTGTTGTACATGTAGTACTCATAGTATCGCTCTCGTCACAGCTGGCATCTGTAGCGTCATGCATGATATGCAATTCAGTGAAAGAGAAAGCAAGAAAAAGAAAAAAAGAGATAGAAACAGTCGCTTATAACCATTTTTGGTATAAAGTTTTATGTAAGGTAACTCTTTATAGCAACTGAACGCCTACTTGAGGTCAGACTGGAGGCAAGAAACAAACGTAACCACAATACATGCACGGATACATTTCCCATAAATGTATCTACATACAATAGCGGGTGCTAACAAAGCTGCGGTAATATATTTTTAGTATTTTTGAATCTAAACATTTTAGTCTATAGGTTATATCGTAGTTTAAAGTTAATTCATTTGGAATTAAACAGGGATTGGTTAAATTTTTACCGAAAATTTGTTACACTCTACAGATTTAAATTTCAACTGAAGCCAGTGAAACTCTTCGACATATGCCGCAATGCATAAAGTGTGCTTTTGCAAACATTATTGATTTCAGATAACTAACTTTTTTATTTTTTTTATACCATTCACACATAATGTGAAATGGTATTATCAGTTTGTCTGAAAGTATAAAGTATATATATTCTTGATCAACTCGACGAGACGAATCGATCTAGCGATGTCCGTCTGTCCGTGTGTATGCGCATTGGAGACCAATTTTTTGCTATCCAGTTGAAATTTGGCACATATACTTCTTTTTATTGTAGTTTAATAGAAGTTCAAGATTGACCTGCCACGCCCACTATTTGGGGTAGCTCCCATACAAACGTACTGCCCACTTTTAAATTTTTGTAAGAAAACTTCTTATGGTCAGCCGCTTAAAATACATAGACCAACGGGCGTGCCGCGGGGTGGCTCCCATACAAACCTATGGTCCACTTTTGACTTTTTGTAAGAACAACTTTTTTATGAAAGTCAATAGGGGTTGAAATGCAATATGGTGCCTTTTAAGAGACAGCCGCTTAACATACATAGACAATTGGGCGTGGCCCGCTGTCCCACTTTTTGAGGTAGTTCCCATACAAACCCACCGTGCAATTTTTTGTTTTTTATGAAAAAATCCTTCATTTAGATCAACATTAGCTTGAATGGATGAATTAATGGACAACCGCTTCATATGCATGTACAAATGGGCGTGTCCTGCCCACTTTTTGAGGTAATCCCATATAAACCAACAGTTCACTTTTATGCATTTGTATGGAAAACGTCACTATCAACTTGAAATTCACACAAATACACACATCTACTAGTGAGCGTGTACCACCCACTTTTGGGGTAGCCCCTATTTAAAGCCCCACTTTTATGTATTAAAATACTATTTAAAGTTTCGTGTGAATGATATTAGAGTTTGTTTGTTTGTTTTGCTTTTTTTTTTTTGTTTTGTGAAGGATGTACAGTTATGGGCACAATTACTTTGACAAGTCCTGCTTTTGACTATCGGCTTCTTTTTTGTTGAACTGTGTAAGATAACGGTACGTTTTATTTCTTTTTCTCTGATTTCTTTCCCTCGTCTATTTTATAAGCACTCGTTCTGCTAATAAAAATTTGAGAGGAAATCTATTTTTATTTAAGCTCAATACGATATCGAAAAAACTTCATATAAAAAAAAAACGCTGTCAAACAACAATCCAGAAAATGTTCGGCACGAACTGTTTTTCATCGAGTACTCAGATAACAAAAATGTTTGATTCCGAAAATACTTCACCTACTCAAAAAAACAAGTGACAAAGACTGTGACCATTTGCATTTCCGTAGAAACAAAAACCAAAGAAATATCAATATGTGTGCACTTTTCACTTAATAAATATCTGATTTTAGTATTTCATGTTGATTTGGGAACACTGTTCTTTCTTTGACATAACAGTAATAATTTACAATTTTGGTAGCAAAAAATGTCATCGATCTCAGTATTGGGCTTAAGGCACTATTATTTTGACAATCTCCTAAGTTTAGTTTTTGCAAATGGAAATCAACTGACTCTGCTCTCTTTAGTTTGTGTGTCTTCACTTAAAATTTAAATGATTTCGCTTATGAATTAAATTCGACGCGTCAAACAGTTTATTATCAAATAAACAAATTCAAAAAAATAAAATTGATGTAGAAAATTGGCCGATATCGGGCGCAAAACGAAAAACAACGTACAATAAAGACAGAATCATTCTACGCAGATTTCAAGTAGATGTTCAATTAAAGCCTAAAGCAACCGCATGCAAATGAAGAGAGTTATCCAAGACTTCAATTGGTACGAGTAAATGGTCGATTCAGTGGAGCTAGCAGGACAAATTCTATACATAACAAAGTTCAGAGTTCGCGCTAGAAGCGATACGATGGCTGAAGCGACAAAATTTCTTGCTATAAGCACTGTGAAAGCGACAAACAAAATCATGCAAATACGAAACGGTAACAATAAAGCAAAAACCAATGCAAAGCGAAGAAACAGTTTCGAAACTGTTTTCACGCTTCGCTCTCGCTTTATCGCTTGTACTTGCTTTCGGTTTCGCTTGCACTCTTACAACTTTTGAGCGAACACATAAGAAAGTACAAGCAATGGTTTGCAGCGCGATATAGCGCCGTATTATCGTATCGCTTCTAGCGCCCACTTTCGACGTCAGCCTTACTTGTTTAAAATGTTATTGGTAAAGCGTTGAAGTATTTATCTCCAAATCCGAATATCAAGTTTCTATTTATATTTAGAGAAAAAGTAGTTTAAAGATTTTTGATTACGATGTTATTAGGAAATTTAATATTTATTGGACTAAAATTTAGTGTAACAAATCGTTTTATTTTATTCTCCATTTATTTTTCAGTAAGCTCAAGAAGCATCGGTGGTTCAGTGGTAGAATGCTCGCCTGCCATGCGGGCGACCCGGGTTCGATTCCCGGCCGATGCAATACATTTTTTTTTTCTTTTTTTTTTTGTACTCTATTAGAACGTAAGATTATAGTTTAAATTCAAATTCGTAAGGGACCGTGGCAAATGCAGCCAGATCTAAATTATATAGTGATACGAATTGAATTTTTATATATCCTACGTTTCTATAGGACTGACATGAGGCACACCAAATGTGGTACACTGGTCAAATTTGAAGGCATGCAGGTGCGAGAGCTCGGCGTTGAAACGGACATGTTTCCATCGACTCAACACTCGATACTAATACAAGTTCATCGTTTAACGAAAAAACTATAGAGTAAAAGTTTGGCACCTTTAATTAAAATGTGACATGTAATGAAACTTGATTCAAATAAGTTCGATGTGAAAGCCAAAGTGTAGTTCATTACAAGAAACCTGAAAGATGTCAGACAACTTGCTCGAGAGACGAAAACGAGAGTTTCACCGAAAAGCCAGTCCATATTCTCCGGAACTCTAATGTGAACAACGTGCAGAGATTTCGTTGGTGTACCACACAATGTCATAAACTTGGTTATGCACCTTGACTTACTGATTCCAACTGACAAAAAGGAAATTGTAATATTTAGCAATAGGAACTGCACACGCCTAGAATCTCACAACAAGCCATATACGGTGTATCTGCTAGACAACAGCCTAAATATGGAATGACTTAAACGTCTCCAATTGCTGAATGACAGCTTCAGAAGCACGGAGGAGTGAACTATTTTGAGTTATTTTATTTTTACAAAATTAAAAATTATATATTATATTTTACTTAGATTTGTAGCTTTTCAACACAGCTCACAAACTTTTATTAGCCTCCCCATATGTACGGTAGTGTTTCATTTGCGTGTGCGCGTGTATTTCTCAAGAAATATATAAACATACAGAATACATCAAATTTAAACCGCAACGCAACCGTGTGCCAGCTACGTAGATACATTTGTATCTAAATAAATACGAGTACATACAGATACACACATATTGTATGATAACTTCTACTTGTGGTAAACGCCAATGCACACAGATACAGAAACTACAATTCACATTAAAGCGAAAAAATAAACTACAAGTTATTCAGATACATATACTCGTAGTATCTGTCGTGCAACCCTCTCTCGTTGTGCACAAACGACAAAAGTGATTTAATCATATGTCTGCATGGCTTATATATGTACACGTATGTATGTGCTTTGTACACATATGGATCCACAGAATATGAAATGAGTTGAATAGAAAAGAGTCAAGGTACCGCAAAAGAGCCACAAATACAAAGACATTCGTACTTAACAAACCACAACACTACTTGCTTAGGTGTCTATCCGTGCTTTACACTATCTACCTGAATATTTGTCTATCTGTCAGTTTAATATCTATGTATAATTTTGTATCTATGTACGAACATATTATATTATAGCCCAGCTTAGCAGTACACTGTAAAAGGAATACCATATTCATTTTAAATCTTCTTTCATTGAACAAAATGCAACTTTAAGCTGCACATAATGACTTTTCTTCGCAAGGTTTTCCATTACTCAGAACTACTAAACAATGTTTGAACGAAGTATACCCGTATGTGATCAAATAAAAATTCTAAAAAAAAAACAACTTTCCAAATTACTGACATCACTTTGTTGACGAGAGATTTATCTATACATATAAAAATGAATCTATATTTTTGGTCATCGCATCACGCGTGAACGGATGGAAAGATTTCGCTAATTCTTTTTTTTTTTTTGTGTTTATTATTGTCAGGAGAAGGTTCATATGAAAGAAAAAATTAAGAAAGTTGAGCGGAATGTTAAAAAATTTCGTACATCTGCATCGTAAAAACTATTTGTGAATTTTAAGTGCTATTATGTTTTAATCGAAGTTTATTATTAAGTTTTAAGCCAAAATAGCTGCAAATTGTGCAAAACAATTTATTTGTGCACATCTACTCGGTGGTTGGAAAAGGGGTGGAAGGGACAGGAAAAGAGGGGTAGGAGAATTTTAGGAAGTGTAAAGGAGCGTGAGGAAATTGGGGCAGAGGGAAGGTGGGGCAGGGGAAGAAGAGGTAGGGGAAGAAGAGGTTGGGGAAGAAGAGGTAGGGGAAAGGGCAGCAACGCGTCGGGTTCCTTTTAAAAAGGAAAAAGAGGTAGGGAAATGGGGGAAGGGGTGTTGGGAAAGGGATAGAAGGGGAAAAGGACATGGTGAAGAGTGGAAGGGGAAGAGGGGCAGAGTGAAGAGGGGAAGGGGAATGGGATGTAGGGTAAGGGATCATAGGGAAGGAGAGCTAATGGCAGGGGGAATGGCAGAAACGCGCTGGGTACCATTTAAGATAGAGGAATGAAATGTTATAGACATGTGAATAAGTTCGAAGGGGGCAGAGCAAAGGGGTGGTAAAGTAAGGAGAGGTAGGGGAAGGGGGCAGAGGAATGGGGCAGCGTAAGGGGAGGTTGTAGAACGGGTGGAAAGGACAGATGATGAGGGGTAGGAGAATTGGAGGTAGAGTAAAGGGGCATGGGGAAGGAGTGGCAGGGGAAGTTGAGGCAAGGGGAAGGGTAGCAACGCTCTGGGTACCAGCTAGTATTTTATATTTGTATTGTTAGGATTGATTATAATATGTAACTCAGCCTTCGTCATGTTGAGATGTGGTAATGAATATGAAATACTTTCAATTAGGTAGAGATACGAATTCGAAAAAGGAAGTTATGCTGCCGATTTCTGTATTATTCTTCCATGATCTAAATGTTAAGTTACGTACATAGAAAGATGCAAAAATCAACTTGGCGCATCAAACTCCTCTTTTCCAATGTGTGTTTACAGCGGCGCCAAAGCAAAACAACACCTTTTTTGTATATTGCTTATTCCTATGCCGTTGCTAACTTTGAGTTTTTAGTTGTAATTTTTTAGCAAACTGAGAGAGCTGAGAGCGAGATAGAGCTCATGTCTTTGAGATTGGCCGATGGTCTTACCTGCTTTTCAACTACTTTAGACGCAATACTTTAGAAAAAAATTACATTCGTCGCTACTGCTCTTCATAACCTTTATAACAATAAAAAACAACAACAAAAAAAGAATGAAGCGAATATGTTGTGTTTAAGCGGGTGTGAAAAGGGTGTGAATGTTTTTGCACTTGCTAATTTATTTATAGATACAGCAGTTTGCGATTTTAAATATAGGTAAAAGTTTGGCTGCAATATCGTTAATAGTATGCGACATCCCGACTATGGTACAGCCGAACATGACTTCATTGACTCCAATTTCATGCTGCGCTATTATATAGTTATTTTATGGAGTCTGTCATTTACACAAAGATTAATTATATAAACCTAAAGTTACAGAGTATTTAGAAAGCACAAAAAAAATGACTAAATAGATTCGTCTCGTCAATCTGAACAGAACATTATAAATATTTTTCAGGGTCTATTATGCGTTACTTAATGCATTCCACACTATCAATCAGACAAACTGATGCAAAAAATGGTCTCAATATAATGTAAATCTAGATACTCTGTTAGCTAAGCTAATTAAAAATGAAAACTTAGGTACTTGGCATTTTTCTTCTTACTTTTTCATAGACAAATTTTGCATAAAGGATGCAAAATGAAATCCTTTTTATAGATAAAAAAAAACCTGTCAATTGAAATAAATGATGTTGAAAAGCAAGGGTTTTTTTTTAAGTTGTTAGAATGCGAAGGAAATGATTGATAGATAGAGATAAAAAACTTGTAGCAGGGTTTCCTGTGCAGCAGCTCTGGTGCAGAGTCCTCAACAGTAAATAAACATTCGAAAAGTACTACTTGGCCTTGAATGTTTTCTTTTGCTAATCCTGGTTTTCTTATACACTACATTTGATTATGTTTGTTGCGGCATATATTGTGTTAATAGAATGGAATATTAAATGTGATATTAAACAAGGCCCAATGCTATTTTCTAAATTTGTAGATCTTTCTATATTTGCAGATCGAACTTCCATTCAGCTACTGTATATCCGTAGACTCCATCAGCTAATATTATGCGCTCATCCCAAGCAAGTCATACGTTTTGTAAATTATATTTAAAGTTAATATGTAAACATATGTGTGCGGAAGTTTTATACATGAGTTAGATACTACTTTAAAATTACAGCCTAAACATTTTTAAGCGTAATACAAAATTGAGTAACTCAACGCTTTTTATATTTGTTTACTCCATTATTCCAATATTTGGCGACATTTTATTTATTTGCTCAAAGGTTTTTTATCTACTATCTCTATCTCTCTCTCTTTTATCTCGCTCTCTCACTCAATCGTGTGGCTAGTCTTCAAATAAGTTCTTATAAATTGCTTCAATAAAAAATTCCAAAGAAAAAAATAAAATTCGAAAATAAATGAAGCCTATCAAATAAGAACAACAAAAAATTCAACGTGGAAAGAAAAACTGCAATAATGAAGCTAAACCTTTTTGATTTAAATTTTTGCAACATACCTACACATAAAAGAGGTTTGCTCAGAAAGTATTCCGATGAAGAAGTTACACGCAGTTGAAGTTTATTAAAAATTATAAAGTCGAGACAATCCAATTTCGCGTATATATACATTTACTACTTTAATTTTTTATAAATTAGTTTTAGCCAGTTTGTTTGGCTAAAAAAAATGAAGCTGACTTAGTAAAATTCTAAATACTCTCACCATATTAAAGCAAGATTTATATTTTACACTTGTATTGCTGCGATTGATTTTAGTATGAAATTAAGCTTTTTAGCACTTTTATAAGAAAAGTATCTTTAGATTTATTTATGCTACAACTCAATACCTTGTACCAGTGTTAGATTGTACTATAATGTATACAAATGTATGTGTGTTTGAAGCAGACAATGAGAAAGAGAGGGAGAGAGAATTTTCACAAAGTCAAATAGGAGAAACAGTGCGACAAGTGAACACGAGACTACTACTTATATTTCACCGCATGGTAAGATATGCATAGTTAATGAAAATGTAAATGCATATCAGCCGATACTGATATCATGGATAATCGTCCGTTTTGTTTAGCTGCTGTTTTGAATTGTCGCCAAGCATTTGATCGAGTGTGACATCCTGGACTTTTCGAAAAGCTCATACCACCATAGTATTGCTACTAAGGTCCTACCTTGACAGCAAAACTTTTTACTACAGCAGCGAGTGTAAAAAATCTGACTTAAAATCCGTCCGAGTTAGAGTTTCAGAGGGCAGCCTGTTAGGCGTTGTCTTACAACAGGCTTTTTACTGCTGACCTTCCTTTAGTGAGGGACGAAAAGCTTATGATAGTCACCAATGCTGCTTCGAGACATCTTCAGAACCAGCATCACCTACTAGAGACTTGGTTGATTAGATGGAATATTGGAGTGAATGAAGATCCTCTAATGTAACTTTCACAATGAGAACCATCGGCTTTTCTTCAGTTTTTCTCAACAACACTAGACATACGTCTTACTTGGCAACCCCACATAAAGTTAAAAATAATTCAATTGGATCTCAAACTTATCAAGACAAACTGGCTGCTGAACTTAAGTTCGCAGCTGAGTTTGAGCTACAAGATCATGTTGTACAGGACAATAACAAAGTCGGTATGAACATATGACTTCCAATGTGTATATGATTAGAGGAGTGTTGTGCTTTGAATTATTTTATTTATTCTATTTTGTTTACGGTTTTACGGATTTATTCTGCAAAAATGGTTATTCAAAGTATTGTCCGTCGCTGGCTACAAATTTTTCCCATCTTTCTGGAAATTTTCGGATACTACCTCGGAAGAATGACTCGTCTTTTGATGCAATCCAATCATCTCGTTTGGAAGGAAAACCTCCATTTAAGATTTATAATGAGGTGAAAACTGCCTATTGTGATAAAGCTATGAATCGTACGAGTGTGTACAAGCGAGTTTAAAAACGGTCATACGTCTGTGCATGATGATCAGAGGAGCGGAAGACCTTCAATTGTGGATGAACCTTCTGTGATGTTCCCGCAAATCTCCAGATCTCTACTACACGAAACAATCACAGAAACAAAATCACCACTTTTAAAGCGACCAAATCACCTCCAACACAATTGTTCAGATAGAGCATGCACGCCGGAAACTTCCACTAAGATTCGATGACCCTCGGCCGCACTTCACTTCATATTAAAGTAATGAAGAAGAACTCCCCGCAAAACACTGTATCTGGTACGAATGTTCGAGGCAATATTTAATATTGATGTTTAAGTTTCAAACAAATGACACAAACTGCCAAAGACGCTCATTGACAATAGGTTTTAGCGGCAAGAAATTGGAAACTCGAATATTGGTTCATATACTAGTGGCGGGCTCTTGTGTGAAACGCTCATTATTAATTCAAGAGAAGTCGGAGGGACCAGATATACTTCAGCCGCTCAATCATTTTTATCGACAGTGGCAAAAACATTCATATTTTTTAAACAAGCCTCGTATAGAGTAACGATTGAATTCTGTACAGTTTTTTTTTTGCTCCTTTATATTTTTTTGCTCTGTTTTTATTTATTTTAAGCTGGCTTGCTTTGAAATTTCATTTTGTGGTCTTGTTTTTAAGGATGTTTTGTTGTGCTTTGCTTTTGTAATGCTTTTATATCGGCAGCTGTTGACCAGTAGCTTTAAAGAACAAAACAAAAAAGATATATGTATGTCAGAAAGTATCCTTTACTTTCTACGTCCTTTACAATCGATTACTAAAAGGCTCTTGCACACTTACTGCATGTGAGCAGTACAGTTTAATTGTAAGTATATATGAGCAGAGTTTTATCTTACTTAGTTTATGCTTCCAAGGACTAAATAAATGAAATGTTTGTTCTTTTAAGCTTGCCAGATACAATTTTAAGACTTTTTTCTTTGCAGCGCATATCTTTTGATTTGGTTCAAAAAAAATATGCAGCAATAAATTCATAGCACAAATACTGTACGCAGCAGGGGCACAGCATGAAGTCGCTGAGAAAAAAGTAATTGTAAAATTGGGTTAAGCGTTTTGGCCGGTGCTCGGTTGTAAGCAAGCACAAAGCACAAAGCACAAATACACACCAACACTTGAACGACACACGAATTGCATGCAAGTTAAGCATTAGAAAAGCTGTTCCATTGCTGACTCTGCGTTATTTACAAAAATGATATTTATGCATTTACTTAATGCATAGCGTTTACTTGTGCAGGGTATTAACGGTTCGTCAGTCCGTTTGTAACACAGTATAGATATTTGCACAATTTATGCTAATTCAATTGAACGTTTTAAATTTAATAAGGCCTTATGTAGTTTAGCAGGCTCAAGTTCCAAATTAAAACACAATTTATGTTTTCTGCACCAATATATTTCGACCCTCATCGAGAGTCATCTTCAGGGTGTAATTACACAACAACAATAAGACGACACACGTCCTCTTAGTCAGCTGTGTAGTTTTCAACCATCATCATTGGCTTTAAAAAAGCTTTGATTTACTTAAAACTTAAAACCACTTATAATTCACAAATATGTTTTACATATTCGTTTACCTATTTATTGCTGATGTGTCGTTTGATAGCGATTTTCTATGTTTATTGGTCAAGACTAACATAAACAGCTACGCTATAAGAACCCAACGTACAAACTTTACAGCGTTTTGAAATAAAAATTATGCATCTTTTTACAACACTTTGTTTTGCTGTGTTATATTTTAAGTTTTGTGTCTCCGCTATTACCCAGCACTTTGTTCGAGTAATAATTGCAATATTAGAAAATCGTTTGTTTATTTTAGCTATGCAAAAGTTAAGCAAACACAATCTTCTTGTCTCAGTGATTTTTCTATATGGAATGTCCACGAATTCTCAATTTTCCAGTCTTATCTTTTTTTTTGCGCTCCGTAGCATTAAATGACAGGAGTTACATATTTTCAAATGCATTCTTGTTTTGAAATTTCGAAACCAAAGCATTGTTGATACATAAATTTTATACTGTGATTTAGGTCTTTGCTGTTTTTGGCTTTTTCATATCCACTACAAATGTGAGATGGAAATTCGCTTGTAACATGAGATCCTATGGTAATTAAGTTGCCCAATAACATTGACAATGACGACCCACCGATCCGCTTCCCACCTTGATCAGTTCCCGATACTGTGTTTCCGAGGATCTGCATCGTAAAAAATGTTGCTACATTTTGCCTTGATGGCGCTAAATTCTTAACCCAGGAGATGTGTGTAATGTGTGCAGACTATTTATACATACTCCTAAGGAAAGCTTAAGAGCTGTAGTGTTATATAATACTAATGTAATTGCTTCTATTTCTGTCCCGCATTCAGTTAAAATGAAAGAAGATTACAAAAGTCTTAAGACAGTATTCAAAAAATCAACTACTTGAAACATTATTGGGGATAGGATAGGGGTGTCTTGCAGTCTCGAGGTCCAATTGAAATTAATTTATATTTTCATATTTTTTTATTCAATATATTTTGATCCTTTTAGAGGATCGTCTTCAGGTATATATTTATTACACGCTGCAGCGCAGCTCTGCTATCATGTCACGTCAAATTCGGCCTTATGAAACAATGGGTAAAGGCTATGAATGAAGAGGATACATGCTACCTGCATGGCAACGAAAAGTTACCAAATATCACTATCGCAAAATTAAATGAGGCAGTTTTTGATGGACCTCAAATACGCAAGATATTTAGAGAAGAATATGAACAAACGAGGGCTGAGATTCAAGTATTTGGAGGAAAGGAAAGAGTTGTAGAAGTGAAAAACTATAAAAAAAATTTGGTTGTCTGAAATTGCATTTTTTTGGAATCTAATATTAACAATTTTCCAGGAAAAACACACCATGAGGCCAGATCATTTAAAAACGAAAGAATAATATACAAAATGAATAAATGTGAAATTTCAGAAAACTATTCTTTTTGCTTAAAATATTTCATTCTTCCGTTATAAAAAAAAAGAAAACTAACAGAATTCCAATCTGAAACTCGTATTCAGCGACACTGAATCCATTCAAATTGACTACATAATCTGGCTTGGCGGAACTACTACTTTTTTTGGTGATGTTTTAAGGTATGGTAGTTTTAACTGGCCCTGAAACAGCCAAGTATTGCGTCCAGCGGTCTAATAAAGACTACTGAGTCCGAATTTGTGGACGAGATTTAAAAAAAAAGAAAAGAAAAGATTTTCTTTCTACATAGTTAACAATGCAAAAAAGGAAAACAAAAACGATATATTTTGAGTTTAGAAAGCAACTTAAGTCGATGGCGGAATTCCGAATTTGCATTTGGATTTTGTTCCACCGGACATCGTATTTTTGTGTTAATATGTCATAGTCTTCAAGATCTCGGTGTTCATACTATATACACTCCTCGCCATTTGAATATGACTCCCGCTTAAGTCTGTTTTCTATTCCCCACTGCTCCTACACCAAGCATGCTAGAGACTTATTTTTTAAAGTTTATTTAATTGTTTTAATTTACCAGAAGGAAGATTTAATGCTAAAGGTTTACGTATTTAATATAAATTATTAACCAAAAACCGGCAAATAGCGGGGTCCTAATTTATTTAAATTTAAGGTAATTGGAGTGTATAGATTTAATTTTTTTTTTTTAATAGTGTGTTGAGTCGTCTTCTGCTTCAAAACTTCATACAAACGGTTTGAAAGGGATGCACACAAAATGGCTAAATAATTTAGCGAAATCAAGGTTCAAGCTGATTCGATGGCTTGGCTCAGTTCGGGTATACTCGAAAATGGTTGTACTGAACCATATACTTGACCTGTCAACCATCCTCATACATCTTCGATAATATTTAAATCCGACGAGTCAGCTTAATAGCTCCACAGTTTGGCTCTCTATATACATTTTAGCAACCTACGGCAGAAGTCGAAAAAGTTCATAATAAGGTATGGAAAGGCCTATTTCTATATACCATTATGAGACAACGCTTTCATTGTAATTGTCGAAAATTGTAATTTGCAGGTGCCATAATACGAAATGAGCCCTTACACCATCACGCCTGCACCATCAATCTGCTATGCAACCGGTCAAAATGTGAGGTGTTCCGTTTTTCGAACCGGGTTAAGGGGTGGCTTCTACTTGATTTTAATTCCTTTTATATGCTTAGCATTCGAAATAACAGTATGCATTATAGTTGTGAAACTTGCCTTGGTTTTCCCTGATTTCTACCAAAGAGTCGTGAGAATTTGACGCTTTTCTGCATATAATTCTTCTTTCCGTATTAGTATTAGTAAACACAGTGTGTGTGTGTGCCTGTGTGTGGCCTTTCATGTTTTTTTATATATAGACGTCAAAATATAGATATAACGTGTCGGCTCCTCTTTTATGGCAATAGGCCAGCGTCCTTGTAAGTTTTGGTTTTTTTTTCGACTTTTTGTTAATTTCAAGTATTTAATTTAAAACGAAGGTAAAAAGCCTTAACCGAGATGAAAAAAGACCTCGGTTAAGGCTTTTCCTCGACCCGATTTACCTTTCTTTTAAATTCAATAGTTGAAAATAACAAAAAGTCTAAAAATATGAGTCCATGTGCCAAAGAAAACGATCAATGTTCTATTCTAGCTAAACTGGAAAAATGATGTAACGGCTCTTTTCCAGAACTTACAATTTGTCGCACGTGCAAAAAAAAAAACCGCTATTCTAACATTATAATATACATTCGTGTTATAAGCAATTGCAAAGAGTGTATACAGGGTGTCCTACTAAAGTGGCGAGGAGTGCATAAAAGACTGACAAATTAACATTGCTTTATCGACTTGACTTTTGATGATTGACAATATGTTTACTGTGTAAGGTCTTCTACGTCTCCTACTGTTAACCTACTTAATATACCCTTGCCCACCAAGAAAGGGTGTAATATCATGAAAGAAAGCTTCAGGTAAGTGTGTAAGTGTGCTTAATTGTTCGATAATTGAATTGTGTAGGGGCTCTATTTTCTACGGGTTTTGAGCTGTAACTATGCGGAATATATTATGTTGATTGAAGATACACCAAATGTGGCCTTTGTACTGTTGCGTTAAAGCCTCTACTACTACTTGCGACTAGTTTGCAACACTAAGAATCAAGACATCACTCGAGTTTGTATACAACTGGAGTGACGTCAACTTTAAGAATTTCACTTTGATGCCCCATCTTTTTGTGGTTACAAATCTTCCCACTTATCTAAGGAAAAATAGATTTTAATACCAAATATACAAAATGATTTCCAACAATCAAAAGTTACTACCAATGCTTCCACTGCTGCTTGCCACAGACATCGTTGATGATTTATTACCATACTATATCCTGTGGCTAAGGACACTTGCATGTACGCCACAACATAGAACACAAACAAACTACGAATATATAGGTACATGTAGCATATTTTTACTCTTACGTAGTGGCTGCAACAATCAAATGTCTCGTTTTACTTCACAACATCAAAAAAAAAAAAAAAAACAAAAAACAAAAAAACGCCAAACCGGAGACTTGTCAGGAATTGGTTAGCCTTTTTGATTGATTTTTGTACCAGCAACAGAATGGTGCCGAAGTAATTTTGCTAAAATTATCCTATCGCAAGAATGGCATTCATACACGCCGGATGTTAATCCAATGTTTTACAGTATTTGGTTCATTTAAAGTGGTTACCTTCACTCAATTTGGTCACCCCGATGCGGATACAAAGGCATTCCAGGAGATACGTCCAAACGGACTTTTGTGAGCTGCGCGGACCGTTGGCAAAATAATAATTTTGGCCATTTCCAAATGAAAGACATTCGATGAGAAGATTTGTCAGAAGGTAGTACTCTTTCCGCTTTTATGAGTGGTAACAGTTAAATAACTATTAAGATACATGGAAGAGGAAAACACCTCTATGCAACGTAATGCAAACCGCAATGACTTCACTATCAGAGTGGGATTCTGGTTGCGGCCTGTTAAAGCCTGTAAATCCAACAAAGACTTAGCTAGTATCCCAGTCATCACTCCCGCGATATTCAGTAAAAGTGCAAATTATCTGGATAGTATTCTGTATAGAATGCTCAATTGGAACGAGAACAACCAAGAGCGGATAAAAAAGACCAGCACACCAATATTCGCGTGTAAAAGAGTCATCTGGAGAAGATGGGGATCAATACCTTCACTGACAGCTCAAAACCCGACGTAGGATTCGGAGAAGGAATATTCTCCCCCGATTGTGATAGAAAAATATAAGGTAGAGGTATCGCTCTCTAATCTGTTTCTTCAATGCTAAGAACGTTAGAGTGCGACAAAGATAGCGAGTATTTTTTCTCTATTCTGCCAACTGAAAACACAGAAACCGAAAGTAACGGAGAAGAGAGTGTGATGCAAACAAAAAACAAGAGAAAGACCACCAACAAATTTCGGCAGGGGCGAGAACGCAAGAAGAGAAGCACTCTACAGACAAGCTGCCAATGTGCGTAAATAAACAAACATTCTGGTTTACGTGCGGTAATGTCAACTTAGTTATTCTCAGCTATACACGCAATGTGCGTCTTCTCATTATTTTCCGAACGTTTCAATTTTCAACGCTGACAAACTCAACAAAGCTGAGTTTAACTCCGCTCTCTGTGTGCGGTGGCCCGAAGAGAACAATCGCACTTCTACGCCAGAAAACATCTTTGTTCTAGTGGAAGTCTTTATGGGTCACTGCGTCATAGGAAGACACGCCACTAGGCGATGCCTGCACTCCCAAGAGTTGTAGAAATTTTCTATGCCATTGCCTTATAGTAAGAAGAGACTTGTTATACTCGGAAGTATCTTTTTAGATAATATTACAGAAATATCTGTAATAGAGATCTAGTATGTGCACGTATAGAGGTCTCTGGTACAGATACATTGGTTCATGTAAGAGCTGCTTAAATTTTGGGAGTGAACATTTGCTAACACAATGGACCAACACGGGCCTAAATAACGTCGCGGATTCTTCCATCGCCGGCCATGTTGTAAGCCAAGGACTCTTTTATTTTCATTTTGAGAAACATCTTTTAAATAGATACATTTGAAAATTTCTTTGTGAAGGTTATTAATGCTTCGATTCCACCGATGTTACCCTTTTTTCTACTTCTAGTTTTTGTATGCATTTTTGTACTGCGGGCAAAATTATGAAGGATGTCGGGCCATGGAAAGGACTCATAGTCGTTTGTTATAGAGTAAGGCAAGCATGTTTTTTTTTTCGCTGTTGCAAGACTTAATTGCCACTTGGACGGGCGAGTGAGCATGCAAGTGAATGATGTGCAACATATGGCAACAGTTGACAGGACATCATCATCGTCATCACTCTTATGAACCTAATCTGTGTGTGTGTGTGTGTATATGTGTGTGTGTGTGTATGTGTGTGTGTGTATGTGTGTGTGTAGTGTGTGTGTGTGTGTGTGTGTGTGTGTGTGTGTGTGTGTGTGTGTGTGTGTGTGTGTGTGTGTGTGCATGCGTGTGGGTATTGGAACCGCAGGAAACTGTGCAGCAGTCTGAAGGACGCCACAATAGACGCGCAGCATAGAACAAGACAGGCAATGCTGACTGTGCGTTGTCAGGCGCGTCGAAAGGGTGTAGCGGTTAGGGGGGCAAATTACATCGGGCCCGGAATTAGTGGCATCGCATTTTTACACGAATGCAAACCAGTTGCTACGGCTTCTAAAAATAGGGGTCCCGTAACTTTTTAGTTCGGCGCTGAATATTCGCTAGCCGGCTCTGTGCTTCGCTACTTGTCGCTCAACTTGTCTCGGTTTGGTTTGGTTTTGTTTAGTTTAGCATTATTTTCATTTGGTGCAACTCGACTTGACTTGGAAAGCCACAAAATTTTCTGTCACCAAAGGACGACATATTGTTGGCAGCTGCGTCTGCTGCTGTTGCCTTTTTAGAAGACAGTTGGCAGCATCACCGGCTGCGTTTTGTTCCATATGTTAGCGCTGTATCTGTGAAACAAGGACATGCATGCATTTTAATCTATTCATACTAATTAAGCGAAAATAAGCGCATAAACTAAGTGCACGGCAAGCTCATTGACTCTACTTTCTTTTTTTTTAAACCCACTAAACGTCTGTCAGTCAAAATGGCGAATATGCCATACACGAGTAGGTGGGCGTGTCAGACACTTTGTCAATCAGTGACTAAAAGTGCTGAAGATTTGTCTACGTACTCACTACTTTGTTGCTTTTCACTGAGTCACATATTCTTTTTTTTCAGGACTTTGGTAACACAAACGTTTGATGCCTTCGTTGAACATTGCGTATACTTTAGGCGATTTCGAATACTAAATTTCATATTGCGCTCCAAAATTATTTAGTACTAGGAACCAGATATTATATAGTGCTATTATGGTTCCATCAAGAAATTAAAAAAAAAAAAAAAAAACAACTGTACTTTAAATAGTCAAGGAGGCTAACTTTACAACGAGCGCAACTTGATAATATTGATTTGAGGGTAGTCCCTGCATTTTTTAATTATATTAATTTAAGAAGAGCTCCCTGAATTACACAATCTGCATCATTAAGTTTGAGTTTGACAGCCATTGTAAGCAGACAAACAGAAAGCAGGTCGGTGTCGTAGTAGTCTATTAACAGATGGTAGTTGACAGGAGCAGTGTTGCATTTACTACGCGGGCAATTCATAAAGTCACTGACTTATCAAACTGCCCACGTATGCACTGTACAGCCTCAAGGGCGGACTCTGTAGAAAATCATGAAGGAACGGCGGATTCTAGAATGCAAATTGCACCATGTGCACAATGGGAACGTTCTAAGAAGTAGTCCAGAGAAGATGGCTGCAATGCGAATTATGGCAGATTTTACTAACAACAACTTTGAAAGCATATTTTCTTATTAGAATTCTCTACAAATGTATATAACACTTATTTACAAATTTGGACCTCATCTAGAAAGCTGGTTTTTCATACACTTTTTTCTATGCTTTTTGGAGCGCAAATTCCAAAAATGCCAGTTGGCATTACGAGAACGCATTTATTACGATGATTTAATACCGCTGACGACCATTGGGACATAGTCAGATTGGATGGTCGCGTATGTGGTCCAAGTGGACTATCCTTTTTTTTCATTTTGTTGGAACGAGGAAGGTTGCCCAACACTTCTCTACAAAAACTTTGGACCTGTAGCTCCACCCACCTCCAAAAAATTTTAGCAAGAAGAAGGGAGAGAAAAAGTTAAGTTTGTTTACTTTAAGTGTGATCTGGTGGCTCTTTATCATACAATGGTGCTTACATATCAACCATTAATTTGTACTCAATGTCTGTGAAGATTCAAAGGAAATTCGCACGACATACAAACCGCAGCTAAGTTCTTCCGTAAAACTCTCGATACAATTTAATATATCGCCATATTGTGATATGTTTTTTATTTGATCGCTTTATGTGCCATCCATGCTCAACTGTATTTCTTTCGGCTATTTATTCTAAATAGGGTTTGGCTACATATTTTTTAGTCGTACACAGAAAGGCTTTTTTATTGTTCCATATTTCACATCGATTAAAATAGACAGAAGATAGGGTTCGAACACTTTACTCAGAAACACTTTCTAAAAATAAAAGTGGATCTTGTACTGCGCTATATCTACATGACACAACATTGGGTTTAAAATGCTTTGCCACATTTTTGTAAAAATTTCAAAAGAAGTGAGACCAGTCTCCTAATCACATCGATTAACTGCGACTTCGTTTATTATAGCATGTTATAACGATTATCATTCCAGGGATATATTAGGCTTTTGGTCTGCGCATCCTTTCATTTATGCGGACCCCTTTAAAAAAAGCAATGAAAAAAAATGAGTGTAAACTAGCGATATGCTTGAGTTTATGCTTTCGCATGATTCTCTATGTATGCAGAATTTAATGGTTTGAGCTCTAGCATGTATGAAGTAGTTACACATTTACTTACAAATGTGTACAAATGTGTACAAATGTGTATATATGTATAAGCATTTCTATCTACTTATTCTCATTCGTAGGTAGAAACAAACTGGTTGTTTGCTTTTGCATGTGGAAAACTGCAAATTGTCTTTTACTATTTGTGTGCTCGTCAGCTTAACATTATATCTAAATATAAATATTTCACTGCGTTACATACATCTTGATAAATTGACAATACTTTTCGTCACACTACACACATATATATGTACATGTGAATGGCAAATATACTTGTACATACAACATATGCATTTGCTCTTGCCCTTAGCCATCATAGCACATAATTTGCCACAATATATTGTATGGCCAGCGCATTGTTGCATGCCCCAATACCTCTTGGCTGCTGTTTAACACGCACAGGATTCTTGTGTATTGGCATAAAAGATAGCAAGAGAAGGTTTATGTGTGTGTGAGTGAGAAAGAGCAAAAGTCATTAGATGACGTGTCCGGCTGACGGCATATTGCTGCAAGCGGATATTGTCTAGTTGGCTGTCTGAGTGCGTGTAACACATAGACTAAGGCAAAACGTACTCTAACAAAATTATTGCCGCAGGTTTATGCGGCAGCCACACACGTACAATAACCAAAACAAATATGCGAGGGCGAATTGATAAGTTTTCGGCAAGAAAACATGAAAAAGAAAACATAGTATGAAGAAAATAGTCTGAAAAATTTTTATTTATTTCTTTTTTAAATTTTGTATACCATTTGAAGGATATTTTTTCGTGTAAATGTTTCGAAAAAACATTAAATTTTCAATTACAAGTCCTTCGGTTTATCAAAATCGAACATATTCGATATATATAAAATTTTCATTATTCGTAATCTGGCAAACTAAAACGGTGATTGGCTAAACAAGAACTCGCGTGTAAGCGTTAAAAATGATTGATGGTTTCACCCGATATACGTTAAACCGGATCGTCAGTGTCTAGCTTAAATTATCAGTAGTGAGCATTCTGACATGGTTCTTTCTTTGAAGCGCTTATCTATTGTCAACATTTCTTGGTGATATCATTTACTCAACTTGTTGCTGAGTTTCTGAGCATTTTTTTTTTTGTAAAGAATTCCAAACTACAATGCATAATAGATATGATATGATAGGTATGTCATTAATATGTGAGTGGCAAAATGATGTTCGCTTTATACCAGCTGTTTGTCGCGTTGATAATAATGACATGATATCGATAATTGATCGGTCATATAATCGAAAAACTTCCAATTCATTCAGTGCGAAAGGCAACATTCTTCGAGAATGTCTTTTTCAAAAACATTGAACGATATTAAATTTTATTAGTTTCTATAAAGACACAAAAATACATATTGGCCTATTCCAATTTCTTCTCACACCGCCCTCATACAACCTCACCATACAAAACCTCATAAACCTGTTAACGTCGAGCCAACAAGATTGTTCAATTTATGAGCAATGTCCTTTATGTAGTTGTTGTTATTTTGGGTCATTGTTGCACGGGGCGCATGCATGTACTGTTGTACTGTATTAAGTTCATAATTGTAATTGCAAATGCCGTGCACTTATTTGACCTTTCACTAAAATCTGTGATTGTTGCCCAGATCACACACCATCCCAACGATGTTTGAACATCAGCAGCCGCAGCAGTTCGAATGAGTTGGAATATTGCAGTTAATTATTAGTTCGTCAAGGATTATTTTCAGCTAGCAAGTTCGATCTACTATCTGAACATACTCAACTGAAAGTTTAAATATTTCGATAAAAACCGTCTCATTTTTTGAAAATCCGCCATAGATTTACTATATACATTTGGTATTCTTTTGCAAGCCAAATATAGTTCGCGAAAAATATATCGGATTTGTAGAACTGAAGATATTCAGTGAGTGTTGTTATTCAGTTAGTTAGTTTTAATAAAACTTTGGATGATATTTTGAAAAAGTTATAGCTCTATCACCATTGATGCATTGAATCTTGGTCTTGAGCTCAGGAATTGTTTGTGGCTTATTCAAATATAGCTCAAATTTCACAAAATTCCCAAAGAAAGAAATCACACGGCGT
This sequence comes from Leucophenga montana, assembly GCA_035044765.1. Lineage (NCBI taxonomy): Eukaryota > Metazoa > Arthropoda > Insecta > Diptera > Drosophilidae > Leucophenga > Leucophenga montana. The sequence continues at coordinate 113,701 of JAWNNQ010001443.1, read as the reverse complement.
TTAATTGCACGATCTTGGTGGCCGATCTTGGTGCCATCGGAATTTCGCGAGATGATTCGGTCTGGAAATCGTTGCTTCAATATGATCCAGATCCGTACCATCCATCACAGTTACTGCATTTTCTGCCGCATTTTCAAAGAAGTAAGGCCTAATCACGCCGCCTAACTAAAATTTGCAGCAGATTGTTGCTCGTTGTGGATGCATTTGTTTCTCATGGATCACGTGTGGCTTTTCTGAGCCCCAAATTCGACAATTTTAATTTGTTAATGAGTCTATTTAGATGAAACTGCGACTCATCGGTGAAGATGATTTCGAAAAGCGGCATTCACTTCATTTTGCTCATTCACCTAATTTTGTCACCTAATTTGTTTAATTTTGTAGAACTCCATTTTTAATAATCGGAACATGCCAACTGTCTAATTTCAGAGTCAAATTTGAATCTCGCACTCTTGTTGGAACAACCTATATATGAACGCGATAAAAAAGCTTAAAGTGAGCCGTTGTCTTAAATGATTGCTAAATAGATTTGTAAGCAAATTAGGTTAGGTTATGTTGCGATGGCCGTCGTGGCTAAACCCCGTATGAACTCTTCTACTATTTTTGCAGATCTTCCGTGAATCAAATTTGTCTGTACCAGAAACCTCTATAGGACTACATACGATCTCTATTACAGTTATTTTTGTAAGATTATCTAAGAAGTTACTCCCGAGTAGAACTAGTTTCTTCCTACTTTTAGCTGGGAAATCGCATAGAAAATTCCCATACCCTTGTGGCGTGTCTTCCTATGAGGCAGTGCCCCGTAAATGCTCCAACCAGAAAAAATATGTGTCATATTTTCTGGCGTTGCTGTGCGCTTAGGCTGTAGTCCGGCCAGGTTACACAGGTGTTTAAGTTTCTCCACATATTGATGATTACTGCTTGATTATACGGGAAAATGTGTACCTGATTTTGGCTAGATGGGTGTGGTCTGAGAAAATCTGTAGAATTCTGGATCGCTAACATTTCTGCTCGGTAGACGTTACAACGTTCGGGTAGTCTGAATGATTCTCAAATCAGGTTAGGTCACGGGAGAATATTCCTTCTCCGAATCGTACGTCGAGCTTTGAACTGTCAGTGAAAATATTGCTGAGATACTGCATATGATGTGGTAGGGTGTCCCAAAGGGACCTTGTAGGGATTGAGACATCATATATATTATCTAATACAGTAATCCGTTCTTGAGGGTAGGGACTTAAGTAGTAATAATATCATTGAGTGCCCTTAGATATTAATGCGCCAAGATGAGGTATTCCTCAGTCTTAAGAATGTAATTGTTGGTGTCTCTCTCTTGGGTATGCTTGGGTTGGGGATAATCCCATCTTCTTACGATGGATCTGTTACACGCGAAGAAGAAGCTGTGTTGACCTTTTTATGCACTGTAAAGTGTTGTCGCTAGTCGTATGCAAAAATTGCTAAAAAAAAATTCGGGAAAATTTAAGATAACATTTTAAAGTTTAATTTTATAGTACGGAGTTTGTACAGTAAGTTTGCTGTGTATAACTTTTATAGTCGCAGAGAACAAGTCACTCGAACAGATGGAGGTACAAACAGACATGACTACATCAATTTGTCTCGTAGTGCAGATCAAGGATATATATTATATATACTTTATTGGTTCCCTAATGCAATTTAATTAATTTCTTTTCACACATTGTGTGAAACGAAAAAACTGCCATCAGGTTAGAGTTAGTTAGAAGGCGAGATAACGGGGCACTAAGCAACCCAAAAAAGAGATCTAGAGACCTACCCGAAAATACAGATTATTGTATCACTATACTGGACTACAATAAGAATTTTGATGTTTCCTTAGAAGTAGAAAAACAATTGAGAATCTTCACAGACGGCTTGTAACTGGAAAACAGATTCGGTGGTGTGGTATACAGCCTAACTAACTATTGAAGCGTTTACCAAGCATCTCGTTTTGGGAGCCAAAGCAACTGTATAGCAACTGAACTTGCAAGCCTAGGTACAACGACCCATATTCGACTGTATAAGCAGTCGATTGGCATACCGCTGTCAATTTGTAAGCTGAATATCAAAACCGTAACTATTATATTAGTACCGCAAACAATAGGCGTGGCCTAAGTATGACCGGCAAAGCGCTCAGTCCCTACTTAGAATGAGTAGAAAAGATGTAGCAATTTTAATAGGAATGTTAACAGGACACCTTCTCATAGGCCAGCCTGCAAGGACACTGTGGGTCTCTCCACAAAACTGCGAGGAGTCCGAAACCGTGCATTACCTTCTATGCTACTGTCCCGGACTGTCCAAGATAAGATTCAAGCACCTGGGGACTACTTCCTAAATGACATATGTGAAGTAATAGGTAAACAATTTAGTGAAGTATGTCAAATTTTGCCAAAGGTTGTAAAAGAAAAGAGTTCAAAGTCTCAAAAAAGACTCATGCGGAATCACAACGGGCTGGGTGGGTGTTTGCAACTCACCCGACCATTCTAACCTAATTTAATCTAACCTTGTGTGTAGGCTCTAAATATGCTCGTTTTTGTTTCGTAAGTACTCGAAAAACCTTTCAATTCAACAGCCCGAAAATACTCGTACACTAAAATAGCTAATGATTATAGTGTTGCATAACAACAACAGAGCTTCCTTTGTCAGCTGGTAATCACTTATTTTGAATATTTTATAATAATTTCAATGAAACATGTTGAAATTTTGTCGCATTATGAAATTTTCGTTTTGTTTACTGAGATACATACCAAAATCAAAAGCACGTTCCAGAATGATTGAATGACGTTTTTGTTGTTGTTGTTGTTGCTGCTGCTGGTGCTGCTGCTGTGACTGTTGCTGTTGTTGAAAACGTAATTTAGTTGCTGTCGTTGTATCAGATAACATTAAATTGCTGTTGCCTCCGCCAATTGCGCCACCATTATTATCCTCACCATCAGGACCCAAACGAGCGCTTGAAGTAACGCCCACAGCCATGCCCATGCCCAACGCCATACCACCAACTCCTCCGACACCACCAACAATGCCGGAACCACCACAATAGTCGTGATAGTTTTGCTGATTGAAGTGTTGCTGTTGCTGTTGCTGAAACAATTGCTGACTGCTTGATTTATGTGGCTGCTGTTGTTGCTTAGCATGTTGCTGATTTTGTTGTTGTTGTTGTTGCTGCTGCTGCTGCTGCTGATGCAGACAACAATATTTTATGTGCTTGCAAAATAGACTGGCACTCAAACCCGAACCCATGCCACCGCCGCCACTGCTGCAAGAATCTCCGGCTGCAGTTCGGTCGTTGCCGATTTTATTGAGTCCGCTGCTGCTGCTGAATGAATTTCGGGGTCGATTTATGCGAAAAGAATTCGAGCGACCGCCAATGACACCGCCACGCCCATTTAGACTGGTTGCAATGCCTCTTTCAGAGCCATCGATGCAACCGAGGCTGGACATGTCATGACTGCTGCCCAGCCCGCCAACGCCACCGCTGCTGCTGCTGCTTATGTTGTTGCTGTTGTGCATGGGATTTGTACTGCAGCGGAGACTGCCGCCGCAACGGCGGTGTGTAAAAACGTTTCCGGCGCGCGGTATAACCTGCAATGGGTAGCACAGCGTGAGAAAGAGATAGCAATAGCGATATTTAGAACAACAGAGAAAGAGACAGATAAACGACGAAATACAAGTACATACGACTATGTCCACTATACTAACGGGTGATTCATTTGAAGGTTGTTTTTTTTTCAATTTTAAATAAAGCACTTCAAAATAGAATTGAAATTTTTAAGAGCCGAGGGAACAACCTCTGACATTTACTTTACGACTACGTTGTAGGTGCTCTTTCCAGCATTACGACCCGTATCTAGCAAATTACGCGAGTAATGATGGCTTTCGGGTCTTGAATCGTAGCTGGCTTATCGACGAACACTTTGGACTTCATATAGCCCCAATGAAAAAATCCAGAGGTGTGATATCACACTATCTAGGCGGCCAGTTGACAGGTCCGAGACGTGAAATTAGGTGCTCACTAAAATGATTTCTCAATAAAGCCATTGTTTCACGCGCTGTGTGTGTCGTAGCACCGTCTTGTTGAAACCAATTGTTGCCGACATCATGGGGATTTCAATTTCAGGCAACAAAAAGTTCATTATCATGGTGCGGTAGCGCTCGCCAATTGTTCTGTCGCGGGTTGTTCTTTCCGTCCTCATTTTTAAAGAAATACGGACCGATGGTTCCCCCGGACCATAAACCACACCAAATAGTGTATTTTTGTGGATATAACGGTACTTCGAGTATCTCTCCGGGTTGCTCATCACTGATCAAAACTCGATCTTCATTGAGCTATTGCAGAGCCCATTGACTGAAATTAAAACATAAATTCAAGTCTGGTGGCTTCAATTCTTGAACGAGTTGGATTTTGTAAGCTTTTAAACGATTATCCTTGCGTAAAATTTGCAATGGTCTTCAGCCACACTCTCCGCTACAGCCGCAATATTCTCCTTACTAAGGGCTGGATGTGGTCTATTCGGTCGCTTATCATCCAATAACGTACACTGAGACTCAAATTTGCGGATAGTATTGGCAGTTGTTATACTCACTAAAATAAAAAACGATTGAATTTTCAGTGTTCTTTTTCCTATATTCAAGAAGGTAGACCCCCACTCTCTGCGCGAACTACCGTGTAATAAGTCTCCTTTCAATAGAATACAAAATTCTCTTCCGCGTACTGTGTAAACGGCGGGAGCCATACACGTATGCACTGATAGGAAAGTATCAGTGCGGCTATAGACCAAAGAGGTCGACCAGTGACCAAATATTCACTCAACGACAAATCATGGAGCTGCTATTTAGTGTCTTACAGCATTGGGTCTTTGTTTAATTGTCAGACTACTTTAACTGGAGAAGTTAACATGCACACGAACTTCCTAAAAATATGTTAACATATATTTCAATGTACCAATTTAAAAACAATAAAACTTTCTGAATATTTTAAATAATATCAGATTTCAGCTATGTTGGCCTAAAACTTAATATTAAACTTCAATTAACACTGCATAGCATTTATAATTTACATATAGTTTTTACATACTCTTTGTTAAGAGCGCGGTTGTAACTTGTATTGCTTGCATGAAGTGGCAAATAATTGAACTTTTATGCGTATATGATACGATAACGAAATGAAAAGTTCGGTCGCTGCAGATGTTCAAATTTCGACCATTAAACGGACCTAGTTTTTATAGCTCTACGAAAAAATTGTAAATCAAAACAATTTGAAATTAAACGCTTAAATGAAATACATATCTATTTTTCTATGCATTTGATTACCACTTATAAACTTCATTATTCTTAAAAATATTTCATATGCATTACTATGCCTCAATAACGAACAGATAAACACTTTAATTTCAATATTTTTTTACCTTGTCTTCTAGTAAATTCGAAAATAAATCCATGTGATCCTCGTCTTCGTTCATCATTTCAAAGAAATTTTTAAATGTATCCGGAAACGATGCCGGAAATTGTCCCTGACGAGAATCCAATTTAGTTTCCATAGCTGCAAAGACAAAGAAGAAGACACATAGTGAAGTTGAGAAAATAGAGAAATAGAGAAGGCGATAGTACAGCATAATTTGTTAAAATAGAAAAATTAAGAAAATAGGAGGTCATAGTTGAAAATGAGAATGAATACTAAGTTAAATACTAATCTATAAAATTAAATTGTTGTAAATTTTAATTTATGTAGCAATTTTTCATTCACGCTTAACCTAACTTAAAATAATGAATTCAATTCAAGGAAAATTCTATTAAAATATCCATTTGAGTAAAAATTATGTGGCGTGAAATAAAATAAAATCGACGAATTGATTCTACGTGACAACAAAAGCTTCTTTAATCACTTAGTTGAATCAAGTGAAAAGTTAAACTGATGAGACTGTATAAGAGAAATTGAGCTGCTTGGGGATGAATGAATCAAAACTTCTTGTTTCAATTTGACTTTATAAATACATACATACACAAGGAGGATTGCTGCTGCTGCTGCTAAGGGCATTAACTGTGTTATGTAAACATCCTTGAAGGCGATGGTCTAAATATTTTCTGTCTTAAATGGTGACAAAATGAAGACACGTATATATATATATATATATATATATATATATATATATATATATATATATATATATCTCTCTCTCTCTCTCTCTCTCTCTCTCTCTCTCTCTCTCTATATATATATATATATATATATATATATATATATATATATATATATATATATATATATATATATATATATTTATTTATTATTAAGTTAGAGCACTGTTTCGTTGATAGTGTCCTTTCTGTAGTTCTTGCTTGAAATGGCTTGAGATTTGATTGTTCATAAATTCAATTAAGCGGTTACTTTGCACAACAATGAAACATCAAAAACACAAAGTGTTTAAAATTTTGTGCTCTTAGTGCCGCAAAATACATACAATATAAGGCATCACCATTAGAACACGCCAACACACACACACACACACAACCAGCACTACAGTAAAGGAGTAAAGGAGATAGCAGCACGCAGACGAATTGATGTATTCATAAGGACAACCAGGTTAGATGACACGATGGATGACAATGTATTGTGAGGGCGAAGAGAAAAACATGCAAGTTTGGAAAAAAAAATCAAATAATTAAAACTGCTACAGAACCAAAACTTCTACATTTTCGAAAACAATATCACATTTCATTCATTAACATTGCGAAATAATTTTGTGATGTAACCAATGGAATGTAACATTCCCATTAGTTTGTCTGGACTATTGCGCAAATTTAAAAAAAAAACTCATTCAATTTGCATACGTATATTAAAATTGTCAATGCAGATGAGGGTTTGGTTGTCATGATTGGCACCTTTATGTTCAATTAGCTAAATTCTCTTAATTTTGCTAAAAATTTGTAGAAATCTTTACGTTTAACACATGAAATGAGGAACTGGGTGCAAATACCGTGGCTGTTTCGCTAATATTGCAAACTAATCTGCGAAGAAACCTGCTCGAACCAAAGAGTAGTCCATGGCATGAAGTAGAAAAGAAGCAGTTCCAACAATTAAAGCAATACATTAAAAAACAGCAACAAAAGTTAATATGCCTATTTACTTCACCAGACTATTCACCTCAAAACTGTTTAGGCAGTAACTGCAAAATGTTCTACTGGAGATTGCTTACCAAATATTTTCGAGATTTTGTTGGAAAACCGCAAAAAAAAAAGAGGCACTGCGTTGCTACTTTATACATCACGATAATGCGCCGGCTTACACTGCTGCGAAAACTAATAACCTTCCTACGGTCGCGGGCATCGAAGAACTTCGCTCAGAAACCATGTTCCTCGGATCTGGTAGCTTGCGATTTTTTCCAAAAACCAAAAAAATGTAAGAGAAAAAGTGTTCAGTAGCATTGCGAAGATAATTGAGAGATCACGATTTTCATGACTGTTTTGACAGTTGCATGTATTGCACTTTGGTATAGGCTCAATGCTCTTTGCTATACACAGAATGTGTAAGTCATATTGTTAATGCAAAGAGGTATGTATATGCGACAATGCTCAAAATATTTTGAACAGCATTGCAAAAAGAAATGTGCATCTCTGCTCTACTAAATGTCACATTGTTCGCAAATAATTTTTCATTAATTGAATTGTAATCCTTAAAGCGGAATTATTATATTATATATATATATATATATATATATATATATATATATATATATATATATATATATATATATATATATATATATATATATATATATATATATATATATATATATATATATATATATATATATATATATATATATATATATATATATATATATATATATATATATATATATATATATATATATATATATATATATATATATATATATATATATATATATATATATATATATATATATATATATATATATATATATATATATATATATATATATATATATATATATATATATATATTTCAAAGATAGCTGACAACTTGACTTCACAATTTCGATAACAAACCAAAGCAAAATGAAAATGAAAACAAACAAAAATCTATTCTTTTCTTCTAATCTACAATTTTTACTGGACTGTTCGGCAGGTGGGTAAGACAAAAGTAATGATAACAGACAAAAAAATATAACAGAGAAAAAAGTGACCGATAACAGACCAAAAATCGATTTATACTGTAGGGCTATTAGAAATGAATTTATTAAAATTGTGAAGCCGTGAAATACACTAGACAATACTATTCCCCCAATAGCATATCTTGGCAATTCGTATTCTCTAATGCATTTCTAAGTCGTGAAAATGGCCCTAAAAATATTACAATTGCAACTAAGATCTCATTTGGCTAATTTTAGTTAATTTTGATGACTTTCTCAATCCAATATGAGACATTTTGCAGAATATTAATTCATTAAGAAGTCAAAGCACATCTAACCATTTCTATACCATCCGCCGATAGTGTGAAAGCATTCATCGTAAACTCCATAAATTAAATATATATATTGCTGATCATCTCGTTGAGACGATTCGATCTAGCTACTATGTCCATCAATCTGTCTGCCTCGATCATTTTGCGCATTTTTGTGTAGCTATCAATACACAGGAGGCGTACTCAAGTATATGGCAAACCAAAGAAGTAAATAGTAGCTTGGTTATATAAGGTTGATCAAACTCTTTTGACCATCTGCCTGTAATAAATAATCATGATCAGTAGAGTCAGTAAACGACAAACATAATTTTACATAACCTGCATACATCAATGTATGACAATGTGATAAAACCTCAGAAAGATCATTTATAAATAAGACAAAAAGTAAAGGTCCTTAATGGCTACCTTGAGGTACACCATTATTTTCTTAGAAAACTTATGCAAAAACGAGACACGTTGAGTGCGGGACTCTAAGTAGGAAGAAATCCAATTTAGCAAGGACAAAACAGCTCAACTTTTGATTTACACAATCAAATATCATACTAACATCTGTGTAGATGACAACCATTTGTAAACCTTCGGCAAATACAATAATAATATTGGCAAACATTCCGACTGCAACCAATTTCGTGCAATAATATTGACAAAAACATGCTGGCAATGAATTGACATATCTCATTGACAGAATATTTACAATCAAAAGTACCAGCGATTTGAAAGTAAATAATTCCTTTGCTCAAAATAGGTAGCAAATCTGATATATCTATTTATAAAGTTTGTGCAATTCCGAAAGTTTTTGAGAAGATTATCACGGAACAATTATTTTCCTGCAAGTCACTGCTGTCTTCAGCTGAGCACGGCTTTTTAAAAAGTAGATCTGTTTCCACTAACCTACTGAGTTCAAGTAGGTTAGTGGAAACAGATCTACTTTTTAAAAAGCCATGCTCAGCTGAAGACAGCAGTGACTTGCAGGAAAATAATTGTTCCGTGATAATCTTCGCAAAAACTTTCGGAATTGCACAAACTTTATAAGTAGATATATCAGATTTGCTACCTATTTTGAGCAAAGGAATTATTTACTTTCAAATCGCTGGTACTTTTGATTCTTTTAGAGATAGTTGTAATAAGTATAGCAAGGTATCGCACAACGAATCGGCACATAATTTAAATACACTAGAAGGAATGATATTATGGTCAGGAAAGTAACTTATTTTTAGACAGATTAAGACTATCTATAAGAATATAAGGGACAGCTATAGTTTTCGTATAGGAATTAAAAAATACAGAGTTGTTTGTGAAAAATAAGTTGAAGAATAAGTAGATTGAAAGAAAGCTGCAAACAAATCAGATAGATCGAGCAAGATTATATTTTGCATAATCTTGGACATTCCTTTCGGACAAAGGTGTAGGTAGACAAAGGTGCTTTGTAAACTACGAAGGCTTGGTAGACACACATGGAAATGGTCTGTGCAACCTATAAAGCTGGGCACTGACAATGCCAACTCAAGCGTTGGATGATATTTATCTTCAGGTATACTAATGTGCAAAATTCTCGAAATAGAATAATCTACAGCACTGTCAATAAAAATTAGGTCTAGCAATCTATTGATGTAATGATAAATTAGCTAAAGAATCGAAGAAATAAAATTGCACAGCTGACCCAAGATACTCTAGGCAAATTAAAATCCCCTAATACAAGGAGTTAAAGCCGAATTTAGACTATTGACAAAAAGGGGCGTGGAAAATGGCGTCAATGAACAATAATATTGGCAAACATTCACACTGCATCCAATTTCGTGCAATAATATTGACAAAAACATGCTGTCAATGAATTGACATCTCTCATTGACAGTATATTTATCAATAAGATTTTTTGCTGCTTTGCAATATTCCAGATATATTTGACGATAAGTTCATTGCCAAAGTGTTGTTTTTATTGTCGCTGCCTTGCAGCCAAATGGGTCGATTTTATTGACGCGTTAGTTGATTCTGTGCTGTCGAAATGGATTCATATGATTTTTACTTGGTTGTTGCTGTAACTTTCGTTTAATGTTCTGCTGAATTAATGCTGATGCATATGGATGCGAAAGTAGAGCTATCAAGAAAAAGAATACGTGTGTGCAATAAACATTAACGCCGTGTATTAGTTCGCAAGCTGTTTGTGAATAAAAGTGAGAGTTTTTTCACAAGTTAGATGTGATGCTGCGTCAAAATGTACCCGAACTATACAATAACTTCTTGCAAATGGATGAAGCTGAATTCGACTATTTGCTCCAATTAGTTCGGCTGCGGATCGAGAAAAATGTCACGCACCTGCAAAAGCTATAAGTGCTGCAGAGAGATTAGCAGTGGCCCTGCGAAACCTGGCTAGTGGGGATTTATATAACCGACCGATTGATCCTTGTCATGATGTTTGTGCTTTCATAGTGCTTCGACAGTCTGTTTCATCGAATTAAAAAATGGTTGAACGCTGTAACGTCTCAAGACAGCCGCGTTTAGATTTTGGTGTGACTGTTTTGGATGTTTACGGTTGTAACTCGATCGATTGGGTCTCAAGTGTTTGCAATTCAACCAATTGCGATTCCCTAAAAATATAACAGTTTTCCTTATTCGTTTTTTTTTTCTCATTGACATTTTTGTGAAAATATATCATAACAGTATATTATCATTCACACTGTTGGCAGCAATGAGCGCTGGCAATATAGCAATGGAATTGTCAATAGTCATTGAAACACGATTGTCACCCGCTCACACTATCTAAAATACTTTGCATACTTTTCTGCGTTCTCAGTGGGTGTAAGCATGCGTGTTTCTGTGGCGGTGTGTGTGTGTGTGAGTGTGTGCGTGTTTCCTGTCGAGGGAGATGACTATATTAAAGCAGGCATGAGACAATGCCAAACAAACAAAATCACATGAAATGCAAAAGACAAAAAAGTATTTTTCAAATGGGGAAAAATTTATAGAAAGTTATTTTGGTTGTATTTAAGCCAAAAAAACAACATAAAAAAAAACAAAAAAAAGAGAAGAGAAAAACCAAAAAAGTGTTTGTGATAGAGAAGAAAAAGTAGAAAGTTGCAAAGTTATTATAATGGCGGTTTTTGCCCCATCTTCTGCATGTGTCTCTGCTTCGCTCCGTTTAGGCATTTATACTCGAAATTGACTTGTTTTCGGTGTATTTAAATTTTATTTCTTTAGGGATCAACCAACATTTTCTGTATATATTATGTTTGACTGTATTGTCTACAAGCGCAGACAGACAGATGAACAGACTTTGGAACTACCATTACACATATATACACACACACACACACTATATATATATATATATATATATATATATATATATGACTTCTGTGCCTTAGAGCGAGAGAGCCAGAGGAAGAAATATGATGAAAAGCTCTAGCTGAAGAGTTCAAAAGTATTTTGCGTCGAACAACAAAATTAATGCCAAATTTCACACCAAGTTGTGGTTTTTTTATTAAACTTTTCTGTTTTTGTTTCGCAAAATTCCCCCATCTTACATTTCGAAATTTCTCTTTTACTTTTTTAGAATTCTACTTCTTTCTCATATTTTTTTTTTTTTTTCGTTTTTCGTTTTTCTCTGACTTTCATTTCTCTTCACTTTTTAAAATGTTTTAAATTGTATTAAAAAATTTTAATGCTTATTTTCTATTTATTCTCCATTTTCTTCACGCTTTACATTAATTTTTGCACTAATAGCTTTAAGCGAGACTTCAACGTAGAGTGCGAGAGAGTTAGAAAACATAAGACGTAGGTGAGAGATAGAGTGAAAGAGAGAGATAGAAGCGGCGTGTTGGAGAAAGTTTTGCATTTTTCGTTTACTTCTTGTTGAGTTATTGCATCTTAATAGACTTTAGATGGCTACTAGTAATATTACCCGGCATTGCACAGATTTTTTGTATGGTCACCATGTGAAGAATCAAACGCCAAAAACATATATTGGCAAACGCATTCGGAGCATATTACTCCTACTGCATTAAAATATGAAATTTCTCATACTATACAAACCCATTGCAAGAATGTTGGGCTCTGGTCAGACTGCGTTTATGGAACTGTGTAGTAATTTCGGTAAGCAATTTTATTGAGTAACGCTTATTCGAACATTGGATTCGAACTCGTTTGAATTTCGATCAAAACTAAATTTCGATTGTCGGAAAATTTCGATCAAAATCTATCACACCACTGTATATTCATGATCAGCATGACAAAACGTGTCGATCTGGCCATATGTCCATCTGTATGTGCTTTCCTGTTCGCTCTCTCCCTCAATCTTTAAAATACTGGTTTGAAAGTTGGTATGGAGACTTTTTATAACCAGCAGCAACACAACAGTTGACATTTTTTCTCGTTTTTTTTTTCATAAATTGCTTACCGAAATTACTACGATTTGCTTTTTGACAAGTTTAACAGAGATGCCAACTGAACACACAACACGAGACTGCATATTTTATTGCACATAAAACATTAATAAAACATATTGCACATAAAATATTAATACATAATTAATAATAATAAAACATAAAACATTAATAATAAAATTAATTAACATAAAGCTTGTACATTAACTTATTTCTTAAATAATTATACTTTTCCGAAATTAATGCTTATTAAAAAATATATCTATACATATATAAATTAAAGTCGCCTACCGTTCATAGCTGTATGTTACCTCCAATCTCAGAAACAACTACGGGAATTTTGAATTGGTTTTCACAAATAGAAAGGCAGATTCCCGAGAAGGGTTCAGGTGCCACGCCCCCTATATAAGAGAAAAAGCAAATTCGTCGTATCTAAGCAACTATTTGACCCAGATGAATGAAATTTTGTACATATCTGAACAAATAAGGTACACTGGAAAAATGCCCTCTTCTAGAAAACTAAACCTAAATTGTCATATCTCACAAACTAGCGAACACAGCTGAATGAAATTTGCTACATACGTGAAGGGTATCAGTAGATATAAGAACCACTGGAAAAATGGGCGGTGATATGCCCAATTTGTATTGAGGATCTTCGCAGACGGCTCGAAACTGAAAAACAGAGTCGGTGGTGAGGTATACACTACAGAAATGGGTATCAATGCTTCCTTTAGACTACTTGATTACTGTAGCATTTGTCAAGCGCTGCCATCCAGAAAGCAATGTTTACCAAAAATGGTCTAGGATTGAAGAAAAGTAAATAAGCCAATACTCAGACAGACAAGCAGCTCTAAAAGCGCTGCAAATCCAGGTCGTTTGGGTGCCAGGGCACAGCAATATTGAGGGTAAATGTTTAGCAGATGAGCTTGCAATACTAGGCGCAACGAACCATATTCGACAGGATAATCAATCGATTGGCATACCGCTGTCAATATGTAAGCTGCAAATCAAAACCAAAACTTAGCACTTTAAGGCAGACGTGGCCTAAGTATGACCTTAAAAGTACTCAGTCCCTACTTAGAATGAGTAGAATAGGTGTATAAATTTTATTGTGTAATATGAGTGGTAGCAGGACAGTGTCTTATAGGTCAATATGCCAGAAGACTGAGGGACGCCTCACAAGAAGATAACTGTAGGTACCCGAAATTATCCATCACCTTCTATGTCACTGCCTCGGACTAGATTTCGAAGTCTCACAGGAGATTCATGTGGTATCACAATGGGCCCTGCGTGGCGTAAGTACTTAGTGGGCCCGCCCATTCTAACCTTATCTAACTTATGCTGTTTCTTTTAAATCGAATGACGTTTGAGACCCAAAGAAATGCACACGTCCAAACGTACATATTTCAATTTCTATATATATTGTAGATACTATATGAATTTATTTTACTTTGGCATTTAATGTGCGAATTTTATATTTTTCACGCTCGGCTTAGTTAATTAATTAGTTAATTAGTAACGAAACTTTTTAAAATACTTTCATCGAAACAATTGATTAAGTCAACAAAATCATAGCCAAATGCAAGCCGAAACTTCAGTCGAACTCACACAAGGAACTACAAACAAAATATACGCATTTTAATAGAAGCGTAGAAGTATGTCTCATAGGCTCGTATAAAGATGTTCTATGTCAACAGTGACAGTCGGTATAGGATTAATTGTAAGGGAGAATTTAAGTTGAAGTGAAAGTTCTTCATGATACTCTAACATGTTCAATTTTAAATCTTTGACATTTTCCTAATTAAGTTTGGCTTTGTTTGTACTTGTAGTTACCTAAATATTGTTAAGCGCATACGATATAATACTGAAAGAGGAAAATTATTTATGCGCCCTAAATTGCCAACTAGTTCCATATTTGAGTGCCTGTCTACAATTTTATGTAGTGTTCTGTGGCGTATCAAGTAGTACTACTTAAACTCAAATTGAAATGAGGGGCGCGCATTAATTGAAATACAAAATGCGATTAGTACAAAAGCGCATTGCTTGGATACAAGAAAATATTGGAGATGAATAAAAGTATATGTCGTACGTACTTACGTTGAGAGTGTTGAGAGTCTAGACTGCAGACAATGTATAATAATGTCGACTAGACTACAAAGTGATGTGATATGTGCGCGGCTGGCTAGACAGACAGACGGACGGACGGACGTACGGACAGCAACTTTTGTTCTTGTTGTTAATAATGCTGGCTTTCAAGTAAGTAAAAGCGCAATGGCGAACGACGCCATTAAAGCCGCCAGCGCTGAGAACGTCATCAACGCTGGTGTCAATAACCCTTTGGCGCCAATGGATAGTTCGCGGAATAATAATCCATATACAAATGCATATCCTCAACAAACACGCAGATACACACACGCACACCCAAGTGCATCCACTAGCTGCTGTAAACCGAACTAAACCGAATTATTTACACGCTTTTTTATATCTTTTACTTGTAGCGTAAAAAGGTATATATTAAGTTTATTACATATATGTAACAGTCTGAAGTAGGCGTGGTAGAGCCCACAAAGTATATATAATTATTATTGATCCATCATTGGAAACTGTGTCGTCTGGATGTATGGATGGATGTATTTACACTCTCCAGTATAAAAAATAGACCAACCGCGGTAGCTCCCATACAAACATGGTAAAAATTGTAAAGCTTTGGAAAGTATGTAAATTTTTTTTTTAGTTTTGTTGTTTATTAGAATCAACAAATTTACTGCAGATCCAGATCGGACCACTACAAGTGATAGTACATACAAACTTGCTTTCCATTTTTAAGTTTTGGCATGATTCTTTTTTTCTTTGTTCTTAATTAAGCTAGAAATGCCAAATTCCACGTATCTTACGTCAATTCTTACAAACTATTTTATATAGGCCCATATCGGACCACTTTCAGAGTTTTTGTATACACATTTGTTTTGATTTTAGTTTTTTAATTAATTCTAGTCTTTGCATACTTCACTGGATCGTTCGATCTTAGAATTTGCTTCTTGTGCTTAGAATCCACACTATGTAATACATCAAGATCGCATCGAGTTGGTTCAAAAAAAATTTCTGCTGTCTGCTCTCAGAAACCTCTTCTGGACTAATTGATCTTCTGACTTTGGCTGCACAACGATTGAGGCTTTCCGTAGTTTCCCTTCATAAGATGCTAAGTCGTGAAGTTGAATCTTCTTATTTGCTTGAATCTTTTTTTTCTAAACGCACCCTCTCGCTTTACTCGTAATTCTGTGTCTTTGAGGTTGCCTCCTTGCACAACAAAATGTGCCTGCCATGATTCACTTCGGTCCCTTTACTATATCTTATCTATAATAAATTCTCTCATTTATTCTCTTTTGATACTTCTTCAAACTATATAAAAAGCTATCCCGAACTCTGAACTAAAAAAAATTTTATTATACAACAAATAAATAAATAAATATTTCCATACACAGGAATTAATATGCAATTCTTTTCATGGTAACAATTTTAATTGATAGCAAAATTGGCGGGCTGAGTGCTTAGGTTGAATTCTCCGTCGTTACATTTTTGGCGATGGAGTTACATATGAACGTGATTTGATAATCACTACGGGGCACCGTAAAAATCAAACTCACTGAGAAAATAGGCTGTGTCTAGACAGAAACTAAAAACAAGAACGTCGTGGCACACCATGAACTCCAGTTATAACTACAAAACAAAACTTTTTAAATTAAAGCTTATAAACAAGATATAATTATTAAAACAACACAAAAAGAGGCCACCAGGGGCGTCCGCCATAATCTACACTTATACATAAACTGAAAAATTTATGTCTGTATATTCTTTGGCACGCACTGTAGCCTAACGGCTCGATGGATATATACACATACACATATAGAAATTTAATAAATTTATACAGATTTTAACGCTACGATACTGCCGCAATCAAAACTAATTTAACGAAACCTCATACGAGTATGCTAAAATCCATCAAGCCATTTAGGCTGTTTTTCGATTATTCTTGTATCAGTCTTGTTTTTCAAGTATATACATGCTTTGAACTACTCGCAGGAATCAAGCAACAGTGTATACTGCTGTCCTCTCATTCCCTTTCGCACCGCACCAGCAGTCATGCCATGCACTAAACTAACGAAGAATATGCGCTGCTTCTTTTCGATTCTTTATGCCATGCAAGGAAAGAGATAAACAAAAAGAATTATGCAGAAGTTACTCGCATGTGTTTGCTGTTGTTGTTAACTGCTATGTTCGCTCCTTATCATTGTTTTTACAAGCTTTAATTTAGCTTTCCTTTCCTTTCTATTGTTATTTGTTTCAAATATTGTTTATAAATTTTTACTTAAAACTTAATAGCACTTATAATTCACAAATAGTTTTTACATATTGTTCACTAATTTACTACTGATCTGTTGTTTGATAACGATTTGGTCTGTTTACAGCTCAAATAGCATCGCTATATAAATATTTCAGCTCATTTTATATAATTCATATAAAAGATTGTATTGTAGTGTCGACTACTTCTTCGATTTGTTTAATACTGCGTTACAAATTGCGCGTTAAATGGTTAATGTTTAATTTGCAGTTTATGTGAAGCGTACAAGCAAAATAGCAAAAGATTTAATGAAATCATAGTTGAAGGCGGACAACCTACTGCGTTGGATTTGTGTGGCTAAAAGAATTGTTGTGACATCCAAACAAGAACCGTCAAGGCACGCCCAACCCACTAACACCCATTAATACAATTGCCCGTTGGCTAAGCTCAATGGAATACATTAGCCATATAATGCATGAAACTGTGTATATGTGTGTGTATGTGTGCAAGTGTGCATGCAATATTTTTTCATTTCACACCGTTTCGTACCTTCATTTTTATTCATGCATTCATTTATTACGCGAAACACCTATGAGTGCGAGTAAGACAGAGATATAAAAATGGCGAATGCAATTCGATTACTTGAATATGTATACTTGTGTGTGTATGAAAGTATGTATGAAAGTATCTGACTGTTGTGCTGCAAGGATCAATGAACTTGAAACATTCGTTCTCTGTATCTCCATCTCTATCTCAGTCAGCAATGCACTAAAGCAATTTAATTATTTTTTATTTAATGCCTGTGTTTATATGTAATTCCACACTTTAGTTTAAGACTTTGTACTCCTTAGAAATCCCTAGCCTACTACTTTATATTTCTAACTATAATCCAGCAAGTCCTCCTTTACTAAATTCGCCCACTTTCTCAAGTGTTTTTTCTATTTAATACTCCCATTTGGAGTTGTGTTGAGATATAATTGAAGTGCTAAGCCAACTTGTGGCTGTGCATTCCTATTGACAAACGTATGAGTTTCTTGGTATTTTGTAGTGTACAAAATCTTTAATGGTCTTAACTGGCATGATTGAGCAGCATCAAAAGCAACAAGAATGTCAACGACAAATACCAAATTTTTGTATGCATAACATAAATACACACACACACACACACACACATATATATATACACACTTACTTACACATGCACATAGAGAGAAACTAAAACCTCTAACAACAAGAATGTAATTTATCATACATACATTCAACGAGTACGAGTATCTGTATGAGTGATTGTATTTGTGGCAACTTTGCAAAGGATTTAGCAGTAACTGCTTCATAAAACCGAGCAATACTCTGCAAATGCGTAACTGAGTGAGAAAGACAGACATATACATGCATAGTATATGTACTTGTAGATATATTGTAGATGGAACAAGATGCACAGCTACACAGAAAAAATTATAGTTTTTTAATAATTTTATCACACACATGGAAAATTTTACTTAAAGATTTTATAAGATTAAGTTGTTGCAAGATTTAAGGCCGAAGAAAGTGAAGAAAATCCACTAGAGATTCTCGGTCCTTACTTCTTTAAAAATGAGTCCGGTTTGAACGTTACTATCAAAGGCTAAAGAACCATGATTAGCGATTATTTCGTAAACTTATTGAGTGGGATGTTAATTGAAGACATGTTTTTTTCAAAAAGGACGGAGCTATATGCCTTTCAGCGCGGTTGAAACAATCGAGACCGTGCGATTTAAGGGCTTTGAGTTATTTCTCTGTTGTTCTGTGTGGTCATTGGCTTAATCTAACAAGTCAGGGCAACTAAGAAGACAACATTGTGAGACGTTCAAAGTTCTTCACCTGAAAAAAAAAACACCGTTTATATATATGCTTGATCAGCTTAACGAGGCGAGTCGATCTAACTAGTATGTCCGTCTGATTGTCTATCTGGATGTTGTTGAGCATTTTTGTGGGTATACATTTTTAAGATATCCAACTGAATACCGGCACATAGGATTTTTATTGCAGTTAAATAGAGTACTCATATTGATGTGCCACACCCACTTTTTGGGGTAGCAGAAATATATTATTTGTAGCGGTATAGTTTCGGTACTCACTTTTATTGTTTTCTAAGAAAAATATTTACTTATGCATAGTGTACGTATGCATAATGTTCAAAGGAAAACAAAAATGAGCTGATACCATATACTATAGTTAGAAAATTCCATAAATTTCGCAGAATTATCAAAAGTTACTCTCGCACTCCACGAACACAGCAATTCTTTAATTCATGTTATGCGATTCTTTAATTCATTCGGCGTCTACTTAAGCCAGTAGAATTTTCAAATTACATGTGAAACAAATGCAAATGCATCTCTGAAAACCGGTTTCAAGTAGTTTCCCAGATTTCAGACTATAGGAAATTTTTTGGTAGATAACGAGCATCGTTAAGGTCGGCCAAAATCTTCGATCGACGAGAGATATGTTACACTGGGAAAGCTTAGAACTGACGAAGTTCCACGATTGACACAAGAAATGGTTGGCTGAGGAACTGGGTTTAAATGCCATATGTGAAAACCTTAAAAAAGCGGAACGGCGTCGCTATTTTACATCACGATAGTGTGCCAGTCTACGCTGCTATTAGAACTAGTAGCTTTGGTGGGAAGAAATTTGCTCAGCACCATATTCTCCTGATCGGGCCCTTTGTTTAAGTAAGTAAGGAAACCTGAAAGCCTAATACGTGTAGTTGGTAATGAATTTGTTTTGGAGGTACTCCTTACATTGTTCAGGGCATGCCTATTTATTTATATAAGAAGAGTTCGTTCACGAGAAGACATCAAGTTGATTTTGCTTGTAGCAAACAAACTTTCATACAAATTCCAATTAAAAGCAAGAGGACCACACCCACTTCAGATGTACTGTTTTTGATATCATGCGCTTCATCATTATCAACTCCACAGTATAAACACATATAAGTGATCCAATTGATAAAATTAAATTTTGGCCTTGTATATCAACCAAATATGCTTCTGGTATTTGCCGATGAAGTAAAGTTTCATATTGTGTTCTAGAACAAACAAATAAGTTGGAATTCACTTAAATACGTTCCTAAATTAAGCTACTCGAGCGCTATTCCGAAGATCATGTTGTGTATCTGCACCAAGATGATTAGACTAACTTTCACCCATGCCGACTTTGAAAGTAGATGTTTTCGACATTGTGACAAACTGCAGCGACTGCTTAGTATTTTATTATTATTAGTTTTTTTTTTTTTGTCATGGGATCATAAGACCCAGTTCCATTGTCACTATAGAAACGTACTGTCTCCTTTGCATTTTGTTTACACGGCTATAGAAGCGCTGATATTTCAGACTGTCTCTTAAAGATTCTCGAACTATGTAGAACAATTTGGTCACATTAGTATACTAAAACTAAATACTGACATTCATATGTGCAACAGTACAGATTAGATGACCACTGAATTACTTCACTGATAGTTGTCGAAATATAAAAAAAAGTACTTCTTAGCAGAACTGATCTAAGGCTGATCACTTATTAACTGACTGATAATCAATTTGTGTATACTCTGACTTGACTCTGCCGGCATGATCAGAAACGCTACGTCAAAGAATATTCTCAGTCTTATAAAGGAATCTAAGAATATATTATCCCACGTAACCTAACCACACTGGGCAAATAAGCAAAAGTTCTATTTATAACTGGTCACGATCTCTAGGGACCGGTAAAAATACACTTGGCTAAAATAAACTTAATCCGGTGAATTAAGGTTCCAAATCCTTGGACACATTTTTTTTTTTTTTAGCACCGCTTTTCCCTCTGTATGGCTCCTATTCCCCAGAACTATGCCTTAGGTCCACCGCACACAGACAGCGGAGTTGAGTGGTTGAGTTTACCCGTTTTAAAATAATAAGCAAAGAGCGTTTTATAAGCGAAGAGCTGAAGAAATGTTTAATACTGCTAACACATGCACTTATAGATTGAGTGGTTCAAGAGGAAGTCAGAATTAATGTGTGTGAGGAATAGTGGAACAAAGAATATGGCGTTGTAAAGAGTTGTATGAGAGAGAAAGAATAAACGCATATGAATTCTTGCTAATGAGCGAAAATGTCAACTAAACTGCTCTCAGCTGAACGCGCACATGGTACAATAATAAGGTAGTGTATTGAGCACTGACTCATGCCAATCCATATGAAAACGTAAGATAGAAACAGAAGCAGATGAAACACAAGAAGAACAAGCCAAAAGAACGAAAAAACAATGACATACGCTACCTTATTATTGTATTATTGTACCGTACCCAGCATAGAATGCGGCCTCGTATTGCTTTCTATCCGTTTGCATTTGTAATACTAATAAACTCAGCTAAGCTCAACTCAACTCAACTCCGCTATCTGTGTGCGGTGGAGCTTAGTAAGTATTTACACTATAAAAGCAAACTACTGTCCGCAATTGAACTCTCAAGATTTGTGGTTTCTGCCGTGCGTTAATAATGAATCAATCAGCTCTAATGATTCTAGCACTGATGCTATATTGTGTAGAAAAGATTTCTAGATTTCTTCAATACTCTTCACAGGCATAAAAAATTATTAAAAAATTTTTTTTTAAATTCGTTAAATTTTTCAGTTGGCTAGCTTGAAAAGTAATGACGATAATAATGAAATTTTGACATATTTTCAGCATAGGAACGTGGAAAGTCATCATACCCGATATCAGCTAGATATCTTAAAAACTGAGGGAATAGTTTTGATTCAGTTTGATTCGCCTCATCGCGTTTATCTAGATTTTATATATTGTACTTTATGGTGTATCCGATGCTTCTTTTAATGCATTAAAAACTCCGTGTCAAAATTATAAATCTATTGTATGATAACTCGTTTAGGCAATCCTTTCTCCTACTCTAATGCAAAGCTGTGGAAAAATACCACTATAAATCTATGTTCCAATATAGATGTTTAAGCTGAGTACAGTTTATCAAACTTTTATGGCTTAGAGCCATACTAGTTAAACCCTAGCACAAGTGGTTCGGTAGTATGAGTCAGAGTATGTTGCTAGCGAAAGAGATACATACATATTTTAATATGAATACATTTGGTTTCAGAAACGAATGCATTTGTGCAGGGCTTTAATTTAATAATGAACTATTTCTCTTTTTCTCTGTGTAGATAAGTTGTAACGTTTTGTGGCATAGCAGTTACCATACATGCAGCATGTCACGAACTTGTCTAATTTTTCATTAGAGCTGCTTAGCAGCCTTTTGTGTTTGATTAGCCTATGTCAGTACACAGATACTCACACATACACACACACACACACACAAACACAAATACACACACAAATATAGATACGTATCTTACAGATACATTGGTATAACTAGCTACACGTGTACAATTTGCAAAACTATTCAACAGCAAAAATGCAAGGGTTTTGTACATGTGTACAAAAGGGACAACGCGCACTAGAATGAGATGGCTATACTACACATAGTCGTCGAAAGTTAGCGCTACATGTGTCACGTGCTACTTTTCGTGCTGTATTTTTCTGTTTTTCTAACAATTTATTTTAAAGTTTTAATTGAAGTTTTGTAAGTAATTTTGTACAATACGCGTATTACGAGTAGTTTTCAATTAATATACATACATTTAGTTGGAACTGTTAGCTGAGTTTTTCTTTTTTTTTTTTTTTTAATTTTTAAATTCAAAAACTTTCATCAATTCTTCAGCTTTTCAAGTTAAAGTGTCTATTATTATAAGTTTCAAACACATTGTTTTTTTAATGGAGACTGCATTTATTGTTTTAGCCAGATATGTGCAATGATTTTTCCTTAAAGATTAAATAAATGTACATCCCTGTTCTGGTTTCCAAATCCGTATGAATGAATCAGAAAGATAATACGATTTGAATTCGCTTGCCATTGATAATATGAATTTCATCATATCAGTTCCGAGTGAAGTTAAATCGAAATATTCTACTGAAAGTGAAGAATCATTGGATTCGTAAACCGGAACAGGGCAGACAGCATTACAATAGGCACGAAAACTGGTTAATAATTAATTTATGATATAATTTGAAAAAACTAGTGTACAGCGAAAATATAGAAACTTTCTTTCAAATTTTTTTTCGGAAATTTTAGATATGTGCGAAAAACATACTCATTTTTTTCCATTTGTGCAATTCAGGTAGATAACGGTATATTTGTGTTTTTCGATTTATGATTTTACTTAAAACAACATCCAGAATAAACGGGAAGAATAGCCAAGATAAAGCATATTTTATTAAATGGTATAAATTATGTGTTCAACGGCATTCGTTGCCGTTGTCGAATGAAATATGGCTGAGAAACAGCCGAGGCAAGTCAAATCTTAAGTAGTTTTTTATTCCAACAACAAATAATTCTAGCATAGCAAGATAGAAAGAAAACTAGTATTTCAAGTTAGTGCTAAATTTCGGAATATTTTATTAATTTGAAGAGTGAGAAGTGTGAGTGCCTCACCTTAAGGCTGTTGCGTTTGGTGTATTATGGTATTCCGCCCAAAGTTGTTGCGCACACGAGGAATGTTTCGTAAGAGTTACCTGCCTTCACTTTTCACTGACATTGTTGCAGTTTGCCAATAAACGTCGATTTTTATAGATTAGTTTGCATTCAATAAATGCGGCTCAAATCGCCCGACACATTTTTATTTTACCAAAAAAAAAAAAAAAAAACTTTTGGAAAATGGGTAAATTTGTAATATTACATTGTTTCACGGTTAAACCTATGTTTACACAGATCAAAATTTTTGATAGCGTCATCCTGTGAGATTTGAGTTCAAAAAACAAGACATGGCTCAAATCACCCGACAGTAACCAACATACAGAGATAGGTACTTTTTATAGGAAATAATACTTTTTTGTACGTTCTTTAAGTTTTGTCTGTTCTTTAAGTTTTGTTTATTCGGGCTAATCTTTGAAAAAACTTTACCGTTTTTAACGTGAATTCAATTGGTGGCTAAAGAACTTCTTAGAGAGCAAAATTTAACATTTAACGGAGCCACGCCCTAAAATTAAAAAAAAAAACAAAAAACTTACAAAAGCAAGTTTATAGATCTTGCCTTGGGGGCACTTCATTCAATTATCATGCAATAACTCAGCAATTTATCAACTCATTTTACACTTCTCAATAATTTTGGAAAGAAGAATCTTTAGATTTTGTAAGATCTTTAGATTTGCGTAAGGACAATACTTAAAAGTGGGCGGGGCACACATAGTAAAATTTATGTGAAGCATACGTTACCCTATAAAGTTTAAAGTTTATATCCAATGTAATAAATAAGTTTTTCATACAAAAACCCAAAAGTAAGCTACGCCTAAATGTGGGAGTTTGTCCATAAGAAACCACCATTTCAAATTTCAAGTTAATTTTGCCCTTAATAAAAAGTTTTTCATACTCAATCTCATTGTTCATACTCAAAGTTGGTGTGCTACCCCGTTAATATAGGGGATCTCACCCATTGATATATATTTGAGTGGCTATCAATAGAAAGCAGCTATATCAAATATTAGTTGATTTTGGCCTATTGACAAAAAGTTTATCTTACAAAATTCGAAAAGTGGGCGGTGGGGTTGTATGGGAACTACCTCTAAAAGTGGCGAGTTATAGCCATACGTCCAAGCATATGAAGCGACTATAAAAAGTCACCAGATCGAATTTCAAGCTATATTAGCTATATTATAAAAAAGTTTTTCATACAAAAACTCATGAGTGGACGGTAAGTTTGTATGGGGGCTACCCCAATAAGTGGAAGGATCACATGCATCGATATATATGAAAATCGTCCGTCCATTAAAAGCTAACATATACATTATTCAGTTGATATTGACTACTACAAAAAGTGAAAAGTGGGCAGTGGGTTTGTAAGGAGGCTACGCCAAAAAGTGGGCGGGGCGGGTCAATTTCGATACTCTATTTGACTCTTTTTCTCGATCAACATCCAATGTTGAGTCGATATAGACATGTGCATCTGTCCGTCTGTGCGTCATCAAGTCTATATAAATGCCGCGATATCGAAGGGTTAAAGTCTTCAGATTTCAATATTTAGAGTTTCCTTATTCATTTCCACTATTAGAGGTGGCACCCATACAAACTTTACAGCAATTTTGAAGTTTTATTTTGTTAAGATGTTAAGTGACGAATCAATTTAGCTCTGTCTATCGGACTTAAAAAATGTATTATTTCGAAAAGTACTGCTACGAACTTGATGCGAATTGTGCAAAAATAATTACGAATGCGATTTCGAGTTTGGTATGCCTAATATACCGAGCTAAAGTCCTCCATTCTCTTGATAATGCTTACATAAACAAATTCACATTTGACGTATGTTTTTGCATTCCGATAACTTTAGTTCCAATTCTCACGGCAGAAATACCGAAAAAACTATAATAAATACAGCGAATTAAATTTTTATTCTACTTAATGCATATAGCATGATGAAGTGCATAAGAGCGGCAATTCCATTTAATTTTATATCCGTTGACTTTCAATATTTTTCCTACAAAGTTGTTCTGTATATAGTAGGAAAACTTTTTGAACATGGTTACTAACAAGCTTTTATGTGAATCTGAGTTACTTTGTATGTAGCCGGCAATATATTATACAGAAATATGTTCCACTATGCATTCAGATATATCACTTGCACTAGTTTATAACCAGCTGAAGTTGCTGTGTACTGCATGAACTTGTTGAGAATCATTTTTTTTTTTTTTTTATCGGATGGTTTGCTAATTTGTTTAATTAATGTGAATTTCATATTAAATAATAACTAAGTGACGATAGCCTAGCTTTGACTTTGGCTTTGGCAAATTCCTGATATCAATGTTTCTACCATTCATGGTTAGTGTGAATTGTTACTATTAGTTTGTCTGAAAGTTAGTAACGCATTAAAGGAGGTTTCGTAGACCCAATAAACTATCAGGGATGCCACTGGAATCACTTTCGCTTGAATTTCACTTCAATTTCAATTCAGCTTGGCACAGACCTCATTTTTCTAGCAAATTGCAAATCGCCTGTAAGTGAGCCAGTGATTTGACTAAATACACCACTAAAATACATTTCGTAAATAAAAAGGCCTATGGTTACAATTTCTGATTAATCTGCATCTAAACAATTAATCATTTCATATGCTTTAATCAATGAATTAACATTTTACTAAACCAACTAGCAAATCACTATTTCAATTTGACATTCACAACCGACAGCCAAGCGATTTACAGTTCACTCTGGTGCCACTTCTTTTAAAAAGATTTTCGAACTTAGTTTTTAAGTAGATGGCATGCTGCTGTTTGCGTGATTATTGCAATCTTAAGCAGTCGCGTATTTATTGTGTATTGTGTAACGAAACAATTTGTGACAATTTTAGTTTGGTTCATTTGTTGTGGCCATTTGAGTACTACCGTATAGATAGCGCACAGCTGCTAGAGTTGTCGGGTAAACTGTTTAGCTTGGCGGCAAATAAATTCAAATTGAAAACCACAAAAATAAGGTCACAAAAATGCAATTACATAATTTACATTTAACTAAATATCACTGTAAATTATCAATTATGCCACTGAAAGAAGCCAATAATAATGCAGAACAAACATTATACTAATTTATTCTTGCGTGGTGTCTACCCTATGTTGCTAAGTTCGAAAAGAGTTGTGAAAAGACTTTAAAAATCAAATTGCTCGAAGTTCTGTGGCATGATGAAATTTTGTTGAGCTATTTGGCAAATAATTAATAGCCAAATCGCTAGCGATTTCTGTGGCAACTCTAAATATTAGAAAAGGTTTTCAATGTCCTTTTGGTATCGCAAATAACCTTCTTCTTCATAGAATTTATTTAGTTGGACAGAAGGCTTTGGTCGAGTTCATTTTATTCGCTCAAAATGGCTAGCCTTTTGTTTTCATTTGTTTTCAGCGTTAATTCGCCGACCACATGTTTTCAATCGGGCTTAGATCTGGAGAGCACACTGGCTATTTAATTGTTTCCACTGAACACGATTCCACAAAAGCTTTTATAAAACGACTTTTGTTAATTTTTGGGTTGTCGTGCATAAAAACGTACGGAATTTCTCTATTTTCGTGTACAAATCCTACCAAACTATTTTCTAGTGTACGGACACATACTACAGGTTATTCTTTCTTCAACTAACGAATCGTTTTTGAAGGGTACCAACACTTGGCAAATGCATCCCATACCATGACTGAGCATCCAACAAAATTTCGTTTTGAGAAAATGGCAGGTTCCTTTCGCTAGTCACGCCAGTAGCTTCGAAAACCATCTGAGCCATCTAACTTGAACTATTATTCGTGAGAATACTTCCTATTTAGATGGAAAACAGAAGAAGGACAATTATAAAGCAAGTTGTTAGTGAAATTTTGCTTATCAGGTCCCAACACGTGTCGTTTTTGGAAGAAAATTCGAGATCTTATGATGCTTTTGAAGAGTTGGCATCTTCTTCATCACCGTTTACTGTGTTTTGCGGCATTTAAAGTAAGCCAAACGCACAAAAGGAACACTCGAATGTTGGAATTTTCATCATAGGTGTGATTCTGCATAGACCCAACATGAATTACAAATGAACACACACAGATATTAAACTGCTCACTCTGTAATCTCTTTTACAACAACCAACATATGCTACCTACTTCAATTGGTGAGAGCCATGGTGAAATAATAGAAAATGATAGCGAGCAAGGTGGATTTATCTGAACTGTGACGTATTCCGCTGTGATGACTTTCATTTTTATGACATTTTTTTTGTTTTTATGTTGAGTTTCTTTGTTTTGCCAAAATATGACTTCTCCAAGTTACTCTCCGATTTATATCGAGTCCAAGATAATTTGCGGAGTTACTATGAGTAATTTTTGAATTATTTAAAAATACTGACGGACAATCTCCTCTTCTCAGAGCAAATGTGACATGTTTCGACTTCTCAGTATTAACCTTTATTTTCCATTTCTTAAGCCATCGCTCTATTTCAACTATTTCGTTTTGAATATCTTGAGATACATCTGCCGCAGTGTCTTTAGATGCAATTATAGCTGTATCATCATCATAAGTGGCTACTTGAACATCACTGACAGCAGGAAGATCGGCAGTGAATATTGTGTAAAGGACAGGTCCCAGAACACTGCCCTGTGGGACACCAGCATGGATACTATATAGTTTCGATGTTTTTCCTTCCATTTGAACATAAAAGTGTCGATTGCTTAGATACGATTTCAATAAGAGGAAAAATGGAGCAGGAAGCAGTTTTTTCATTTTATATAACATGCCTGGATGCCACACTCGGTCAAATGCTTGTTGTATATCAAGAAATACTGCCGCAGAATAGAGTTTCTTCTCGAATCCACTTGTAATTATATCCACTATACGATGACATTGCTCTGGAGTCCCATGACCTCTCCTAAACCCAAACTGATGTTCCGGTATTATATTGTATTCATCCAAAATTGGTAACGATCTACTCATAAGTATTCTTTCAAATACTTTGGAGAATGTCACCAGCAAGCTAATAGGACGGTAGGACGAGAGAATATTTTCAGGCTTGTTCGGTTTCGCATTGTAAATTAGTGCTAAAAACTTAATACACTTTTGAGAGAGCATTTTCGTAACTCTTGCGTCTATTTTATCATAGCCTGGTGACCTTTTTTGATTCAGTTTTGCGAATTCTTCTTTGATTTCAGACACAGCAATTCTACGAATTGGCATGCACATTTGACAAGGTAAATCCAGAAACTCTATTATTTCAGTATCTTCAGGTGCAAGATTTGAATTTGGTTGAAATGTTGAGTGTAAATGTTGTGCAAATGCCTCAACATTAACTTTGGCGGTTTTACACCATTCTCCATTATAATTACGTATAGCAACATTTCGTTTTGCAGGTCGTTTTAAATATTTGGTAGCTCTCCAAAGGCTGTATTCATAATTACGTCAAACAAAACCCGAAATGTTCAATCCGCAATAAATGAAAAAGAGTAAGTGAAAAAATAAATAACCAATAAAAGAGAGCGCTGCTGAGGGGAATATCGGTTGATGAGCGTGGAAGAGAATATTTTTCTTTTGCCTTTGCGGTTTCTTTAGAAGAGCGCGAAAGATAATAAGACTGCGTTTTTTACTTTGTCTGCGTGTCGTTATTATTTTATTTGCTTTTTATATTACACCACGATAAAGCAAAACAATTTGTTTTTGCATAGAAAATAGCCACTTCAAGGGAACATATGTTTTGTATTTTACATTTTAAATTGGACGCTTTAACGTACAAGCACTATATGTGTTGTTTACAGTGACTTGAAAAATTCAAACTCGAATTAAGGAAAACCATCCGCAGTAGACGGATCATTCTCCGACACGACAATTCTCGCTCTCACTTATCGGTTTTCACAAAATAGATTCTGAGCATTCAAAACATCGAATCAATGTACCATGCGGCTTACAGCTCTGACTTGGTAACTAATGATCTCTTTTTGTTTTCACACATCAAAAACGAATTGCGAGTTCAACGTTCCTCACGATTGAAGAACCTGTTAAAGCATTTAAACAGCTCGCTCTGGAGGTACTTAGCAGTGCGGTACCTAGAGAGTCTATACTATGAGTTTACTTTCTCTAAGTCTCTAGTCAGAGAAGTTTTCTGTCAGACAGAAATGCGGATGGACATGCGGAGATTGCTATATGGACTCAACTTGTTCCGCTTATCATTACGCTTATTATACACTTTATGTGGTCTCCGATGTTTCCTAAGCTATTTCGACAGTTTAACGAACCCAATATAGCCTGTTAAAAATATTTTTTTTTTTGTATGGAGCGTCGATTTACTAAATTATGGGTTCGTCGGACTCTTGTTGGATCGATTGAACCCATGAATTTCCGCTACATGGCGTCAATATTTACTAAATTTAAACATGCGATTGAGCAAAAGAATTAACAAACTTTTAAACTCTAAATACTTCGACTGAATTAGCACAAAATTTGTAATTAAGCCCAGGCATAACCAAAAGAGAGAATGTTATAGAAACGTTGAGGTTTTGGTACTGAAGAGTATGAGAGAGCGCGTATTAGAATCAATGATAAACAAAAAGTAGAAGGTCGAGTAAATGCACATTAATAGGAATAAATTTGGCGTAAATAATAATGGCAAAAACGACGATTAATCTTGAAATTACTGTGCGGACTCAAACAGGCTGCCAAACTTCTAAGGACAACAACCATAACAACAACGCTAGGCAGCAATAGAATTGAAAACGCAAACTTCTATCCGCACATTATGCAAAACTTAGCACGCAATAAAGATACAAAAATGGCGATGATGTTGAAAATGGAGAGGGACGAAAATGGAGAACATTCTGGATGGGCAATCGCAACAAACTAAAGTATGTAAATGGAAAGTTGCGACTTAAAATGCAGGAAAACGAAAAAAAAACAGAAAAAAAAAATAGTACAAGCAACAGCATCAAAAAGAAATAAATATAAAACAAAGAATATTTCAGAAACTACATTGCGACTTGGCTAGAAAATGTTCCATTAAAGCAACAATAAAAAAAAAAAAAAATGGTTTGGGAGCAACTCCCGTCGCTACTTAGAACATTAAATTTCGCACAGCATAAAATAGCAGCCGGAGCGGAGCTACTTACAACTGCAAGCGATGGCTTTACGGAGGGCGTGTTGCAAAGCGTGTGAAATAAGCACAGCAGCCGAGTTGTAAGGGAACATGTAATCATTTCCACTACAATTAGTTGGAGATAAAGTGAAGCAGTGTCGACGAAGATGCTGTGTCCGGGGCGTGGCAGTTGCAAATTGGAGTGCGAATTTTATGTGAGGGCGTCGGAGCAGCGTAATAAACTTGCACTGTATTCAAAGTTTTGCAAAAAAAAAAAAAAAAAAAATGCGAACCACTTTTGTTAATGCAAATTTCAGTTCTAACAAAATCTTCACTACTACAATTTTGAGCATGAAATAATTTCGATTCAGATGTATATCAAATGGAAGAATGGAAATATTATTGTTTGCTTTTGCTATTTATCCTGATAGAAATTAGCATATTACAAGCTGAAGTGAACATTATATCGGTTCATGTTCAATCGTAAGTGAATTCAGTTGCAAGTATTTTGATTAGCCCATCTGGCCTGCTGCAGTTCGCACTTCCGCGAAGATTTTGCGAGAGAGAATTTGACAAACCGATGAATTTTTCACGTTTGGGAATATTCACTTGCATTGAGTAAGATAATTCAAATAGCATTATTCTTCCAAGCGAGAAAAAATTATGATTTCATCGTTTACTTTTCATTTCAATTACTTTCGCAAAATCTTCCCGAAAGTAAGAACCGGAAAAGGCCTGAATATTTCGAAAATAAAAAGTCACAAAAAAATTTAAATAGTTAATATAATTTTATAAATCTTGAACAATATATGCATATATAGTCTAGTAGTTTGAGTTCGCAATGCACTAGCGATTCGCTAACTACTAGTCGTTACTCCAAGGGATTTGGCTAACTTCTAGTCGTTAGTCATTAGATAGCGAAATGATTTGCAGTGCTGCAGCATGAAATATAGTACCTCCTCAGTACGCAAGTGGCAGCTGAGTAGCCAGCTTAAAAATATTGCAAGTTAAAAAATGGCTAACCCTCTTTCCATATATAAAGAAGAGCTCTCCATTGCAGAAATTGCATGGATGTTAGTTAGACGGATAGCTAGTACGCACAGCCGGTATTGACAGAAATGGCCGGTGCAGCATCGATGTAGCCTAGCAACTGGCATATACGGCGAACGCTAAATAATAGCTTAAAGTAATATAATTACTTATTTCAATGCCTTATTAAGATTTGCATAATTTCCGTTCATTTTCTCTTTCTCTTAGTTTCTCTTGTTGTTGCTGTTGTTCTTTTATATCTCTTTGTTCAAATTGACCTTTTTTTAAAAGCACAAAACTATGTTACTTTCAAAATGGAAAATAGCATGTGAAACCTAAGTATATTTAATAAAAATAAATACAAATGTGAGTTTGTATGAGGAATAAAAGTGGAGGCATCAATGTAAGCACTTTTTGGGAACTGCTCTTTGTTAGTTCCCTTCTGGTTCTCTATATTGAAACGGCCTATAAGCATCTAAAAAATGTAAAAGTTTAACAGTAATAATGATTGATCTATAACTTAAAACTACATACAATATACATATAGAAAGCATATAATATATAGTAGTAGAGGACAACATAATACGAACTCTTGCACGGCCAACAGAAAAACATGAAAAAGTGGTAAGAAGGCAAGCCTGCATCAGTGGCGGCAAAGAAGTAGACATACAACGGCATTACTTTTTCAGGCAGCTGTACGTCTAATGACTACAACTGACTGCCATTACTACTTGCCAAATTCACTTCAACGTCCATACATCAGTACGTCCGTTCGATTCATTGATCCGTATTTTAATTCGTTTACGCTATAGTTTTTCATCTATGTATGTACTATGGATACGTATGCATACTTACGTACTATGAAGTTTGTTTGTAGCTCGATATTTTATTTCATTGAAATGTAGTATGAAATGGTATTATCAATTTGTCAGAAAGTTTGTAATGCATTAAACAATGCATCGTAGATTACATAAAGTATATTCTTAGTCAGCTTGACGAATATTTTAGGCGTAAAAGGTAAAAAAAAATTGTCACTCACACAACGAATCAAACACAGATAGACTTTACAAGAAACGCACACACATACACAAGAATATTGAACAATAGAAACTGAGCAGCTAGTTACATGCTGACAAGACTATGCGAGTGGGTAGGAGATAGCAGATTATGTATTTTACTTTATATGCGCTTCGCTAGTACTTCGTTGACTTCTCTCTGTTTGTAGTTCTTGTGACTGGCGCTCTCTGAAGTTGCAATAACAATAAACACGTAAACGCAATAACATACAAAATTATTCCTAGATTGCGGCCTATATAGTAGCCGATATTAATACACACTTTCAGAGGTTTGGATTTTTTATGTTTTTGTTTCTTGCTTCAACTGTACAAATAACTGTTATTTGATTGGCAATTCTGTATGAAGCGTATTACAGCTTCGGTTCCAGCTAAGTAAACAAATTTTCCTTTTTTCTTTTTAATTGGCTCAAGCCCTTGTCTAGGCTAGTCAATGCCAGCTAAATGGCTGGCTAAATCTAGAACTATGTAAGTACTATTTAGTTTTACTTTTGTTATGCCTCGTCTGTTTTGCCTATCGATTTGTCTCAACTTCGTCCTAACTTTGGTATTAAATAATCATGTTACTTCTGGTACATTGCCCTTATAAGTGTCAATTGTATCTGTGCGCTACTCTACTTATCAGCTTATCATTTTAGTTTACGCTTACTTTGGTTTTTGATGAACTGCTTTGATTATGACATTGTTGCCATAGACTTATGCTGAAAAGCCAAGCGCAATGTACTCGTATAATGCTTCCTGTAATATGACGCCACATCGCTCTATATATAGAATATAGAGATATGTATCTGTAATGAGTACTCAATTATCGTTTTTCACTTCATATATATAGTATATATATAGTATATATATGATGTAGGTAAGTTAGTAGTAAGCTAGCTTGACAACCATTGGCGTGTTCAGAGGTGTGTCCTTTGTTCGTTGGTTGGTAGGTGTTGGCAACTGATTTTGATTGCGTTTTTCATGCGCTTCGCTATTTTCATTTTAATTACACGACTAGTATCTATTAACTTTACTGCAGTTTTTTAACGTAAGGCTGAAGTTAGCTGAATTTCGCCAAAGGCGATTATCATGAATTTTAGTAATGTCAGCAAGTTGGAGGAACTTTCTAAGTCATTTAATAAGAGTGTAAAAGATTTGAAGCAAGCAGTTTTGAAATATATATTTATATTCAGCTGAAGAAGCTCATACTAAACTATGTATGTAAATTAACTTTATAACTGTAGTTGTGATATATATTATAACTAAAATGAATACACAGATCTAGCTTACTAACCATCTATAAGTTCATTACTTACTTGATTGACACTAGAATCTATAGACATAATTAAGATAATAACATTCTTGTTGCAGAAAGCTGTCGAGTGGACTCCAAAGAATGAAGCTACAAAGCACATCTGTAGCCATAGGTCAAGCGTAGGTAATATTTTAAGTTTATAAATTGTCTGGGTTTTTCTTCTGTACAACGGGAATTCTGCCTTAAACCGGTTTATGATCTTTATCACGAAAGGGTGCAAACCTAAATTTTCAGTGAATACAATCGAAGTGCAATTAACAGCAATGTTATTCCATTACTACTATTCTACTTACAGATTTAGAGTTTATCGAGGGTGAAGTTAGAACAGCAACGACAACCTTCAGAATATATCACCCCAAATCAGCCAAGAAGCAGGGAATAAAACCGAAATGTATTTCAGAAAGTCAAGATCGCCTCCGGTACCAAACTTGTTCTGTCGATCCATTCAATAGTTTGTACCGTATGAATGGAAACATTAAAGACCCCATTAATTATATATATATATATATATATATATAATATATATATATATATATATATATATATATATATATATATATATATATATATATATATATATATATATATATATATATATATATATATATATATATATATATATATATATATATATATATATATATATATATATATATATATATATAAAATATATATATATATATATATATATATATATATATATATATATATATATATATATATATATATATATATATATATATATATATATATATATATATATATATATATATATATACATATATATATATATTTTTTTTTTGATAAGCTCGACGACACGAATCGAACTGGTCATGTCTGTCTGTTTGTCCCGTATCGGTGTTCCTCAGTTTTTGAGATATCCATCTGTAATCGGGTATGGAGACTTCCCTTGTTACTATGCTGAACTTACTACGCCCAATTTTTTGGAGTAGACCCCATAAAAACTCACAGTTTTGACTTTTATGTTCTGTATGCGAAACTTTTTTATTGCCATTAGGATCAACTTGAAATTCGATATGGTGGATATAGATTTTTTTTCTTACCGATTTTTGTCTACTGAACTCGAAATGAGCCCAAGAATTTTTGAATTTTATTTAGCAAATATGTTATTTTAGCTTTAACTTAAAGTATATGCAAATAATTTGACTGCTACTTATGTGAACATAAAAATGATGGCATTCAAAAACAGGTAAAAAATGATAAATGTGTCGTGGGACAACTGGATGGAACATAATTCCTTTCGCTATAGTTTATATATTAAATAACAGGCACAATGAAATAAATTAACAACGTTAGAGAGTAATTAAATAAATAAATGAAAAATATATGTTAAAAAATTGTAACTAATAATTTTTTTTTTTAATGTTATGAAAATAAACATTTCACATTAATCTTTCCCTGCCTCCGTTCCCACTCAAAAATCTGTCCAATTCTCCCAATGCCTTTTGCCGTTTCCCCAAATGTTCCCCTAAAAGTAAATAACCACTTGAATTCCCCAAAATTTGCCCCCAATGTCTTCCCACATGTCAGCCTAAATGTCCCCAAATGTTCTCTCAAATGTCTTTCATATGTCCACCCATGCCGCCTCCCCCCAAATGCCACTAAATTTCGCCCAAATGTCTTGCCATATGCACCTCAAATGTTCCCTAAATGATCCCCAAAACGTCGCCGCAAATATCCTCTTAAATGACACAGTAAATGACCGCCCAAATTACCTACCAAATATTCCCAAAAATGTTCCCTTAAATTAATTCTGCACAATATTCAAGCGAAGGCGAAGAAGACGATTCGACACTACTCTGTTCGTTCCATTTTATTTAAACATGTTCCGCATTGAAATCAACGGTTAATGAAAAATAATCGGATTTTTCAATAGCACCTTCATAATTTTCACTATCCGAATCAATATCAGCTTCATCAAATACATCTGCATTTCAATTTTCCATTTTATCAAAGGTCAAAAAACCAAACGGGTATGAGCGTCTTCTCAATTTCGTCACGGTAAGCATCAATTTCGGTTAAAGACAACAATTCTGCTACCAGAATGCAGTATTTTTCGTCATAATCAACATCATAATCACCATCCTAATTCAAAATTTTGGCATTTTATTTATGTTAAAGTGAGGAGCATCGAAAGAAAATATAGCATCAATTCAAAAACTATTCAGAAAAATTAATTCAATTTTTTGAGATTTTATGAAGTTACTTACTAGCCAAACATTGCTTAACTTTTCTGGACACCTTAGATAACCAAAACTTATGAATTGGGAGCGACCGCTGTACTACTATAGAAAGAATAAATAATAAAGAATTTAAATAATTAAGATTATGTATGGAAAATGAATTCATTGCAGTAGTCACATAGGCTGGATCGGCAGTATCCCATCCTGGCACACCAATTTTCAAACCTTATTTCAACAGTTGATTGCTCTATTTGATATATTTCAGCTTGTTTGAGAAGTGTCCACAAAAACTTTATCTTTCAATGCGTCCCACAGAAAGAAGTCGATTGGTGTTAAATCCGAGATGGAAAATTAATACTTCCGAAACGACTAACTACACGATGATCAAACACTGTGCGTCTTGTTGAAACCTATTCGAGATCGGGAACTTCCAATTACAGCCATAAACATTCAGTTATCATATCATGTCTCGATAGCGGTTTTTACCACAACGATGCCAGTCCAAAATTCACAAAACCCAGTGGCTCAAGCAGGATGCATTAAGGATGTAAATCGTTCAAAAAATATCGATACATGTATCGTGAAATTATAGCGATGTATCGCCCCCAAAAATGTAACGAATTATATCTTAAAATTAAATCGACATATTTTGTCATATCGCTCCAAAATCACAATATATCGATAAATGTCAATGTCCAGATTGAGAGAGACATGTTTTCATGCATGGTCATTTTATGCAAATTGCATACGCTTCAATGTGCATCTTCATTAAAAGGAAATGTTTATTAAATCAATACACTACGCTTCCACATTAAACAACAAAAACACAATAATTCATACTTCTTTTTAATAAACATGCATGTTAAACAGTCGATGGCTTCAATCGATTTCCCAATCAATTTTCGTGGAACATAATTCCAAACAGAATGATTTTTTTATGCTGAACTTACTATTTTTTCAACATGTTGTATGGTTATTTGGTAAATAATCCTCTGGCGAATGTGGAAAAAAAATTACATTGAAAAATATTTTTTGTGCTCCTGCGTGGAATTAATATCGTATGTTTGGAAGTAACCGTGTAACAGCTATGGTTTTTTTTTCCAAGAATTCTATCACATGTTTGATATGGCAGACTTATTAGCAAAAACATCAACCTACACTCAATGGAAGTTTTGAGTATTTGAAAACTTTGACCGAGTTGGAAACGATTCATAATCTCCAAGCGGAAGATTGAAACCAAACCAGTGTCAACAATTCGTAGCGCTCAAGTCGACAACGTCATTAATAGCAAATAGTTTCAAATTGTACATATACATAGATGACCCAACCTATGCTTCTGCATATAACAGAGTTAGAGCTCAGTTTCTTGTAGCTATGCGATATGCGTCCAAGAATATGCATTCAAGAAGTTTAATTAACTTTCTTAATTAGTGAACAAATGTATAATTGAGAACTCAACGGCGCACATATGCAACTGAAGAAGCCAAACAATTAATACTCTATAATTGTATTGAATGTGTGTCTGGTAGTATGTGGTAAAGTCATCTGGCTTAGAAACATTTCTTTGCTGCGTGCGAAACAATTTCAAATCTAATTGATTTCTGTGGTATAACATTTTTTTGAAAAATATTTGCAAATACCCAGATTTTCCATAATTTTTTTTTGTTTTCGTGTAGATTTTGGTCTGCTTATCTTGAAAACCGCTCTACAAAATTTTGTATGGATAAGTTTTTGCTATAACTGAAGTTAACTGAAGCGAGCAATATGACAACGACTCTTTTGTCAATAGAAAGAATTAAAAACAAAAAAAAACTGGCTTATCCATTTATAATTTCAAATAACTACATTGAACAACAGTATGGACCTACCTATACTCGTATGCTACGTATAGATATGCTAAAAATACAATATACCAAAAAAGTCGAATTTTAGTGCAATTTTTGCAAATTCACAATTTAAAATCATAGATTTTATTCGTATGCATCGCATTATCTTTGTAAAAGTTCATGCTTAAGGCTCAATACTAAGATCGATAAAAATTTTTGATACCGAAAAAACTTCATATAAAACAAGAAAAAACGTTAACTTCGGTTGAACCGAAGCTCTAATACCATTCACACGAAATTTTAAATAGTATTGTAAAACATAAAACAGGGGATACCCCAAAAAATGGGCGGTACACGCCCACTAGTAGATGTGTATGAAGCGATGTAGTAAGATGCCGCCATATCGAATTTCAAGTTGAAATTTACGTTTTCCATACAAATGCATAAAGGTGCGCTGTGGGTTTATATGGGACTACCTCAAAAGGTGGACGGGACACGCCCATTTGTATATGTATATGAAGCGGTTGTCCACTAAAATCCACCAAATCAAATTTCTAGCTAGTATTGATTTAAATAAAGAATTTTTTCATAAAAACACATAATTGCACGGTGGGTTTGTATGGATGTTACCCCAACAAGTGGTCGGGCCACGCCCATGAGTCTGTATATGTTAAGCGGATGTCTATAAAATGACACCATTTCGCATTTCAACCCAATAAAGAAGCTTTCATACAAAAAGTCAAAAGTGGGCAGTAGGTTTGTATGGAAGCTACCCTAAAAAGTGGGCGGGCCACAACCTTTAGTCTATTTATGTAAAGCGGCTGACCATAAAAAGGCACCACATTGCATTTCAACCTAATATAGACTTTAATAAATAAGTTTTCTTACAAAAATTCAAAAGTGGGCAGTAGGTTTGTATGGGGGCTACCCCAAATATTGGGCTGTATCATTAAACATATATGCTTTCCGTCATACCCAAATTATCCATAAAGCAGCGGGTCTCACCCATTAATGTATATGTCAACCTTCCGACCACTAGAAGTTACCATATCAATTTTTAAGTTGATATTGACTACAATAAAAAAGTTTAGTTTAGGCGGTGAGTTTGTATGAAGGCTACCCCAAAAAGTGGGCGTGGCGGGTCAATCTTGACACTCTATTAAATTGGAATAAAAAGAAATATACGTGCAAAATTTCAACTAGATAGCGTAAAAATTAGTCCCCAAATGTTAACAACAAACAGACGGACAGACGGACATGGCTAGATCGATTCGTCTCGTCGAGCTGATCAAGAATATATATACTTTATGGGGTCTACGATGGCTCCTTTAAAGCGTTACAAACTTTTAGACAAACTGACAATACCACTTCACACTATGTGTGAATGGTATAAAAACCCTGTCAAACAACAATCAAAAATTTTCGGCACGAACTGTTTTTCATCGAGTATTCAGAAAAAAAAAATACCATTTCAGCTAGTATAAAGGCAACTGCTTGATAAATACACAGGCAAGCTTGCAATAGGTGGTGATTTTAATGCTAAACACACAGATTTTGGTTCTCGCTTAATCACCTCAAAATGTAGAGACTTCATGAAAGCGGCGACCTTTGCGAATTTTTTGTTGACCGGTAGTCCTACATATGGGCTAACAGATAAAAACGAGACACCAGCTGTCATTGAATTACAATTTCAGGAGATACAGTTGTTATATTAAATGTAGTCAATATGAATTCAGATCACTCTCCAATTTATCTAATGTTCTATCAGCATTAACACTATCGAATGCAAGAACTAACTGAGAACTGTTCTAGTCACTTTTAGAACTTTTAGAAGTGTTTGATCTTAACGTACGCAATAAATAGTCTGCAAGATCTGAATGACGAGGCCGTAAGATACACCCAGCAAATACAGTATGAAGCATGCTCTGGAATTCATCCGAAGATTAAAACTCTTATCTCTGTTTCACACGCAAGCAGATGAGAAAATGGCACCAAACAAGGTCATTGGTATTCAAAAATCTAAAAACGACAAGCTTTGAGAACGCGCCTGCTGAATTTAACAAACAACAACAATACGGACTATTCACTTTGGAGAGCAGCGCAAAACAAAAGCTGGCAATAAATCACAGACCAACACCAATCCCACTCCCCTTGAAGACCCACGATGGTACATGGCTAAAGTTCGATGTTGAGAAAGCTACGCTGTTTCCAGTAAATTTGGAAGAAACGTTTAAACCTGTACTTGAAACTGGAACCTGCGTGGTGAGCAAATTGTGAGAGGTCAACGACTACCGTTAATTGCCGATTTCGGCGCTGGACATGAGTAGTAATAGGTAAAATAAAATAGTAGTAATACTTTAATCTTCAATACTTTCATACTAAATTTAAAATCGCTTATCAGTTTGATGTTCCAAACATGGATTGTTGATAAAAACTTTAATTGGGTGGAGAGCTTGTCTAGAGGTATCTCCAAAAATGGGCGGAACACGCCTACTGATATATACATATGTGCAGTATACATCCATAAGAAAAAAACATTGATAAATTTCAAATTAATATCAATTCTTCTTGCAAGTGAGCGTGGTATCGTGATAAGCATGCTCTACGGTGCTAGAGATAAAATAATATTCTATACCAGATTTCAGCTAGATTTCTTAAAATGTTCTTCAAACAAATTCGCAACAACCAGCAGACAAATTGATAGACAGTCCAGAGTGACTTGTCTCATCCATCTGATCAAAACTATATTTACTTTGTCAATTTAAAATGAACCCACTTATCTCATCTAATAATTTACAGTTATAGCCAAACACTTCATTCATCTGCTCTATTAAAATGCATGCTAACAAATAAAAGAAACCACAGGATTTCTGTAAATAGTAAAAGAAAACAAAAAACAAATCAATGCGTGAAAAACGGCGTGTCAATGTACATACATAGCATTTAAAAACGAAAAAGAAAAAACTATTAAATATGCAAAAGTACTTTTGTCTGATAGATACACGCGTTTATAAACTCATAGACAGACCGGACTGACTTAAATATACATAGATACACAGACAAAGGAAATAAAAAAGAAATAAACTGACAGTGAATGCTTAGAGTGTAGTTTGTTGCATACCATATTTAGATACGTAATTGCTTGACCATTTTGCACCGCAGCGGCTATAATTCCTTTCAAATAGAGAGATAGACACATGGACAGATAGACAGATAGACAGACAGACTGAATGACTGACACAGTATCGTAAAGCGCAAAATACTTGCAGTAGTTGCAACATTGAACAAAAGGCAGTTCAAATAGACACTAACAACTTCTCATACAATATTTCTACGGGGATATGGTGAAAACACATTTCGTTTGTTAGAAACAAGTTGTACATGTCATCGTATAGGTTTTATTCCTGTCATTACGAACGCCTTAACAGCTAGATCAACATGCCGCAAGTGCTACAAGAAGTAGTTGTGGCATTGGTAACAACAACAACAACTCAACAGGATAAGCAAAAACTTTAGCTACGGTAAAAGTGAAGCTTTCATACTCTACACATGTATCTAAATATAAACAGTGGTGTGTTTTATAATATATGCTTGATTTTGACCACATATAACCTTCACACGAAAATTCAAATCTTTTGGTAAAACATAAACGTTGGTGGTGGGTTTATATGGAAGGTACCCCATTGTGAAGCGTCCGTCCATACGAAGTTACCATATCTATTTTTAAGTTGATATTGGCGGCAATAAAAAATAAAAAGTTTTTCAAACAAAAAGTCAAAAATTGGCGGTTGGTTTGTATGGGGGCATGTCGTTATAGATACTCTATTTGACAGCAGTAAAAATGAGTCAGTGTTATGTCTTTTTTGTATGAATGATTTGAATAACCTTTTATGCAGGGTTATGTTTTTTGAGTGTATCTACATGAAGTCAATAAAAGTATCGGGAATTTTTAAGTAAATCACACAAATTTCTTTTAATGATCAAAGTTTATTTTGTCGCCTTCAAAATAGATCCCATTTTATGCCAAATACTTTTGCCAGCCTATTTACCAGACTTCGAAACATCTTTTATAAGCGCTTTCCGGTATAGCATTCGGCCAATTCCACGAATTTTCTTTTATGTTCTCAATCGACTCAAAACGGATTCCATATGGCGTCTATTTTGCTTTCGAGAACAATACCAAATAGCACAGGGCCAAATCAGCTGAGAGCGGTGGTTTATCATTGGCATTTGTCGCATTGTTGGCCCTAAATTCGGCTACATTAGGTATTGCTCTTGTTTAAAATTTAGATCTTCTAGAACGAGCGGAGCGGCGATGGACCACCTCATACCCAAATTATCCACAAATTCGAACGAACTGGTGAGAAATCTTCAAACTGACATGTAAACTCGAATGGCGTTGAAGAATTCGTCAGTAACGAGGGTTCTCTTTGATGATCTCTCGGCTCTCCTTGAATGAACGCTTTGAATCACTCTGAGATTCGCGTTTTTAACAAATCAGATTCAGCATAACATTTTACTAACTAGTCAGTCGACGCACGAAATTCCAACACAAAATTTAAGGCAAATTCTAGATTTGTTCACTGTAAAAATCGTGACGGACTACTGAGATGTACTAAGTAAAGCAGCTAATGTAAGCAAACTTTTTGAAGTATGTAGGTATTGTATAGTTTGGTATAATAATAATGACATTGCTGTCAACTTACGAAGAGCGCTCAATTGCAATCAGTCAAAACAATTCAAACGAAAAATATAAATATTTCGTCAAAAAATTGCTAGAAGAAGTTTTGTTCCAGGAAGACTTTCATCACTCGATACCTTTGCCACTTTGCCTCTTCAACAGTTTTTTTAATTAAGTAAAATGAAATTCATCGAAATAATTTCTAAGCTGAAATCGAAAACCTGCCAGCACTGCCAATCTGATAAAATTAATTTATATCAAATATTAAATTGATTTTTTCTTTATTTTAATGAGCACTAATTGAGGAAACAATTGTTACGTAGGTACATGAGTTTTGTGCAATGTGAAATAAGATGTTGTGCGCAAAGTTGGCATCTCTGCTGCACTTGAATAATCAGTTGCTACGTTATTTAGAAAATTTAAATAAATTTCCGCATATTGCTTTATAATTTTCAGAGGCAAACAAAAGAATGCTCGCCATTATGAAATGTTCCTTCAATTTATGAAGACAAAAAATTTAATTGCTGCAAATTTTCCAAAAGTCAAGCCTGAAGTTGTGCAAGTGGCATGGGCAAAGCTGGCTATAGATCGTTGATTTCTTGCATCTCTCAACTGGTATTGCTTTTTGTTCTTCATTGCTAATAGTATTTTCTTGAGATGATCCATTAGCAATAAATATAAGGGCGGCATTTTCCATTTTGGCCTTCAATTGCATTTTAGTCTGTCGTTTCAGCTGGCAACGCTGTTATTCTTCGGCGTTTGTGCTCTGTTATA
This sequence comes from Leucophenga montana, assembly GCA_035044765.1. Lineage (NCBI taxonomy): Eukaryota > Metazoa > Arthropoda > Insecta > Diptera > Drosophilidae > Leucophenga > Leucophenga montana. Next base: position 70,013 of record JAWNNQ010001443.1, on the reverse strand, counting down.
GTCACCATTTTTTCCATTTTTACATTTATGTACGCTGATTGGGCGCTGAAACAGTTGCAAATGAATCCAAATTTTTATCGAAAATACAGTTTTGGTTGAACGGCTTTGTGAAACAGCAAAATTGTCGCATTTGGGGAGAGAATAATTCGCAACAAGAGTATTCATTGCATTCGGAGAAACTTACCGTTTGGAGTGTACTTTGGCCTAGATGACATGTGGTTCTAAGAAGACGACACAACGTGTCCAATATCGCTGGTTACATTGGTGAATTGGTAGAAGTGGTGAATATGCCTAATGGTCGCCAAAATGGTACGATTTAACACACTCAGATCTTTTATTTCTCTCTGAGGCTACGTTAAGTTGCTGATTAAGGTCTACAAACAAAAAACTATCGTTCAACTAAAGAACAACAAAGCATTGGTGAGATCCACTCTGAGTCACTTCCAAATTGGAACTTACGGATCGATCGAGCCCTGTAAATGAAGCACTTTAATTCCCCCCATAAAGGTTTCCTTCATATCTCACACAAAACTTTTTTAATTCAGTTTTAAAGTTCAGTCATGCCTAATGGAATCCATTTACTAATTGCAAAGCTTGTTTGAACTGTAAACAAAACATGAATACCTGATTTGAAGGCGAATAAACTTATTCGAATATTATATTCTAACTTGTGTTTCTTTCAAACGAATTGCGACTTTCGAATCGAAATACATCACACTTTTGTGTGTTGGACTAGGTCTTCATCTGATGAGATCAGAAACACCTCGTCTAAGGACATTCTCCGTTTGTTTTCTTAAAGTGACGCAGAAGATCCTAGACAAATTAACTTAACCATATCCGAGCTAGGGTACAAAAGACAACCCCATATGTCGCAGTGCCCGTTTCCGTAGGATGGTCCTCAAACGTTCTAGCTCTGACACTGAGTCTTACGTAGCGTTACTGGCTGATTGAGCCCGTTTCGTTGTGACCTCTTGCTTGTCATGCGGCTCCGGCCCAGACACTACGTCACGCACTGGTTATGGTTAGGTCTTCAATAGGTCATCTCGCCGCATCTGATCAAGGGCATAACTAACCTAGTGTTCTTACAACGGGCAACGATTTTTGACACTTGTAAAAAGTGATGGTTGACAAAAACTATTGAATCGATTTTTATCAGCAAGGTATCATTCAATAGAGAATGAATGTGGCTTTTAGAGAATAACTTATTTTTAATAGAAGAATCATACATTTGCTTAACGGATCACATTCCAAAGTTCAAATAAACTTAATTTTTTCTCTCGCTTCTTCTAGCTAGAATATTTTGGAGGTTGGGGAACTACAGATCCTTCGACCACACCTATGCAAGCACCCAATCTGACTATGTCCCTATGGTGTTCAACGGTAGTAAGTCTTCCTAGTAAACAGTCGCATTTATTTCAACCGTTGAAGACCATTGGGCCATACAGGTTGCATTCGATGTGCGATTATTCACATAAATTTGAAAAAAAAAAACAAAATGTTTCGTAATACGTTTCTTTAGTAATTTGAGCTCCTTTGCCGGATTCGTAACGGTTCAGGAGCGCTCGTCAAAGAGTTAATAGTATGAAACTAGCATTATTTTTCTACAGCTGATGAAAAATATATAGTTACACATTATGGAAGTTCCGATGTTCGCAACTGAGTGTTACAAACTTCATCACATAATGACTATACTATAGTACATACACTATGTGAACTGTATTAAAGCACATACGATAAATGGAGGGTGAATAAAGGAAAATAAACGCAGAAGCAAAAGCAAAAGAAAAATAAAAGGGAATGAAATCCAAATAGGCAACATTCAGTTGGCATCTGGTCGCCTTTGGTCCTGTAATGTATCGTATACTTGTATGTGCTTATTCCTGCTTATATATCCGCTTACGTGCTGCTTACTCGCAAACATATTGCTATTTCTTTTTAGTGCTATTCAATTCAGTGTGCATGTTTTTTTTTTTTTTTTTTTTTTTATTGTACAAAATGCTGTAGGTATGTAGTCCTTTTTTCTGTTCTTGTTTTTTTCCATTTTTTTTTTTTTTTTTTTTTTTGTACTTATTGCCATTTGAGTTTTATTTCTTGCCTGTCATGTGTTGAATAAATCCAATTTCATGTCCTGCTGCTGCTGTTTTTCCTTTTTTTTTCGCTCGCTTTCGCTTGTGCTCTCATTTTCCTTTTCCACTCGCTTACTGGCTCTGCATTTTCATTATTCGATTTTGTAAAGCAAGCTCTTTGGAAAGGTTCGCCCATTTTTTCTTTGCATTTTTCCCGAGTACCACTTCAATTTTGTAGCCTTTTCTCACCAACGCAAGCAAAAAATTGAAAAGCGACTCGACTTTTTTTCTTGACATTCTTTGGCATAAATTATTATGTATTTTTTATGAAGCCAGACATATTAAGAAAGGAACGAAAGTAACCAGTGCCTATGCAAACAATGAGCTATAGCAAAAACAAAACAAACAAAAAATAAAATAAATAACCACATTAAGCTTTGGTCAAAATTACATTTTTTTTGTTACCCTACAAATGGTAGGCAACTAAATAAATATAATTTGTGATGGAGTTCGTATATTATATAACTGAGTAGAGTTATCTTTTCTTTAAGCAAGCATACAAATACTCGTGTGTGTATAGGCAATTCATTGAAGGTTATACAAACAAAACTGTGGAATTTTGTGACTGACATCGCGATAACACTACACAACAAATTTTTAGAAGAATATCTGTGCACGAGAGGCCACTATTCTTTGCTCATGGATTTTCAGCTGCTGAATACGAGAGTCGCAATAAAATATATTTGAGATATGAATTTTTAAATGTTTGTTCCTTTTTTTTCAGAGTAAGTCTTATAGATTTTAACATATCTCAATCAAAAATTAACCCTCATGCTCTAGATTTCGATGGGAATAATTTGATCGGAATCGATTTCATAAAAATGGTTCATTTCGTCAATTTCAAAAGGATTTACTTCACTTCAACATGAGAATATTAATTTCATATTTTCAATATCAAATAAAATCAAACAGCAAACTACTTCTAAAAGTAACGAAATGGAACATTTTAGTGAGATCGATTCCGATCAAATTATTCCGCATCGAAATACACATAGAAGAGCGTTATTCTTTGATTTAATCAAATCGGTTAACACTCAATCGAGCTCAAAGATAATTCAATTTCCTATAAATTTCATTCAAAAACTTAATCAGTCGGCTCAGTAGTTACGATGGTGGGTAGTGGGTATGTATGGGAGCTGATATCATCCATGAGAAGCCATCATATCAGACTTCAAGTTGATATTCAGTTAAAAATTGGTTGTCTGTAAAGTCGGTTTTGCGGACGATAATTTTACGTGAGAACGTCATAATTGTCATAATTATTATCACCGAATTATCATTATTTTGTATAATACAAAGAAGGAGTTAATTGAAAATTACAATTTTTTCACAAATAAATTCACATTTATTTGCACTCGTTAATTCAAATATTTTTTTACTTAAATTCTACAGATTAATTACGAGCAACAATATGCTTTAAACAATTGTTACTTTTGACTTCGTGTCTGTTGATGTCTGCTTCGATCACAATACTCACTCTTTGTGTATTTATTATATTTGTTTGACTAGCTGCACCCTGGCAGATGTCGTTCTGCCCTTCCCCTTGCCACTCCTTTCCCTGTCATTCCTTCCCCCTGTCCATACTACTATAAATGTATGCTGCGAGAGAAAGAGATAAAACGCGTTTCTATATAGTTTGGCGTTGCCGGCATCAAATACAAAAAAATTAATTTTTAAAAATTTCAATTAAATACAACTACAAATAAGTATTACTCGTGCATATTTAATCGCTGTATCTCGCCCGCTCATGCTTCCATTTACACATAAGTGAGCTCCAACTCAAACACTCTCTCGCTCTCACGCTCTTAATGTTCGGCTCGTATACGCGTTTATGTGTTTGTGTGCGCAGCAAGTATTTTTTTTTTATTTCTGCTTTGTGCTGATTATATTGGTTCTTAGTTCTTTAATTCTGTAATACGTTTTTGTAGTTGCTTGCTAAAGTGCGGCTGCGTTAATTCGTATAGCAGTAAGCTGTTTTCTAAGTTGCGAGTTCAAATCTAGGACGAACTCAGAAAAAAGATTTTATTGAAACAAACTTATTATAAGCTTACAATGTTATTTTCATATATTCTGCCATGTGCATACTGCACGCCACCGCGCGTTAGATAACACTAACACTAAACACATAACTATAGCTTTCACAAGCCAATGCAAGCAGAACGATTAGGGCGGTCGCGCCTGTCTATAGCTGGTTCAGGCGAAACGTCAGAAATGGGCATGGCCTTTTCACGTAATTTTTTTTAACAAAATTTAAATCGAAACAGTAAAAGTGCTTAATTTATCATATACTTTTAGAAATAAAACAAACTAGTGCTGAAGGAAATCCATGGAAAGATAACGAAGTTTTGAACAAATGAGTCAAATTACCAAAATTCGTCTTTATATTGTATTTTATTCTTAACCGTCGCAAAAGTGTAAACCTAGCATTTATTTTGATAGTTGACATTCCCAGCATCGTTGCGATTGTGTTAACACAGTTTTCATTTTGCCATCTATTTCACATTATTAGGACTAGCCCCTATGCAAAACTGGTGAGCCACACACGTTGATATATGTTAAATGCTGAGCAGGTGAACAGTCCATGCGTTTGCAAAAACGTAAATACATAAAAGTATAAATTAGAAGAAACAAAAAAATGGATGAGAGTAGAAAAAAACGAGCGCGAAACTTTACGGCAGATGAGCACATGCAAATTATAGAAATTGTAATGTCAAGTTGGCAGCTCTAAAACTAATATCTTTGAACTTTTAATTTTTTTGAATTTTTAATGGATGGTCGAACTAGGCAATGCTTTTTATAGGCTGAATAAGAAATCGTGAAATTGAAAACTGAGACATACTCTGGAAAAAAAGCTAGAATGCTATAGCCAAATTGTGTAAATGGCACTTAGTTAACTAAGTTTTTTCAAGAACTTGCTAAATCGGCACGTTATTGACGGAGCAGTTGGAAGAAATATGGCGATAGAGTTTTTTTTCTTCTCACAAAATCAACAAGAAAAAATGGTAAAAAATGTCTTACTTTATCATTTTCTAAAGAAGTAGCTGTTAGAATCAAATTACTTTTGAGGGATATGCATGGCAAGTTAACGAAGTTATGACCAATTGGGGGAATGTATCAAAATACGTCTTCTTAGAAATTGTTTGCTTTTTCCAATTTTTTTCGATTGATTTAATTGTAATTCATCTTACAATTGACACATAGTGTGAAATGGTATTATCAGTTTTGTCTGACAGTTTTAACGACGGGACGATTCGACGTAGCTAGTATGTCCGTCTGTCTGTCCGTCTGGATGTTGTTGCGTTTTCTGGGATCCTATTTTAAAATTCCTTTTATGGCAGGTAAATTCATTTTGACATGCCATGCCCACACACATACAAACCACCCGCCCACTTTTAACTTTTTGTACGGAAAGCATTTTTATTGCAATCAATATCAAAAAATTGATATTGCAGCTTCTTATGGACGGACGCCTTACATATACGTTAAACATTTACGTTTGTGCAAACGAATGGACTGTTCACCTGCTCAGCATTTAGCAGCTATTGAACTCAATCGATAAATGAGTAACCGATTTTCAATGATAACAGCACAAAGAAACGATTTTTTCTGCAGTGCTACCCGAATTCGATTTAATATAATTGTAAAGTTGTGAAATTCATTACAAAATATATATCCAGTAATAGCAAATCTTGAAAATACGTATTTTCTAATTTAGTTCTTAGACGTAAATATGGCCCTAGATCGGACACCCTAACAAAAACTCGAAAAATTAAAAAAAAATCATATCTCAAGAACCCATAGAACCATAGATTTTTATTGCGATTTTAGTGTTCAGCAGGTAAAAATATATGAAATAGTCGATCAGATGCATATTGTAATAAGAGAAACAAATTGTACATATTTTCTATTACGTAAAATGCAAATTTTGTCTCTCAAATGGAAAAGTAGCCATTCGCATTTGACTAACGGTATATTTCTATTTGACTAACGGTATATAAAAAAATCCTGCAACTAAAATATAAATATTATCGTAAGTACGTACATATATACAATATGTGTAGAATCAATCATTGACATCTTCCCAAATGAACTAGAAAGTTTGAACAAGACTTTTGCATTACATTAGTGTAGGGTGTTAGAGGGTTAGGCTTAAGAGTGACAAATGCGTTTCACACTAAACTGTAAGCGTGAGTTCGAAAGTCAAGTGTCCTGTTGATTTTCCAACTCATGCTGGCCTTCTTTCGTATATAGTATACGAATATATACACAATTCAATGCTTTACACTTTTAATTCAAGCAGAACAGAAGAACAGAATTTGTCGTATATTTATATACTTTTGGTTGTATCTCTTTTTAGGCTTCAATATGTATTCTTAAGTTTGACTATCTTTTTTCATCTTCTTCTTGTTCTTCTTATTTTGTGACATTTGTATTTGTTTTATTTGTTTTTAATTTCAACCGAAAGCAACAAATTTTATTGTATCCTTTTCGCAACACACATCCCCAAACAATCAAATTTTGGAATGGCGAAGCCAAAGTTAAAATTCTATGAAATAGCTTTTCACTCGACTTTGGTCTTTTATTGTATTTTTATGTTACTTTATAACTTTATATATATACTTTGTTATTTTCTATTTTTGTTTTTTTTTTTTACATTTTATTTATATATTTCCCAAACTCAAACTCAAAGGGACAGCACAGCAAGCGCTTCTTTGGTCTGCCAGCCACTCAAGATTTATTTTTTCTTGAACATTGTAAAGCGACTACTTACTACAGAAGGTACATATATGTATATAAATATACATATATATATATATATATATATATATATATATATATATATATATATATATATATATATATATATATATATATATATATATATATATATATATATATTTATGTGTGTAAGTACACATTTAGATAATGTAACCAAAGTATATATTGGAAATTTCTTTGAATTGGAACTTATTTGTTTAGAGGCGGTGCAAAAAAAAATAATATTAATTTTATGTTTTCAATTGAATCTTGCGAAACTAAAGAAAAGCAATAAATAAAAGTGACTAAAGATGTCTTCAAAAATGATATTACTAACAGGGGTGCCGTGCCACAGTAATCGCTAACGATTTGGCTACTAGTGATTTGACAATTCGCTCAAAAATTTCCACCATGGCACAGAACTTCGAGTGATATCACATTTTTGTAGTCTTTTTATAAATTTTTTCGAATTTAGCAACCACCACGCAAAAATAAATTAGTCTAAGGTTTGTTCTGCATTATTATTGATTTTTTTTCAGTAGAAAAATTCATATTTTAGAGTGATATTTAATTAAATGCAAATTAATTTCTTTTTTGTGATTTTATTTTTGTGTAGTTTCCAAGCAAAAAAATGTAAATTTACTGCCCGCCAAACTAAAAGTATACCCAGTAACTCTAGCAGCTGTGCGCTACTTTTGCAGTGGCATGTGAATGGCAAAATACAATGAGAACAAATGAATCGCGGTGCATAGCAATTAGCAAGTGAAAAACAAATTTCCAAATTGTAAAAAATTCAAAAAAATAACGCTTAAAAATGCCGCTTGTCAGACTTATTGCGATCGAAGAGTTAAGGAAGCGGCAACTCAGGCAATATACCTATTTTCGCAAGCAGATGCTACGTGTGTGTGTGTTTTTATTTTTGATTGCTTGAACAAATGCTAATGGTTTTTATTACTGACTAGTTGGCGCTCGCAACGTTGTATGCGCCCACTTCCACAAAATGACGAACAGTAGGTCAGTATCTAGCATACACAAATACTATGTATGAATATTCAAACAAATATTTTTTCACACATTCATATGAGTTGACCACAGATCAACTGAAATCTCATGAATTTTTCAATGCGCACAATGGTTTTTAATCGATCATTTCCAATGCGATAAAATGCTTTTACCTCATTTTACTTTGAATATACGTATACTTTCGTTCTTTCTCTTTGATCACGCACACATGACCATATGAGACAAACACATGAACGCTCTTCAATCTGTGGCTTTCGGTTATACAACATGTTTTAATTATCGCCATCTCGCTCATACTAATTTCTGCTTACTTTATACGAATACTTTCGTTCTTTCTCTTTGACATGACCATATGAGACAAACACATGAACGCTCTACAATCTGTGGCTTCGGCATTACATCATGTTTTAATTAACGCCATTTCGCTCATACTAATTTCTACCTACTTTACATTACATTTTATTTACATTTATGCATTACATTTATGTGTATATTTATTATAGACTATGACACTCACAAATAACGTGGCATTCTATTGGTAAAAGAATTTTCAATCAATCGGTTCAGTAGATCCAGAGATTACCCGATACAACATCACAGACTCACAAACTTTACCTCTTTATAATATTACAAGTAGTACTTAACAGTTTTCGGTACAAAAATGAATTTTATGCTGATTTTTAACATAATCAAAGATGACATCCCATCATCGTTGATTGCTTTCAACTTGCAGCTGGCGAATACACAACGCTTCTTAGCAGCTGGGTCGTTCCAAAGAACTATAGGCAAGGATGTGGATCTGTCCTTATCAAGGCAATCTGTTGGAAAAATACTATGTATAGTGCTTCAGAAGAAGCTTGGGCCGCTTTTATTCATTTGAAACAATCAGAGAAAAGGGTGACAAGATGCAAGGAAAATTTCTCAAAGAAACTCGAAGAAAATTAGAAAAAACTGCAATACTAAACCCTAAGCATCAATTAGGAAATGTAAAATATGCTAAAACAAAACAAACGGAAGGCAATTCAGGTAAAGTTTCGTGCGTTCCCGCCTATGTGTGGAATTCCGAATAACGTTATTGTCGAATATTTCAAGCCTTACTCTTTGATCACGCACACGTGACCATCTGAGACAAACACATGAATTCTCTACAATTTCTATAAGAGAAGTTTTGGAATTAAGCAAGAGAATAAAAAATTATTAGTTCTAAGGGAATTTGTATGGGATCTGTCGTAAGAAAAAATAAATATGGCAAAATCCAAGCGAAAATGTGCGGCATTCCGCACTAAAAATCGACTACGGTTAGGACAGGTAATCAAATTGTATCATTCATAACCTTGAACTGAATTTTGTCTGGACAGAAACTGCACACATGAATCAGAGTTTTTTCTTTAGGTGAAAGGCAACACTGTAAATTTATGAGTCACTTTAAGTTCCAAATTTTCACAGTCCTTTCACAAATCTCGTATATACACGAGTAACGAGTTTATACCGATTGTAATTTGTTTAGTTTTGTAAGATTCTTCAACGTTGAAAATATTCAACATAAAACGGATATTTATTTTGGATATGTTGTTCTGCATAGCATTTCGCGACAATTTCTAATTTTCTAATTAAATTTTCTAATCACTTGTTTCGCTTGTTTCGCTCATACACGAAATTTATGCGTTTTCGAAATATCCACGCTATTTTGAGTTAGGTTTATTTCCATTCTCTCCATTTGCATGCTTTCAGGCAGACAACACGCAATGAGCAAACAGGAAAATGTGCCTGCATAAAATTTGCATGTGAAATAATTTTCTGTTTTCATTTCGTGAAGCTATTTTAATTTTTGTTTTTTTTTTGTAGTTTTATTTCCGTTCCATATTTTCATTCTATTTTCATTTTTTTTTTTTTTTGGCTTTGTTTTGCGCGAATGCAAGTGGTTACTAACGGTATATTGTGTGAAATGCAGCGGATGCAATGCAATGTAGGGTATGATGTAGGGGATGTAGAATACATGCGCGCTCATGCATTTAATTACATTGGATTGTTAAGTGGTCAAAAAAGCAGCGCTTGAATATACAAGCGTAATAAAAAGTTTTCTTCTTTGAGAAATGAACGAAGAAAATGGCGGTAACAATGATGAAAAGTGTTGCCACCGCACACCGCATCATGCAACAGGTTTCGAGCACCCTCAAAGTGCCGCACCATGTGGTGCCATGAAATATTAAAAAAAAAAAATGTGCGCAAATTACAGTTATTATACGCCATTTTTATTTTATTTTGCATTTTTACGTGGTTTTTTTTTTTTTTTGTTGCTTTCGTTTTCATTATTGCAATTTTGGAAGCCATTTTGAATGGTTGTAATTTTAAGCTGAACTCGTAACTGAACTTTCTCTCTCTCTCTCTCTCTCTCTCTCTCTCTCTCTCTCTCTGTCCGCGTATATCGATTGAACGTTCGTTCTAGTATTTAGTTAGTTAAAGGTATTCATTGTATTTATTGTGTTTGTTGTTGTTGTTATACAATAATAAAAATGTTGAAGCATACTTTATGACGCTGAGCCGAGTAGAATTGCGCATTTTGAGTTGCTTTTGTGGTTCTTGAATAAGGATTTTGTTGAGCTACGGAATATTCTTTCAAGTAAAAAAATATATATTCTGTATACGAAACTTATAAATAGTGCACTGCATAAACATTTCGTTTTTCTATCATTCGTAAATGTTATAAATGCAGCACAGAATCACTGTGGCCAAAAGTGTTGGAACACAATCGATAATACTATCCATAGTATCGATAGTTTTTTTTTTTTCCACTATCGAGTAGTATCCAAAACCATCCAATGTTTGGGCCTCATCTTAACAATTGATTAAGATATGAACAAATAACTGAAAAAAAAAACAAGAAAAAACGTTAACTTCGAACGTTAACGCCGAAGCTCTAATACCATTCACACGAAACTTTAAATAGTATTGTAATACATAAAAGTGGGGGTTTAAATAGGGAATACCCCAAAAAGTTGGGGGGCCACGCCCGTTTGTCAATGTATGTTAAGCGGCTGACCATAAAAACGGTACCACATTGCATTTAATCCTAATATTGACTTAAATAAAAAAGTTTTCATATAGAAAGTCAAAAGTGGGCACTATGTTTGTATGGGAGCTACCCCAAATAGTGGGCGTGGCAGGTCAATCTTGATACTCTATTAAACTACAATAAAAAGAAGTATATGTGCAAAATTTCAACTGGATAGCATAGAAATTGGTTCCCAAAAAATGCGCAACAACATACAGACGGACATACAGACAGATGGACATGGCTAGATCGATTCGTCTCGTTGAGCTGATCAAGAATATATATACTTTATGGGGTCTACGATGACTCCTTTAATACGTTACAAACTTTCAGACAAACTGATAATACCATTTCACACTATGTGTGAACGGTATAAAAAGCAACCAAGCATGAAACCTCCTATTGTAGAGAATTTCAAAGTCAGTGCGCCTTATTGATGGTGCTGGCGAATGCAAGAAAAACAGGGAGTTGAAGACGCTTAAACTTAAATAGCATATCAGATGGAATCATCGAAATTCGAAGAATAAACAAGGCCAACGCCTTTGTATTTTCCTTTCAAAATTATTGCTGCGATGACAATTTCAATTAACTTGTCAAGCAAGTCTTGTACCATTACAAAGTTATTCAATACCCATGAGAAACAATCCTGAAACAGTTTTAAAACTGTAGTTCATGGTTTTCTCGGAAGCAGTAGATTTGAAAATTATAAAGAATTGTTTAAAACTTTACTTGAAAGCTTTAAAATCATGAGCTGCATAAAGTTCCTTAAAGTTCAAATGTTTCATGCTCACTTGGATCAATCCAATAATAATTTGAATGTCTATACAGAAGAAAAAGAAAAATAAGCTCGTTTTCACGAAGATGTAATGTATTTTAAAGAACATTATCAAGGGCAGCATTATGAGAGTATGATGGAAGATTACGTTTGAGACTTGAAACAAGAAAGTCCATACAATCAAAGAAGTACGAAACACACTAATTTTTGAATGGTCGATTATTTAGGCATTTCATTAAAAAAAAATTTAAATTTTTAATTGAAAATTGCATCAAATAAAATGAATTCTACATTTTAAATCATTCTTTCTGAAAATTTTTTGAAAAAAAAAAAAAATTATTGAAATGAATGGAAAATTGAATCATTCGTTTTTTTTGAGTTATAACCACTTTTGCAATGAATGATTTGATTCATTTAATTATTTTTTAAAGGAATCATTCAAAAATGTAAAATTTATTTTGAACGATTTCAATTTAAATTCAGTTAATTATTTTTTCCAAAACGAATCATTGCAAAATTTGAAACATTCAATGCCTGAATGTTTCAAATTTGAATCATTCATTAACAGAACCGGTTTATAGTTAATATTTTTGAATAAAAAAGACTTCATAGTGCAACTGAAATGAGTTTAAGTGCTATTCACAATGAATGTTGGAAAAGAATGGTATAATATGTTTTTAAATTCACAACAGCGCACAGTGGTCGATTTCATAGGCCAAAAATAAAAAAAAGAAGTCTGCAATTTACCGCTGTATCAAAACTATTTCTTTAAAGAACAATAAAGCAAACGGTAAGTTCATTTTTGCTCTATCCCAATCGTACACGCTACGAATAGCGAAAGAAGGGAGACAATAAAAACACGCGGACTCCGCAGTGAACGGATCTTTAAGGTTAGCTCTCATAAAAAAATTAAATTGTAATACATATTAAAACGCGTTTAATCGCCGTAAATTATACTGAATATTGAAAAAAAATGTAAAGACTATATAACTAAGCGATTTTTATGTAACAATATGTTGACCTATTGTGTTAAAATTATTGTTTTATCAGTGACCAGTTATAGAAAAAGTTATGATCCCCATCTCGCGCTCAAATGAAATATGTTTGTTAATATTAGTTAATGTTTTCTAAGTCTATATTTTTAATTTCAGCTGCCACCTTTTGCCCCTCTCTGTGTTATTCGTGTTATTCTACCAATCATTTTTTGTGCTGTCTTGCTAATACGTACGTGTACGTACTTGCATACGTGTATACTTTGTTTTTGTGTTTTCATTGTTTGTGTTTTGTTCGTCATATTTGTTTGTACTTTGATTTTAATATTATCATTTTCTTAATTTCATCAAACGTTTGTTTTATTCGTACTTATATACAAAAAAAAATTCGGTTTGGTTTGCACAATATGAATGTATATTATTAAGTCGACAATCATCTGCATTGAATCAAAATCGAGGACGTCCTAGTTTAAGTATGGTAGAGTGCTCAGGAAGAACCAAGCGGCGACGGATAGCAGATTTAGCAGAACTCGATGTGTCCGCTGCTGATGATTTGCGTTTGGCTTGTAGTCAACCGAATCCGTCGATCTTTACAGCAAAGGCGTTTAAAGTAATATCACTTATAACCGAAGCAAATTTAACAAAGCATCAATATCTACTTATTAGAAGCTTCGTTAACAATAAAGTTGATATTAACTTCTTACCCTGCTATGATAACATTTTAAAGGAAAAACAGAAAAGTTTTACTCAGCAAATAAGAGTTTCAGAATTTGTCGCTGAAGTTGAGCTACAAAAATTATTGGACCACATTTTAGAGTTGCAAAGCGAAGTGATTAATGAACTCGTGGAGTCCTCTAATTACCTAACATTAATATAAAAATGGTGCTTTGATGGCAGCTCTGGGCAGAGCGAATATAAGCAAAAATTTGCAAATAATAATTTGGAAGACAGTAATTTATTTATCATGTCATATGTCCCTCCCCAACTAATAACAAAATCTAAGAATGATGATTGATTTGGAAAAACCCTCGACCTTCGTCCACCCGCTTTTGCCGCCCTGTTCGAATTCAATTTCAAATGGCTTCTAAGACTGACATATACCAAATTTGGTTAAATTCGGATAAAAAACAATAAAAAATCCGGGATACTAATAGTTCATTCCGAATCGGTAGGTTATATGACAGCTATATGATATAGTGGTCCGATCCAAATAAAATTTTTCAGCACGCGTAGAGGCTCCTAAGACTGACACGTACCAAATTTGGTTAAATTCGGGTAAAAAACAATAAACTTTAGGTGTACTAAGATTTCATTCCGAATTGGTCGGCTATATGGGAGCTATATGATATAGTGGTCCGATCATAACGATTCTGACATATTGTCATCTAACTACAGATAGAAGCCTACGACAAAAGTTTCACTTCGATAGCTGCACTGTAAGTATTTTTAGCCGCCGATTCCATACAAGACCGACCACTGTGCAGCGTTTTGAAAGCTACAAGAGCAGACTTTCACTAATATGACTACTCTTTATAAGCTACGCAAAACAAATCAAAACGTGGCAGACTCAAAACTCGTGCTGACTGGTGTAATGAAATTAAATTGCACACTTATGTTTAAATAGAGCGTAGGCTAATTATCACACACTTGGCCTACATTCCAGCACACCTCGGTAGCCTCACATAGTTCTAAAACTACCACACACCTACTTACATAAGTATTTGAAGATGGAATGTAGTAAATTAAATTCTTCGCTCGCAGTGCAAGGCGTGAGTTTTTTTTTTTTTTTTTAGTATTTCTACTACTAAAAACTTGTATGCTTTACTCCGTGCTATAAACTTTTATTTATTTAATTTTTTTTTTTAAAGAAAATACATAAAAAACAGAACAGGTAGCTCAAAAATGTTCAGCTCACTTTTATTTATATTATTTTTTTATTCTCAAGCACTTTTTTATACCCTGCACATAAAGGGTTTTATGTAGAGTATATTGTGTCTGCACGGGAAGCTCAATGAGAAAAGGCTTTCTAGCCATGCTTCTGTCTGTTCCGACATCTTTCTGTATGAGTCGCCGTTTCTCCGAAACAGCGGGGAATAGATTATGGAGATGGTGCACTGGAACATATATAGGTATAATCAATTTTTTCTACACGCTATGGTCTACAAATATAGTAAATGTTGATTTTCTTTATTTAATTCATACATAATATGCAAATGGATATAAGTATTTTAACAAATATAAACCGATTTCGATGATTTTTTTAATCGATCAGGAATTTTTGCAAAGCTGTACGAGTCCTTTTTTTTTTTTTTGTTTTGTTACATTTTAGTATTTTTCTCAATACATTAACACCAGGCGCCTCCACAAAGAGCGAGGTATAAAGCGTGAAGTATTAGTGCACTGCTCTGTCTTTGTTTCGATATTATTTAAGAACGCAAAAGATATAATGAGATTGCCTGCTTTGTGTGTTTTGTTTTTGAGTGTTTCATTTATTTTTGTATGTTTGTGCGTGTTTGAGAGCCACTCACACAAATATCTCTTTCGCGCTCTCAAAGAATCTCAATACATCTCTTTCTATCACACGCGTTCATTTTGCTTGGCCCACAGCAGCGCAATGTATGTTACAAACCTCACACAATGGCGCACAGTTCGTGATGTTAAGTTAGTCGTCTGATGAGCACCAAATCGACAACTGCCTTGCCATAGTCTTTTTAAAGACTTTTTACATTGAGTTTTTAATATACTATGTTCATTTCAACATAAAAAATAAAATAACTTCACTTAACACTATTATAGTACATTTATAGTGCTATGTATCGACTAGAATTGAGCGATATTTAACTACCGGTGATTCAATCAAGGCGACTGAAAAATAACTGATATCAGTTGCTACTCGATATTGCAAATATCACTGATTGAGTATTATTTGTTTCTTACTAGTGCTACTGTAATTCACGGCGTATGAGTAATATATTAAGCATGTAGTGTAAGCAGCACAAAAAGTATCAACATAACAAGTTGATGCATAATATATATACTAATACGCCGTGAATTACAATATCGAGTGGCAACTGATATCAGTGATTTTCAGTCGCCGTGATTGAATCACAGGTAGTGAAATATTGCTCAGCTGATATATTGTATCATACACGTAGTGTTCACCGGCGAGTACTTTACATTTAATAAAGCTATTTAAGCACTTCCTTTGAATTCAATCCTTATGCTCCGTTGGCTTTTATTTTATCTCTACAAGCATCTGGCTTTGTTCACTGGAGAGGAAAACAAAATGTTTCTTTCTGATATTTTCTTGGGTTTTCTATATCCAGTAAGTAAAGCAAGTAAGTAAGTAAGTATAAGATGTTCCGATTGCTTCGAATAGCATATTACATCGGTACAGAAACAAATTCCATCATCTATTGTGAAAAACATAGATAACTGTTTTAAAGAAGAATTTCTGTTTTATGTTTCGACTAGCTGTCCCGGCCCGCGTCGCTGGTCACACGTGTTTCTTGTGAATATTTGACGTCGTTGTTGTGCCCTTTCAGCAAAAGCGCGTCTGCGAGATTCTGCTGTTTCAACGGTTTCTGTCGCTCTGTGGGGCGAATTGTGTGTTGCTCGCTAAAGACGCCGAACTTGAGACTGTTCTGGTGTCTCAGCAGCCCGTTGAGATGGCCGATATTCAGCAAGATACGTAGAGCTGACCGTGTGAAAAACATGGCGTGCCCAAATGTATTCCTGTTACCTTTAAGGTTTGACACTGTGATTTGTTGACAGACATTGAAAATGCAACTTTTAATGGGAACTGCAGGCGCTTAAAATTAAATGGTAAGTTATTAGGTATGATTGGGGCTCCGCCAGTTAAGATTGTGGCCTTCACAATATTCCCTCCCAGTTCGGTGACTCTTAACAGTGTACCGTTGTATAATCTTATCACGTTCAAGTTGCGCATTAACAAAACGGGTACACCTACCTTTAATTCCAACCTGGGATGGGATGGCACCCCGAATAAATCCAAAGAGTTTAGGAACCCCACGGGATAGCTCGCAGTGTCACCGGATGACATGACTGTGTCGATGGAGCTATGCACTGATATTTCGCTAGCTAGATTTTCGTAACAATATCATTTTTTGGTGCCAGTATGATTCTTTCACACAACCAATTTTCGTCTTGAATATTATTCAAGTACGAAAATGTGGCGGAATTGGAAAAACTTGAGGAATAAGCAATGAAATTTAATAATTTAATTTAATTTAATTTTTGTTTCCCCTTATCAAATAATCAAATACCTACTATTTAAATAATTTAATAAAAATTTAAATAAAAATGAAATAATTTGTTGTAAGTGTAGCTAACCACAAAAGAGCTTCCAATTAACCAATATTATAGCCTATGTATTATTCTGATATATGAGCTATATTATTGTAAAGTTTCATTAAAATCTATTCAGTAGTTTTTGAATTAAAGAGCAACAAACATCCGCACATCCATACAAACTTTCTAATTTATAATATTAGTAGGATAAATAATCTAATTAACTAATTAAAAACTCTTCCGCGCTAATACGATGTTTTGATGATTATGGTTTAAAAATTCCATCTTTAACACATCTATTTAAACTTTTAGATAAGCTTAACTGAATAAGTGAAGATAAAGAAAGTTTAGGATATTGTTTTTCATTCTTGCCTATTTGTTGTATTCGTACATTAATGTAGTTTCCGTTCAATTCTTGGAGCTCCTTTTTTCGTCTGGATACTAACCTAAAATAAATAACAATTCAAATAAACTTTTATTGTTGAAATCGTAAAATAAATGTAAATGTAAAATTAATAAGCATTTTGCAAAGAAACATTATTTTTAAAAATCTGTTCGATCAGTTTTAAAGCACAAAATGCACACACAAGACTAACTCTGGCCGAGAATACGAAAACAATTTATCTTTTGATTTTTATTGCTGTATCGTACAGTATGAGACATTATAATACATTATTTGTTTATGCAAATTATCAAAATAAAAAGTAAGAGAAGGCAACAGCTGATGATGCACTTGTTAGGCATGTCCACAACGTATCGATATATCGAAATTGTAAATAAAAACGATATAATATTTTGATATGATATTCACACCTCAAATAATAGTTTATAGTTTTTATAGTTTTCCTACAAAGGAAGCAGGCGGGTATGTGCTTGGCTGTGTGTCTGTGCAGTGCCGTAGTTTTCATCGAATCTTTCTAATATTCGGTAGGGAGACACTCTGTTCAGGCGTTAAGGCTGCCTAGTTGGTTTGCCACGCATACTTTTAAGGCAAATGTGAAACCAATTTATTACAACCAATATCAATCGACGGACGCTTCACGTGCTACCAAAATTTAGGGCTACGATTTGTCCCAGTCGAACACTACACTTTTTGTGTTTTTTTTTTGTTCTTAATTATAAATTTGTTGTCATTCATATCGATTTATCGATATTATACTAGTTATTTGTTCGACCTAAATATCGAACATCAATATCGCCACATTATCAATATCGATATTTTTGTAAATTTGTGCAACCCTAGAACTAGTGGCTAACTCCGGAACAGTTTGTCTGGTTTGACTCTATTTTCATTACGTTACTTTTTCTGGTAAAATCTTAAAAGACGTTATAAAAAAATGCATATTTAAACTATCTAAATGAAATTTGAAGGTTTGACTCACACCTTTCAAATTAAGCATTTTAAAACAGAATTTACTAAATTCTATGGTATCTATGAAATGAGTATTATTTCTACACTGGTAAAAGAGCCAGGATTTTCGTACTTGAATTGATTCATACTAGCGCTAGCAAAAGTATTTTGAGTACGGATTTTATTAAACGAAGTGCAAATTCTTGGTTCAAGAACGGAGCAGAAACTCTTAAATTTTAGCACTCTTCAAGCTCTACTGAGCTTGTTTAAAGAAAAAATAATATTATCTTGAGGACAAAAAGGCTCCAAAAAAGGATTTTTTTTTGTAAATTTTTTTTTTTTTATACCATTCACACATAGTGTGAAATGGTATTATCAGTTTGTCTGAAAGTTTGTAATGCAGTAAAGAAGCCATCGTAGACCCCATATTCTTGATCAGCTCGACGAGACGAATCGATCTAGCCATGTCCGTCTGTATGTTGTTGCGCATTTTTTGGGCACCAATTTTTTTGCTATCCAGTTGAAATTATGCACATATACTTCTTTTTATTGTAGTTTAATAGAGTATCAAGATTGACCTGCCACGCCCACTATTTGGTGTAGCTCCCATACAAACCTACTGCCCACTTTTGAATTTTTGTAAGAAAACTTATTTATTAAAGTCTATATTAGGCTGAAATGCAATGTGGTGCCTTTTTATGGTCAGCCGCTTAACATACATAAACTAACGGGCGTGGCCCGCCCACTATTTGGGGTAGCTCCCATACAAACCTATGGTCCACTTTTGACTTTTTGTATGAAAAACTTTTTTATTAAAGTCAATATTAGGTTGAAATGCGATATGGTGCCTTTTAAGTGACAGCCGCTAAACATACAAAGACAATTGGGCGTGGCCCGCCCACTTTTTGAGCTAGCCCCCCTACAAACCCACCGTGCAATTTTGTGTTTTTTATGAAAAAATCCTTCCGTTGGATCAATATTAGCCTGCATTTTGATTTTGATTTTGTGGATTTTAATGGACAACCGCTTCATATACATATACAAAGGGGCGAGTCCCGCCCACTTTTTGAGGTAGTCCCATATAAACCCACAGTTCAAAGTCAATATCAACTTGAAATTCGATATGGCGGCATCTTACACATATACTACATCGTTTTATACACTTCTACTAGTGGGCGTGTACCGCTCAATTTTTGGGGGTAGCCCCTATTTAAACCCCCACTTTTATGTATTACAATACTATTTAAAGTTTCGTGTGAATGGTATTAGAGCTTCGGTTCAACCGCAGTTAACGTTTTTTCTTGTTTTATAATTTCTTCTGTTTTACAAAATTTTAATTTAATTTTGTTATACTCACACGGTTTATAAAAATGTTCTTTGGTAGATATAACTGTAAGATATAACTCGAATCATGGCGTTCGCATGAACGGCACTGAAAAAAATGTAATCGCCTTAACTAACAAGGCTAATGAGCACCCGACAAATGGAGTTGCCGAATCACAATCCATTGCTTTTCCCATTTACAGTCGGTGCAAAGAAATTGGAGCAGCTGAGAGTATAAATTTAACTTTGCACTTAGGTTTTCCTTCATCTCAGAGATTGATTTAAGAATTTTCAACCTACTTACAGTACTTGAATTGTCTTTTGTACTTGAATTGCGTAAAGATTTGTTCTTAGAATTAGATTGCTATACTTATTACAAGAATTATATACTAATTCTAAGATTTTATGCACTTGATTTATAACTCTATACCATTTTGTACTTGATTCAAGAAAATTGTGTAAAAGAAGCCCATCCAGCAATGTCCTTTTGTCCAACTGTCATTTGTTGCCTGTCGCCCTGAAAACTCATAGCTTACCATTTGCTCTGGCAGTGTGTAGGGTATTATATATCAGAACAGCATGATACTTCTAGCACTTCAGCTTGTTTTACTTTTATATTGTTGTTCTACATTTATCTTTAAAATGAAAAGCGTACTAATTAAAAGCCCTGGGAAAAAAAAGCACGAAATCAACACAAACAAATGCGACACGCGGACACGGCGCATAAAAATGAAAACTTTTTGAAAGGTGAAAAGTGCACATATTTTTAGGCGTTGTGACTGCCGTCGTGTCTGTGTGTTCAGTTGTTGGGTAATTTTTCACATTATCCTTAAGTAAAACACAAAGCGAATTTGGGTCAGCATTTTCACTGTAAACCGCTCAACGACGCACAGTGATTCCAAATGCCTTCAGTTATCATAAAACATTTTTTATTCTTGTAAAAATGAGCATATTCACGTATACGTAAGAGCATATTCAAAGAAAAAGATATTATTTAAGGCATAAAATATGAAATTGTCAATAAAACGAAAACGATTCAATTATTCTTGATATTCATGTTGTCGCCATCAAAGTAATTAATTGAAATACACATATGCCAACACTTCTTCCAATCTTCGAAACATTATACATTGGCCGATTTTTGGAATAACTTTCAGAGTCTTCCGCGAATTTTCGCTTTCTCTCCAATCCGTTCAAAATGCTTTCCTTGGAACAAGTCGCATTAAAAATTGCACGCAAATGGTACCTCAAGGTCGGCTGCCATCTCACTGATGATTTTCAAGCTTAGTTCCTTTTTATTTTTCGCATGTTTTGTTCAGTCAAAGAGAATAAATAGAACGAGGCAAATCATCAACCATACTGCTGCCCGATTTGAACACTTTATATCACTCGTAGGCCTGTGTTTTTGGTAATAACGACTCTCCGTAGGGTTTCTTAAAAATTTTGAAAGCTTCAGCACATGCCATTTTCTTGACAACACACCATTTTTGACAAACTTCGCCAAAAAGACGCACCAAACACTAACTTTTTTAGAGAGTCATATCGTACGAACCAACTGACAGTATGTCTGACAGTTGCCAATATATCAAGCCAGGTACGTTTCATAAAGTATTTCTGAGTACTTTTTTGATCAGAAGGTATATTGATTCAAAATCTTTGGGTTTGAATGTTCCTAGATTATATTTTTGTCAAGGTTCTTAAGTCATGTCTTAGTAACGATAGTTCCGATAAAGCGGACCTTCTTTGTACAAAAAAGCAAACAGCTTCTTGCATTGGCTCACCATAACGCTCCCATTTTCAATGGCAATGCGACACATTTCGACTGGTATGCCAGCAATGGCATCTGGAAAGTTGACTTTGAGATCATTCAAAGTTTTGGAATCGTTGCTGTAAACAAACGATTCAAAGTAACATTAAAGAAAATAATGCAAATGGTGTTAAATCATACTTCTGCGCCGGGAGTAATTAAAATTTGAAGATACTAATTGGTAGATCCGATATTTCTGTGCTAATAAATGCTACTTATTAGATCATTTTCATCTAACTGGGAATAGAAAATATGACTGTTGAAACCACTGTGCTCCATCGTCGAACTTCGGAGCTTCCCACGCTGCATTGCCATCTGCGCTCTTATTAAGACAGCTCAGCCCTCATGATAATCGCTTTGCCGCTTATTTTGCATAAATTTCTGTCTCACAAACTTTTTTATTTATTTTAGAACAAAACAATTTTTTGTGTGCGTATATTGCAAAAATGAGCTAACAATGCTCACAGTAAAAATGTCAATTTAAAAATTTTTTAATGCTAAGCTAAACACGAATTTAAGCTATATATCAGGAAGGTGTGACTAGAGCTGGTTGAAGGAGATATAAAATGTGTATGTACAGAGAATTAACAAGCACAATCAGAATTGCATCTCAATGCGATGTTCGATTAAGACAGAATATTACTTCTCATACAAATACTGACTGCTCATGGTTCTTGTTGGAGAAAAGAAATAAACTTTCATACCAAACATACCCAATGGTGTTCACAGCTAATAACACCTAAAGGACGCGAAATTATAAGCGCAATAAATGCAAACAACACATTTCAACAGACAAGCGTACCTATTTAATCAGTGACATAAACAAGTTTCCGGATCTAATTGATGTTTTTATAGCCAAAGCAATACCAAAAAATCTTACCCGTGCACAATCTTATCTCGACCTGTTATCAAACACAAAAGCTCGCAATACTCCATAACAGAAACACAAAATAGGACCACTTCAGGTGAATAATCAAATAATCCGCTCGAAACACAAATGTGCACGAAAAACGTAAGCTAAGGCGAATTTGGCAAACAACCAGGACCCTCATAGACAAGAAGAGTCTTAATCAAGCGGCTAGGACCCTGAAATATTTACGCTTCAAGTACATAGAAGTAACAAATTCAAAAGCTGTATTGAAAATCTCTCCCCAACAAAAGCGACTGACTTTTCACTGTGGAAGGCTACGAGAAACACCGCGTATTCCACCTATTAGGAGGAGAAACAATACATGGGCTAAAAACGATCGAGCTTTCAGCTTTTTCCAACAAGTAAAATAGACGATGATCAGTAAATATTTCATTTCTTATATCCGCTACAAATGGATTTACCACTGAAAAACTTCTACCTACGCGAAGTGAAAAAAGGAATACAGTATTACCAATGTAATGTTGCACAGACAGTAGTCATATTAAAACCGGGCAAATCACTAGAAGACGTAAACTCATATAGGCCGATAAGCTATTTTTGTCCAGACATAGACCAATTATCGAACAGAACAATCTTATCCCAACTCATCAATTCGGGTTCAGAAAGTACCACTCCACAATATAATAAGTTAATGGAGTATACAAATTTCCAAGAACTGCTTTCGAAAACAAAGAATACTGCACCGCTTCGTTTCTGAATGACTCAAAATCCTTTGATAAAGTATGTCACCCTGGACTAATGTACAAACTCAAAATACTATTTCCTTATCATGCATTCAAAATCTTGAACTACTACTAAAATAAATTTTGTATGGTTAAAATGAAAAATTAGTTTACTATTTGAAATAAATTCTGGCGTTCAACAAGGTAGCATGCTAGGGAACCAATATTGTATACACTACTTTTTTCCGATTTACCGCTGTCTCCACATAACGTACACTGCAACTTTTGCCGATGATGCTGTCATCATAACAAAAAATAGTGATTCTACAATAGCAGCACGCAATCTTTACGAGAATCTAAATGAGATAAGCGTTTGGCCTGATAGATGACGGATGAAAGTTAATGAACAGAAATCGATACACCCTTAGGTTATGTACATATCGTCCTTGGTTTGCGCCTTAGGATAATTTGCCGGCTTTCTTAAGTCGACTCTAGAGAACAGAATATTTATAGACAAAACTATTACAAAACCCATATGGACACACGAAATCCAAGTATGGAGCTCAGCAGCAAGACCCAACATAGAAATAATACAACGATTTCAATCGAAGCTTCTTCGTCCA
Source organism: Leucophenga montana (assembly GCA_035044765.1). Taxonomy (NCBI): domain Eukaryota; kingdom Metazoa; phylum Arthropoda; class Insecta; order Diptera; family Drosophilidae; genus Leucophenga; species Leucophenga montana. Next base: position 46,279 of record JAWNNQ010001443.1, on the reverse strand, counting down.
TGTGTAAATGCATCTTGGTATGTAAGTAACTCAACTCTAACCCCAAATCTAAAAATAAAAACAATATTTGAGGATATAAAAAACGTAAGCCGTATATACCGAAAACGTCTAATATCTAAAATTATTTCATCTTCAAAACACCTTTTGATACATCAGTTACCATTGCTAAACAATAGTTTCCATTTCGTCGTCGAACATGTATTATCAAAAACTGCAAAGTACGAATGTTGCACTGATATTATGCGCCTGAGTACACTTCGAACTTCAAAGCAAATGGTCACCTATTTTGTCGGAACAACTTGTCATGTCGTAACTGTTCGATTCTGTTCACCAGAAGTTTTCGGAGAATGAAGAAAAACCAACAGCAGAAGACTGATAATCCTTACGTTAATTTAAGCTCTCACACAATCTAGTGAGTTTTTGAGCATACGAAGCATTGAATTGTTGGGTCATCCGCCTTACAGCCCTAACTTGGCACCTAATGACTTGGTTTTCTTCCCGCAGATCAAAAATAAATTACGAGTTTAACGTTTTACGGCGCCCAAAAAAGCGGTTGAAGTTTTTAAATAGCTCGTTTTGGAGGTTTTGGATACTTCTGAGTGGCCGTGATACTACGTTTATACTACCAAACCGTAAAACTTTCTAATGGAAATTTCAGCTGGCACCTGGCAACGCTTAGGGTTGCCACGGCGTTTAATCTACGTAGAAGAAGCTGTACTGCACAGCGAAGAAAAATCAATTGTTTACGTAGTAGCTTCACCGGCGCCCTCAAATTTCTTATTATTTAATTTCGTTGAATTTTAGCCGATTCAGAAAAAGTTTTTTCTGCTGGAGAAGCTACCATTCGAACCACTACAATACAAAACCCAAAGCTGCTGGCTTGCAAAGTTGCATCATTTACAATTTTTTTTTTTTTCGTTTCTTCCTTTAGATGTGACACAGTCTGTCTCTCTCTCTCTCTCTCTCGCTTCATAAATTGTATATTTTCATGAGCTGCATGACAAGCCGGGTCTGTATGTCTCTCTTTTTGTCTGTCTGTCTGTCTGTCTGTCTGTCTGTCTGTCAGTCTGCCTTATGCCCTCAGTCTTTGAAATATTTGCTAGAAAGTTGGTATGCACACTTTTTATAACCAGAAAAATACATTTTTGAATGAAAGCAATTGTTAATGTTAAAATAATAATTGTTATTAAATTGGTCAACTTCTTATAAAATAATAATACTAATATTGTATAAATTGTACATTTGTACAGCAAACATTTGAGAACTTGATAGCTGAACTGTCTACCGTGCTGCCAACCATTCCAGACGACACGGATTCTCAACCCCCGCCCAATGCAACCGTTTTTTTGTTAAATTTTAAATTAATTCTTTCGTATAACTTCAAGCGCAACAAAATTATCCACAACCATGCATTTGAAAATTGATGAGAGACAATATGAAATTGATTTTGATCTATTTTTGTTTTTCTCTGCGTATTTACCATCTTTATTTCGCGATTCAATGAATTTATTGCTGCTATTCGTATTTTATTGATATTTATTTGGATAGTGCTTATAATCGTATAAGTTGAATACAGATTGTTTGCACTTGTTTGTAGAGCATTGCAAGAATGTGAAACGAATTAAATCATCGGGGTACCATCGAATCTCAAAATGTTCTCTTTTATACTTTCTAGTTTTTCTGTTGAAATTTTTCTACGTTAGCTCACATTCATTGCGAAAATCTCTTACAACATTGTTTCACTTCAGCAACGTGTAAAGTCAGACGGATTACAACATACAATGCAACTACATTCCGAGCAGATACAACCACACACAACCACAGTTTTCATATTTCATTTCCAACAATTCAGCATGCAGCATGCAGCTCTTCTTCTTCTATAAAGTCTCTGAGTCAAAGTTTACCAAGCGCAGCATAAAAAAAAAAAAAAAAAAATCCTATATACAAAATGTCGGTACAGAAAAAAAAGAATATATATATATATATATATATATATATATATATATATATATATATATATATATATATATATATATATATATATATATATATATATATATATATATATATATATATATATATATATATATATATATATATATATATATATATATATATATATATATATATATATATATATATATATATATATATATATATATATATATAGAGAGAGAGAGAGAGAGAGAGATATATATATATATATATATATATATATATATATATATATATATATATATATATATATATATATATATATATATATATATATATATATATATATATATATATGGAGAATAAAAATAGAACAAAAGAAAAGCAGTGAGAAAATCATGTCAAGTGAATGAGTTGAGTTGTGAGTTGAGTCAAACTGTCTGAAAAAATGCACGACTAGTCGTCCATGCAGCAATTGTCGCTTTTCCATGCAGCAGCAGCAGCTTCTCACAAAGCGCACAGCACAGCACAGCAGACTTCTACAGCTAGTGTAATTTGTTATACCCTGTACCAACCATAGGATAAAAGGGTATATTAAGGTGTACATAAAGTATATAGGTATATTTTTGAACATATCTCGGAAAGTATAAAAGATTATGACTTCAAGTTTGGATAGGCAACTTCAAGTACTTTCTATAGAGTATTAAATAAATAAGTCAAAGGGTAGCCCAAACAGATACAAAGCTGGTTTAGTTTTTGTATGAATATATTTTTACTGTTGTTTTTAATCACGCTAGAATCGCCAAATTCAGTGTATCCAGAACAGATTACTACCAGGTGTGTCACAGAGATCTCTAGAGATTTGGCTTCGGTTTGTCTGCAAATCGCTCGAAGATTTCGCTTCAATTTCAATTCACCATGCCACAGACCTCATTTTCTGTCAATTTGCAAATCGCCTTTAATTGAGCTAGTGATTTGACTAAATACGCCTTTAAAATACATTTTGTAAATAAAAACGCCTATGGTTATAGCAGATAAAATTTCTGTTTAATCTACATCAAAACAATTAATCATTTCATATATGTTTTAATTAATAAATTAGCATTTTAATAAACCAACTAGCAAATCACTAGTTTAATTTGCCATTCACAGCCGACAAACAATTGGCAAAAGTTTTAGTTACTTGTTGTCTGAAATTCACCGAGTTTCATTGGTTGTGGCCATTTAAGTACTGCCGTATAGATGGCGCACAGCTGCTAGAGTTCTCGGGTAAACTTTTTAGTTTGGCGGGCAATAAATTCAAATTGAAAACTACAAAAAAAAAGTCTCAAAAATGTAATTCATTTGCATTTAACTAAATATCACTTATAAATTATGCTATTGAAAAAAAAAAAAATAAAAATAATAATAATAATGCAGAACAAACATTAGACTAATTTATTCTTGAGTGGTGTCAACCCTATGCTGCTAAGTTCGAAAAGGTTTGTGAAAAGACTATAAAAATCAAATCGCTCGAAGTTCTGTGGCATGTTGAAATTTTGTTGAGCTATTTGGCAAGTAATTAATAACCAAATCGCTAGCGATTTTTGTGGCACCCCTGCATAGCTATCGCAGAAACGAGCGATTTCATTTTTCGTACAATTTCGAATCAACATCGAAAAAGTAAGGCCAACAGTTTGTTAGCTAGGTAGTTGGGCTGCCTCCATAGGGCTGTCGGCATACAAAAATAATTTCGTTAAATATTTAATCGCATTTTTATTTAAATACTTGAAGAAGCATACTTAAAAATTTTTAAAATTGTACGTAAAAGAAATATATTTATGTATCTTATTAAACTAGAAATTTTTAAGTTTTTCATCCGCTAAATTTAAAAATTTGTGTGACAACTCTATCAGCTGTTTACAACAGCTGTGCTTAGAACAAACCTGCCAATCAGATTTTTTCATACTACTAGTACAAGTTAATACACTAATAAAAACCAATCAAATGAGATTCAAAATGAGATGATAACGCTTTCAATATTTTTAACTTTAATATGAATCAAAGCGTAAACGTAACTATTCAATTATATTGAAACATTGAATATTTTCAAAGTAAATTTGTAGCATCACATTAGCATCTCTATTGTTTAGTTGGTTTGGGCTGCTGACAAAAAATTGCATTTATATTCTACAGATTTCATCAAATACAAAATGCATTAATACAGCAAACAAATAAAATGTTACAATACTTTGATATAGATAACTCGAAAAAATATTTTTGTTTCCATTAGCAAAATTGTTTTGAAATTAAAAAACTTCGCTTAGTGTTGTATTTTCCCAAATATCTTGAAAAAACGAGAGATTTAAAAGCAGCTCAAAGAGATTTCTGTGTCATCAGTGATTTGGATTCGGTAGGAATGCGGTTGAAAGAGATTTCTGTGACACGCCTGCATAAGGTGTAGTCCGCAAAACAGCTTACTCTCTCCATTTTGAAGTTTTTGTATGAAATTTGTTTGTGTTTGTTCTTCATTGTGTGAGCTATATACGCCAAATTTGGCGTATCTTACGTCAATTCTTACAAAATATTCTATCTCCGAAAAATGTCTCGTCTTTAGAGGCGAACCAAGTTAGAAGCCAATTTTCGATTTCTGGAAAAGAAATGAGCCGAAAACCTTGCCAAATCGTGCTGCATCCGTCGGCATAAACAGTAATCACAAGGCGCAATGTCCGGAGTATACGGCGGCTGCGGCAAAATATGCCACTTGAGCGTTTCGAAATATTTTTATCATGCAGAAGAATAACTTTGTCATGTCTTTGCTCGTATTCCATCCGAATTTCTTGCAAATTGTAGCCTTTAGCCATCGCCCGAAGTGAAATCGCCAGGTTGTTGCAGCTCATAGTACAAAACACCCTTTTGGTCGTACCAGATATACAACATGACATTCGAACCATGAATATTCGGCTTTGGCAACGATTGACCGGGCCGGGTATAGCGTAGTTTGTTTTTCTTCTTGGGTTTATCGTAGAATTTCAATTTCTCGTCCTCTCAGTCAAAATTCGAAGTAAAAAACTCTTTCTTTGTTGCCTTTAAATCAGCTGTTCACAAGTGAAAAATCGCTCTTCAATGCGTCTCGGTTTCAGTTCACAAGGCACCCAATTACCTTGACTTTGATATCATTTTCATATTTCAATCATACAGAAACTGCTTATTGAGTTACTCCCAATGATTCTGCAAGCAAGTCTTTCAATTGATTCGCATTGATTCATTGAGTAATGCCTCCAATTCTTTGCCTTCGAATTTTTTTGGCTGTCCAGTGCGAAGCTTGTCTTCAACGCTGAAATCACCATTATTGAACTGTCGAAACCATTCCCTACATGATTTATCAGTTGAAGCATTTTCACCATAAACTTTCACAAGCATTCGATGAGCTTCAGCTGCACTTTTCTTTCAATTAAACTGCCGAAAGCATCTTTTATTATGAAACATTCACAATAGTCAGAGCCAACTTTTGAAAACGGACCGTACTAATATGTACTCCAAATATAATCTATGGTTCATGTTAGGTACAGTGTATCTCGATGTCGAGCACACTCGACTGCAGCGTTCTTTCTTATTTGTGCTGAACTATAGAAAAATAGAAGAGTCACTGGTTTTATGTTGGAAAAATAAATAAATAACCCAGTAAACGTAAAATGCACACACAAGTTGCAAGGCAGAAGGCAGGCATTCAGTCATATTTCGTATACTCGTCTACTCGACTACTCGTATATGTAGTATTGCATTGGCAAAGAGTTCGATGCTTGTGTGATGCATTATATGGCAATATGGCTGCTGATGGCTGCAGGATGTAGAATGCAGGAGTAATGGCAGTGTATGCCATATTTATTTCGTGATGTTGACGTTGTCGCAGTTGAGTCTATTGAGGTTTGTTAGCTGAATGCATTGAGGCGGCGCGAAAATTGAATTGTAGTTAAGTAAATGAAATAACTTAAATAGGTTAAAAAGTGTTCATAAGTGCTGCCTGCCAGCATATCTTGTGCTATTTGCTCTTAAGAACACACACAAGCACACACACACACACACACACACACACAGAATATACTCATTCGATTTCACTCGCCATTTTCTTTTGCTTGCCCAGTTGACCAAAAAGGATATCGCAGGCGAACGTTTTTCCGAATCTTTTGCATAGAAATCTTTCGTAAACGATTCGATTCGATTATGGCAGCATATCGCTTTCGGATCGCCTGCGTAAATTTTGCGCGAAGAGAATTATGGTTTCATTCTACAAAATGTTTCTATGATTTAATATATAGTTAAACGTCCAGATCGGTATTTGATGCATTTTTAAAAATTTCAAAATATACTTAGTCTTTCAATACTAAGAATAATGTATACTCGTAGAACAAAAACTTACAATTCATTTACACACAGCAGTAGCACAGAAGAAGAAACAGAATTTGTATCGCGCAATTATCGCCTTTCTCGTATATTCGCTTGCTTGCGAAGTTTTGGTCAACTGGAAAGTATTGTATGCTTTATGTAGCTGTGTGTGTGTGTGTGTGTGTGTTGCTGTATGTATGTTTATATTAGTACTTAAGTATTGATATTGCATTCGACATTGCAGAAAAGTGTTTGCCGCACAAACTCAATTAGTGCTAATGCAACTTATGATTGTGTCCCTGTTATAACATATTTCAGCCATCTTGTAAAGTGCTAGTAAAACACTTTGTCGCTATGAATTTTATATAACACTTAGAATAGTAGCCTTTAGTTTACTTCTGCATATTGGTTGAGACTTACGAATTGTTAAAAAAAAAGTTTATGATGATGATTGTATGAGTCGTACTCAAGTTTACACGTGGTTTACACGATTTACAATAAAAACGGTCGTGGTGATTTATATGATGATACAAGAGCTGGACCACCCGCAGCATCCAATCGTGCTGATTTAGTGGAAAAATTAGTGAAATAATAGCTATCGATGCAAATTTCACAGTCAGAATGCTGGCAGAAGAATTAAGTTCACCTTACTATGCAATCTACAAAACATTTACTGAAGATTTGGGTAAAAGAAATGTGTGTGCACGTTTTGTTCTACATCAGCTAAATGATGATCAAAAAATCGTTGCAAATACATCATTTCAACAGCTGAAAACGATCCATATTTTCTTGGTTCTATCATAGCAGGTGATGAAACATGATGTTTTAAATATGGTCCTGAAACTAAGCGACAATCTGCAGAATGGAAGTCAAAAGACAAGCCAAAACATAAAAAAATTGCGTTTTAAAAAGTCCAGAATGAAGAAAATTTTGATAACTTTCTATGGTTCCAAGTGTATTGTTTACATGTTGTTATGTTGAGCCTTACATGTTGATCATACTTAACGCTCTCAGCATTATCAAATGGTACCGAACAGTTTTGTATTGTCATTACAATGGTTGAGAACTCTAATATTCTTGGGCAAGACCTGAAGCACACTTGATACTATTACTAATGTTATACCCAAAGACTAAAAATTATATTCATTTATTACAAGTTTCCTAAAATTAATTGATACGCACGCTTCATTTGTTGACACTACCTAGTTTTAAATACAAATAAGTATGTACTTCAGTTGTTCGAAACAGCTGTTAACAAAAGTTGCTCAAAGTGGGGCATTTTGAGCAGTTCAAGCAACATTGTGCATACGGCACACGTTTATTTAAAACAAATCAATTAAAGTGTAAATATTTTGACCGTGGGATTTTTCGGTGTTAATATTGTTAAATAAATACTATCCAACAGCATGTTGTATCTATGAAATATTTTTCATTTCTCTTATAATTTCTCTATAATTTTTGCGCATCTAATGGGTTCGCTTGTCATTGTCTGCTGTTGTACAATTTGAGCTTATTGCTTTTGGCTTGTCAAATTTAATCATCAATCAGCATCAGCATCGGCAACATAGACGTCATCATCATTGTCAATATCATCTTAGCATTGTCAGCATCAAGCGAAATGACAACGTTGATGTTCCTGCCGCCCTCGTTCAGGCACGTTTCCTTTAACTTATTTTTTTATTTATTTATTTTTTTTTTTTTTTTATTTATATCCTGTACAAAAAAAATATTTGTAACAGGGTATATTGAAATGTCAAAATGTATGTAACATAGAAAAGAAAGAGAATCCGAACTAGATCTTCAGAGCAGTCACATATTAAATATTTTTACCAGGGATAGCAAAGAGAACAACTGTTAAAAAATTTAACTTAAATTAGAAAGTACCACCAGTTGATGATGGCTCTCATGTAGAGCCGAAGGACTATATTCTGCCTATATTAGACCGACACAGTGTCATTAATAATACATCACCTACACTGTTAAAAAAAAAACAGGTTTTACGTACTTCAATTGATCCATAGTATGGTATGTTGTATGGTGAAGTACAAATTCTTGGTTCCAGAAAGGAGCTAAAATACTTAATTTATCAATCTTCAAGCTTGATTTTAAGCAAAAATATGATTAATTTAAGTAGAAAAGTGCAACAAAAGAAAAGAAAAAACATCAAATTCGGTTAAACCGTAGCTCTAATAGGGGTTACCACAAAAAGTGGAAGCGATCACCTATAAAAGTCCACTATATCGAATTTTAAGCACATATTGACGTTTTTCAAACAAATGCATAAAAGTGAGCTGTGTATTTGTATTGGTTCTACCCTAAAAAGTGGGCGGAACATGCCCACTATTCAATGACCATATGAATGCACCACATTGCATTTCAACCTAATACTGACTTTAATAAAAAAGTTTTTCATACAATAAGTCAAAAGAAGGCGATGGGTTTATATAGGGGCTACCCTAAAAAGTGTGCGTGGCGGATCAATCTTGATATTCTATTAAACAGCAATAATTAGAAGTGTATGTGCCAATTTTCAACTGGATAGCATAAAAATTGGTCTCCAAAAATTGCGCAACATCATACAGACGGACATGGCTAGATCGGCTCGTCTCGTCGAACTGATCAGGAATATATATACTTTACGGGGTCTACGCTGCCTGCTTTACTGCGTTACAAACTTACAGACAAACTGATAATACCTGTTCGCATTATGTGTGAACGGTATAAAAATGTATTACTACAAACAAAAATATGGCGTGTACAGGGTATAATATGGTCGAACACCTCGACTCTCTTAATTTTTTTTTTTTTTTTGCAGGGATTTGTTGCATTTGAGCTCCAAATATAATTGAAGCAAAATTATGTTGGTTCACAAAAAATTACTAAGTCAAGATAAATGCGTATCCAGTAGATACCTTCATATTGTACCTCGTATATTGTAATGCTATACTAGATAAAAGCCATATAGCTGTCAGCTGAGCAATAATAAAACACAATAAATGAATGAATAAATTATTGAAAGGACGCACGAATGACTAACTGATTGAATGATTGATTGCATGAATGAATGAATGAATGAATGAATACAGGATACAGGATACAGGTTACAAAATCATAAGCAACAATATGACATAAAAATAATAAGATTAAAAACCATGTCAACAAAAACTTAAGCAAAATGGTGTAATTGAATAAATGAACCAGCTAATGGAAATGTCATGGCAGTCATAGAAATAGTTGACATTATTATTACCAACAAAAATATTGATCAATATTAATTTAAATGAAACATTTTATAATACGACATAATTAAATAAAGTGAATGCGAAATGATAAGTCTACATAATAATTGTCTTCTTCATATACTCTGCGGACAAATATACGAGCGTTGAATTGAATACATTGTATGCGTTGGCAACCGCAACAGCCTTACCAAAATATTCAAAAGAAAAAGTCGACTTTAGTTAGTAGCAGTTATCAATTTAGTGTCAACTCTAAATTCCTTTCGTACCAATAAACAATTTAGAGCTGCTACTAAACGGTCTTTGATTTTTAGGTTAACTTTGATACCCCAGTCGTGTTTCTAATTGTGCATATTCAACAATGTATGTGAAATTAAAAAAGAACAACACAAATAAATCAAATAGATTTGCTTGGTGCCTTAAACTTTGTACGTTTATCAAATTTGCCCTAAAAATATACTGTTTTCATATATTTTCAACCATAACACTTAAGCTACCAAGCCGTTTGGAAAAAATTGTTAAAAGCGATTGTTGGCTATTTTATTGACTTTAATATGATGTTTTTGACGACCTTATCGAATATTTCCAACTCGAGATATGACCTAAAATGTGAAATTATCTTCAAAAAAAAAAGAAGAAACAAGAAAAATCGTTGTCATTACAAAATTCGATGAATTAGAAATTGAAAAATCGATGAAAGCGGAAATTGAAAATTCGATGAATTCGATGAAACCGGAAATTGAATTCGTTGAAACGAAAATTTCATGTCTTGTGAAAATTTTTAAACTCTTCCAGTTGTGATTTGAAAACTCGATTTTGACAGTGTGAATATTTTTATCTTTTGAAGTGAAACTTTCCAATCCAATTTTTGAACTTATGACCACACAACGTGTGGTAGGTTGGAGTAAGACGGTAGATAGCGTAGATCTGTGGTTAGTGTGGCGGTATAAACCGCCCCTGGCGGTAGCAACCAAAATACTTCTTCTGTTACGGGAGCCCAATGCTTGAGACTACAACACTCTCCACTGTTTTTTTTTTTATGCCATTTTAAGCCAATCCTCTCCAGAAAATGGCAAAAAAAATAAGATATTCCAGAAACTGATGGCGGTTTCCTGAAGTATGGAATTAGTCTCGAAGAATTGTAATGGGGATATGCCACTTGGTCAATACCGGGAAGGATTATGTGGCATATAAATGTTCCAATCGTTTTAGGAATGGGCGCTGCAATCAGCAATGGTTGGCACTAGAATATATACAAATCTGATGACTACTTAAAATTCCATCTTCCCCCCTCAACTCACAAGATCTTTGTAAGGAGCCCATAACCTGTTGCGGGAGCCCAATGATACCGACTATCTCCCACACTCTCTTCTGGTTTTTTGTACTATTTTAAGCTAATCCTCTCCAGAAAATGGAACCAAAAAGAATATATTTCAGAAACTGATGGCGGTTTCCTGTAGTTTGGAATTAGTAACAAAGAATTATAGTGAAGATATGCCACACTCCGACTAGCTCTCACACTTTCGAATGGTTTTTTGTACCATTTTAGGCGAATCCTCTCTGAATTTTAGGTGAATATTGCAACATAAAAATTTGCATAGTGGCTTCTTGTGAAGGGATGCTTCACATAAATATTAGGGATAGCCCCCATAAAAATGTAATCACTCACGTTTATTTTCTTTGCTTTTACAAATTATATTTTTCTTGTTTTAAAGCAGCTAATTACACAATTTGAAGCTTCGTGTGAAGCGTATTATTGTTTCGGTTACACCAAAGTTTAAGTTTTTTGCTCTTTAATTAGCTTATTACAATTGTAATATGCCATAGTTGCATTTTATGCATGAAAGTAAATTATAGAAGAAGAAGAAAAAAAGTTGAAATTACGAGTATTGGGAATAGAATTTTGCATGTTTGTCATGGCGTTTCTATAGCAATCACAAACAGTCAAACAAATTACTACTTGGTGCGTACTTAGCATATAAATAGATAGATATATAGATAGATAGATATATAGATACGCTGACAGATACACAATTATCCATGTAGGTATATTCAGTAACTCAGTGCAACGCGACGCGACGAGAGGAGACGAGACTGTCAATCACTGCCCTGCATTCCGCACATTTTTTTAATACGAGTTTTTTTTATAATTGAATTTTGTTTATTGCATATCGAAGTCCTTATAGCTAACAACGCAGTGAATGTCCGCATTCAATATTTCAGATTACGAGCTCGAAATATTTTCATAAAAAATTATTAAAATAATTTCCGTGTGCAAAACAAAAATGATTCAGATACTTTATTTATCTACGTGTGGCAGCAATAAATAATTGATTAACTCAACGATTTTGTATCTACCCCAAAACAAAACAAAAAAAAAAAAAAATAAACAAACGAAAAAAAAAGGAAATACCAGCACCACAAATAATATCGCATTGTTCAATGTGATTAACTACGATTTCAAGTAAAGACAATGTCAGCAAAAAGTAGGAGCTATAGTCGAGGTACTCGACTAAATTATACCCTATTTGCCTCCAAATTTCGCTTTACACAAACTACGGGTGTATTACGAGAGTAGTCTTGTATATTGTTCGCCTGGGCAACCCCAAGTGTAGTTAGGAGCCAGCTGACATTTTTAATGGAAATTTTGACATTTTTAAGCATAAACGTATGCAGAACGTTTTGTTGTACGCGCACTATTTCTGGTGGTGGTAAATGGAATTAGATTCGACTTCAAATGTGGTTTATAAAGACAACAATGCATCGGCCAATACTACTTGTATTAACAATGAAGCCTCATACTTTGACTCTCGGACGTCCTTCGATCAAGTACGAATTTCGTGAAGATCGTCCAAAAACTGTTATTATGTGATCGAAAAATCTATGCACGATGACATACCGTGAGTTTGAGATATCCAAGGTCCTTACTAGAAAAAACATACATTCGATATTACATGAACATTTTACCGTCTAGAAGAATTTTTCGCCTTGGATACCGCATAATTTGACAATTGACTAAGAGAAGGCTAGTATCGATTGGTTTAATCCATGGATCTATACATATAAGCCTAAAATAAAACAGCAAGTCGAACAAAAGTATTTGGCGGTCAAAGCCCTTTGATCTATTTTTTTGTCGGAAAGTGGCCATGTGGCAACTATTCTGAATGGTACACAACTACCAGAAGATTTCGGAGAATTGGGGAAATTCTCCAACACGACAACATCATCTCAAACAAGTTACTTTCTGAGCACATAAAACATCGAATTGATGGCTTATCCGCCTTACAAAAGTGACTTGACGATCAATGACTTGTTTTTCTGCCCAAACATCAAAACTAAATTGCGAGTGCAATGTTTTTCAATGCCTGAAGAAATTGTTGAAGTTTCTAAATTGCTCGCTTTGAAGGTACCTACTTCTGAATGGCAATAGTGCTTCAAAAATTGGTTAAACGAATGCAAAAGTTTTGGAGAAAATTTTGAAAAACAAAAAAGGAATGCTAAATTTATGTTTTTTCATTACTAGGCGCACAATATAAAAAGCAACCTGCGATCAAAGTAGGCTAAACAATATGTTTAATCTGCAGCTTGTGGCGTCCCTTGGAGAGCAGGAGCTAGACAGTATGCTTGTAACATGTAATAAGAGCGAGATATCCCAGTTAAAAACGAAATGCAACGAGAGTAAAAGAGAGTAGAGAGTCAACATGCCTTGATGAGATGCTGTATCAAAATGTCGATCGTTGTAGGAACACAAAAAAACGAATCCAACTTCTACTTCAACTTCTACTTCGAGAAGTATTCAATTTAAATATTATTACAAAAATAAACTTATCTATAATAAAGCTGTCCTACTAGTTGAATTAGGCAAGTCATGGCATATACGTTCTATAAAATTATGTAAAATTATGTGGTGTACGATGCCTCTTCTAATACGTTACAAACTTGCAGTCGAACTGATAACACCATTTCACACTATGTGTGGAAATCTAGGAAATTTTATCTTTGTTCAAACCGAATTATATGATGGTATATATTGTATAAGAATGATATAGATAGATACAGGTACTATATTAATAAATTACGAGGGTAGTCCCAGAAGTTTCTGAACTACCAGAGTAAGCATACAAAAATTTGGGAAACAAATCTTTATTTCTCTAAAGGAAACTCCTTTTGCACCGATACGCACTGTTTATAGTGAGAATCGTCGAGCTTCTCAAAATAGCCAATAACCGCAGACTCTAACCGCAGATTCTAACCGCATCTCTTCATTGTTAGGAAATGTATTACCACCGAGTCTACTTTTTCAAGATCGTAAACAGAAGGTAATGCGAGGAGGTCTAAATCTGGCGAACATTTTACACAATATCTGTTATTATTATTAATTGGGTACGCATTTTGTATGTAGTTGACCAATTTAAAACCAATTAGTAGTAGTAATTGCTTTAATTCAAACATGTTCGATACAACAAAATAAACACAAAGCGTTTTTGTATGAGAGCTATATCTTCTCTCTAGTGGGTGAACCGCGTAGACAGACGCGGACGTACATGTAAATATACTCCGATACTTACAGTATGGATAAGGATACTCTGTGTGAAAGGCCTAACTCGCTAACTATAGTTAGTTTTCAAGAAGAAAACATTTGAACTTTCCCTCCAAATTGCATTTTTGCTTCTTTTTGCAATTTCTTGAAATATTTTTAAACCATAGGCTCAAAATAAATTTTTCAGAATTTCTGAATTTAATCAACTCTAAATTAAATAAAAATTTATCATTTTGGCCAAATCGAACAACGCATAATTTGATTTTTACCACCTGTTTTCACCAAATGAGTCACTGTGCGCTGTATTCAGTGCTGTACAAAGTGCTGCACGCCTCTCTTTTTTGATAAACTAATAATTTTTTGCACTTTATGCCGAAAGTGTATACAAAACTTATATGGGGGAAGTCCCATAGAAAATTACAACAAAATATTTTTGCTCATATATACCAATAAATAACAAAATATCAAATAATGTGACTAATATTGACAGGATTTGTAATTAAACGAACCCAAAAATAAACAAAGAAAAAAAAAGAAATATTTAACGAAAAGAAAAAACACACACACACACACACACAACTCAAATAGGGAGCAGATAATCCAACTCATAAATGAAATTACATTTTATCAATGTCGAAAACGTTTTCATTATTATTATAGTAATGAATATAATTCAAATAAGCAGCGGCCTAAACCGATGCAGCAGCGACGGGCGGCAACGGCGGAAACGGAAATGGCAGCGGAGCAAAAGCGGAAAGTAAAATGGAAAATTTCTCGGGAGCGTTTTTACTTAATTTATTTTTCATTTTATTTTTGTATTTTTTTTTTCTTCGATTTTACTTTTGCCGCATCGAATCGAATTTAATGCGAGTTTAGAAAAGTTTGGCGAAAAGCATTTAAACTAATATCCTTGGTGTACAATCCAGACAGCAGACACAACAAAACATTGTGCATACTAGCATACATATCTATATGTATATGTATATATATATAATATATATATTTACATGTAAATTGGATGTATTCGAAAGTTTCAGCCTTTTCCTAGCATTCTCACATAATGCCTTGCCTAAATATTCATAGAAATATTCCCAGAAAAAGTCGACTTTAGTTAGCGTCAGCTATCAATTTAGTGTCGACTCTAAATTCATTTTGCACCAATAACCAATTTAGAGCTGCTACTAAAAGGTCTGGGGTTTTTAGGTAAACGTTGATGATGATGATATACAAAAATGTAATTGAATTGCAATTTGCTTTTAAGGAGTTGTAAAAAAAACAATATTCAATATTCTTCCAAGTTTTTTTGTTTCACATATCCTTTGATAATTAAATTAAAACAAAATTAATGGTCACACTTATAGCCTTATGACACATGAATAATAATCAGCAAATTGTTTTCCCCTTCGTTGCTCTGGTATTTTAAACACGATAGAGACTTTACGTATATTAAAATATATCGACTCGTATATTAAAATATAAAGAATCAATATATAAAAGCATTTTAAATATGCATGCATTGAGTGTATTCACCATTTACGCATGACATGCCAAAGCAATTGTCTTTGCATTATTCATTGTTACTCATGTTTCTAGTTTTATTGTGCACCAATTAACTTTTTGTGTAAAGAGTGACCGAATGAAAAAATAATCGAAACTCCATAAAAATATAGATATAGAAATACACTATTTCTGCCGAATTTTTCATACTTTGTCATTTTTCAGTAGAGCGTTGCCTTATCTTTCGCATAGATTATCATTTTAATATGGTATTTTTGCTGTTTGTTTTCCTGTCTACTTTTCGTTTCACTTTTTAATGAAACTATATTTCAATTTTTGCTTTGACTATGTTCTGATCTGCTCTAACAGCAATGATGGGGAAAACAATTTGCTGATTGTATTCGTGTGTCATACGGCCATTAGCACATTTTCCACTTCTATTCTATATACTATTTTATGTAGTAGTAATGGTGAATTCAGACCGTTATATGAATATGTGGCATGATTTTTTTTTCCGACGACTTGATGAATTGAACTTAGGAGACACTTGGTAGCAACAGGATGAAGCAACAGTTCACACTTCAATAGCATCGATGGCTGATATGAGAGAACACTTCCTGGAGCGCCTCATCACAATAAGGGGCGATTTGGAGCGTCTTCCGTTCGATTTGGCCTCGTGCAAGTTTTTTTTTTTATATATATATATATTTTTTTTTTGTGGAGTCTTTTTCAAATACCATATTCAGTATGTCAACTGCATAAGAAACAACAAACAAGACCTGAAGGTCGGACAGAAATTGCCGACATAACCGCTGATATGCTGGTAAGGGTCATGATAAACACCAGACAGTGTTTGGCATCAACTACCTGATATGATTTTCAAAAATGTGTAAAACAAAACTTTAGATATTGAACAAACATTATCAAAAAAAAAAAAAAAACCCAATATCTGGTTCATAAAATGGGTCCTATTGTGTTTTGGAAAAGAAGAAAGTTATGCTGCCCGCCTGTATATATCCATATACTCGCTCTAGTCTGTCAATCTGATTATTGTGGCGCACTTTTGTGGAATTTCGTGTGAAGATTCTTTTTTTTTTGGGTAACCTCTATAAAAACAACTTTTGACTTTTTGTATGAAAAACTTTCTTATTGAAGTCAATATAAATTTAATAATTGATACAGTAGCTTCTAATGAACGGACGCTTCACATATATATCGTTTATTGTGACCCCCCACTTTTTGGGGTAGCCCACATACAAACCCATACTTGTTTTTTTTTTTGTTTTTTTTTTTGTATGAAAAAAATTTAAACATATATTATTAAATCAATATTATTTTGAAATTTAATGTGATGGCTTTTTGTGTACAGCCGCTTTCTATACATGTGTTGCACCCACTTTTTCGTGTAGCCTCCATACAAAACTATGACCCATTTTGTGCTTTTTCCATGAAAAACTTCTTTAATTAAGTCAATATTAGCTTAAAATTAGAGTTGGTTGTATCTTATGAACGGTTGCTTCACACACTTATACAAATGAACGTGTCCCGCCCACATTTTGAGGTAGTCCCGTACAAACCCACCAATTACTTTTATACATTTGTATAAAAAACTTCTTTAATTAAGTCAATACCAGCTTGAAACTTAATATGGTGACTTCTTATGGATGGTCGCTTCACACACATACGCTAAGTGACGTGTACCCCCCACTTTTTTGAGTAGCCCCTATACAAACCCACACCAAGTTGATGTTTTACAACACGATTTAAAATCTTGAGTGAATGGTATTAGAGCTTCGTTTCAACCGAAGTCAACGCTTTTTCTTGCTTTAAGTAGTGTTTGTACAAAACCATTTGATTCGTTTGAAAATTATTGAAAAGAGCATTCCAACGACATATTACATGTGAAAAAGTATTATATCACAGTAGCTAAATGGTCTAAAATCCGATGTTTTGAAAAAAAGTACAAAGTTTTTTATGTACAAAAATCCCGTACAAAAATATTTAGATTCAAACAAACAAACGAACTATTTCATTAACTCGTAAAACATTTAAAAAATGCAGAACTTTTGAACGGGTGTACCGATTTTCTAGGTCTTGATAATAAAAAATAGGTTTGGGACAATAGGTTCCCCAAAAGCCTCAATACTTCTTGGAGTTTGGTATTTTCAACCATCTGGGACTGGGTTTATCAAATTTTAAATATTTTAACATGTTCTGAAAGTGCGTTAAGACCTTTTTATTTGTATATAACACTCTCGATATCATCTTTATCTTTGTTAGTGCCCGTGCTGCAGTCACATGTTCGGATATTGGAGTAGGTTTTCGCCACTTGCTTGGACTACCGGTAACAGTGGAAGTCGAATACCTTTTTAATACACCCATTATAAGTATGTATAACTTTTTAAGTTGTTGTATTTGTGTGTGTGTGTGTGGGTGTTTATGTGTGTGTGTGTATCTATATGTAAATAGCTGTGTGACATTAGCTTCATCTTTATCTTTGTTATTGTTATCGTTGTCAATGTCAATCTCAGCAGTGATGATTTCAAAACTTGGCGGCGACGACGAAAACATCGACGTACGAAGTTAGGCAGCAATAAAGCCGACAGCTTTGATAGGTGTTGTAGCTCATTATCAAGTTGAGCATAAATTGCGCACATGTTGCTCGTTAACGTAAGTGTATTTGTGGGAATACACAGATACACACATACACACATACACACACACGCACACAGACACACACTCACCATCAGAGACATTTAGAAAGGCACTTTGACTGCGGTTCACTTCGATTTGGTGCTGTTCTGCTCTGTTGTGTTTGCTTGCTGGGTCGTTGGCTTTAAGTCCTCCAAATCGATTTAATTGAAAAGGCATCGAACACGTGGCGCCTCTTCAGGCAAAAGATGGCTCACAAAATGATGCGTATGAATTGTCGAAAAATTTACTGCCTTACATTTATGTAGCTTCTGATCAAATTGTACCAGGAAATTGTCAATGAAACGAAAATGCTTTAATTATTCGTTGATATTTATTTTGTCTTCTTCAAAGTAATTCGCATTCGATGAAATATTCATATTCCAACTTCTTCCGATCTTCAAAACAGTATTCATAGGTCTATTATAATAGGCCAATAATTATTGGAGTAATTTTCAGAGCCTTTCTCTTTTTATACCATTCACACTTAGTGTGAAAGGAGGCATCGTAGATCCCATAAATTATATATATAATCTTGATCAGATCGACGAAACGAGTCGATCTAGCTATGTCCGTCCGTATGCATGTTATTACGCATTTTTTGGGGACTATTTTTTATTATATCAGTTGAAAATTGGCACATACACTTCTTTTTATTGCAGTTTATTGCAGTCGAGTGACCCAACACGCCAACTTTTTGGGGCTGAACCCGCCCACTTTTACTTTTTGTATGAAAAACTTTTGTATTGTAGTCAATATCAACTTTATAATTGATATGATAGCTTCTACTGGACGGACACTTCATATATACATTAATGGGTAGGAGCCCACTTTTTGGGGTACCCCCCTTACAAACCTACTGCCCACTTTTGACTTTTTGTAAGAAAACTTCTTTATTAAAGTCTATATTAGGTTGAAATGATATGGGTTGCCTTTTTATGGACAGTCGCTTAACATACATAGACTACTGGACGTGTCACGCGCACTTTTAGGGCTACCTGATACAAATGTACCTCTGCTAAGTTCACAGCTCAAAACTTCCTGTGAATGGTATTACAGCTTAGGTTCCACTGATTTCCACTATTTCCACGTATTTTGTTTGCCCAGAACAAGGCAATTTATCAACCACACTGCAAACTGATTGGGACACTTTGTTCTACTCGCAAGCCTGTTTATTTGGCATTGTCGACACTCCGTATGGGTTCTTTAAGACTTTGTAACTATTAGCGCTTGAAACTTTCTTGGCAACACACAATTTTAGACAAACTTCGCAAAAGAAAAAAAAAACATCAAAATTCGGAAAACGCACCAAACACAAACTTCTTTATCAAGTTATTTCCATCTCATAGATATTCTGACAGTTGTATCAACAACGAGAAAATATATATTTCGCAGAATCTCAAGCTAGGTTCACTTAAATGAGAAATTCTTGATATTTTCTAATCAGAAGTTGTATAGAGAAGTATATACTTATATACGTACTTATATACTTGTATACTCGTACATAAGGCCGATAGTGTGTTTGACGTATGCTCAATGTTAGTTTAATTTTTAGGGATTATATATGCAAACCAGCCTCTACAAAATTCATGCTTGAACAATTTCAGCTCCCTTTATTTTTCCATTAAGCTCAGAAAACGCAACAAAAAAAAGATAAAAGTCTCATAAAAAAAAAAAAACGTATTAAAATTTAAATGGGCAATAATCAAAATAAATTTGTCCTTTTTTTGTCTCGACGAACAATGAAAAATAGAAATGGAAGCGTTGCCGTTTTTCATAAAATCCTTTTGAACCATTTTCACGCTTGCTGCATTTTAACACTTGCATTTCAATGCCACATCCGGTTTTAAATTTTATAACAGGAAGAAATAAAAAACAATACAAGTAAAAATCAACCAAACCCGTGCCTTGAAAAAGATTCTTATACGTAAAAAGCATCATTTAAGTTATATTGTTTCTTTAGATACAAATTGTACTGAGGCAAATGAAAAACTTTCATGTAGAATTTACAGCGTATTCGCTGATTCATAACATACTAAATGCGCACATACGGGAGTCTCTTTTAGGTTAAATTAATGTAGTTTTACCAAATAAATTATAAAACTTCAGTTCATTTAATTGCTTATGTTAAATATCCGCACATGGAGATTAACAAGTACTTTATTAAATCCCGTTGTCTCTATTCTGCAGAAATTATTTCCGTAATACACAGCTTTCACGCTACCCACTGAGAACATACAACTTAAACTTGCAGTCGACGCTGAAAAACGAGCAGAATCCGAACTAGATCTTCAGAGTAATATTAGGTTTAAATGCGATGTCTTGGCTTTTTATAGACATCGCTTCTGAGGTAACCCCCATACAAACCCACCGCCCACTTTGGTGTTTTTTAAGAAGAAATTCTTTATTAGGTTGAAATTCGATTTGGTGCATTTTAGCGTATAGTGTATTTGATATGGTGGCATCTTATTGATGGTCGCTTCATACAATAATTTGAAGCGTGTACCACTTTCTGGGTTAGCCCCTATCCCTCTGTTTCTCTGTCAAAAACAAACTATAATGGAAATAAATTGCTCAAAATTGGACAGTAGTCTTGTAACAGTTGGTATTTAACGGGAGAGTCTTACATGTGAAGTTCCAGCATTACAGGCCATGCGCCGCGTGAAATTATACAACGCAGGAAATTATAAGAAAAAATATATCCACCTTCCCATCAGATTAAATAGCTGAAAAAATAAACAAATACTTACTAACCTTACCAAATTCTGCGAGAGCATGAAAACAACTTGAAGCTTCTTTCACTCCTTTTTTGTTTGAGCATTAATATTTTTTTTTCGAACAGATATGTATGTGTGCACATACATACATACTTATGAATGTAAATTGAATTTCGATTTCGAAAAAAAAAAAAAATTAACACAAGAAAACATTAAATTGCAACAATTTTCAGTAACTTTCACATATTTTGTAATTCAATATTTCCCAATTTATCATCTACGAGCATAATGAAATGCAATAAATTAAATTTTTATGTCCCTTTTTTTGCACACACGCACTCCACTCCATTCCACTCCAACAGTGATCAGAACTAAACAAACTGTTGACTTCTTCTTCGAATTCGTCTCAATTCGAATTCAACTCATGCAAAGAACTTCACTCAATGTGTTTGAGTTGATGGGAGGAAGAGAAAGACTCAAGAAGGTAGATTAGCTAAATTTTCTCAACAACAACAACAACAACGTGAATTTTAAGGATATATGACCATATTGTAAGCGTAATGATCGCTTTATCCACAATTTTAATAACACAGGACCTGTGCGTGTACCACATGTACCACGTTGTTCAACCACACGAAGGACGTACATGGCTAGATCGACAAAACTTTCAAGAATATATATACAATAGTTTATGAGGTCTGTCACACCTAAATTTACTCACAAAAAGTATACCCTTGGCATCCAAGGCAGGGTATACAATTTTTTTTAATTTTTAATGTAACGCCTTTTAGTGTAACGCCTGAAACGATTAAAATCGAGATATCGGAGACTAAAATTTGCATATTTAGACTTTTTTATATTTTGTATATTAATCCTAATAAATAAACCTTACAAAGGCCCAGATCGGAGCACTGTAGTATATATAGTTCTAATATAAATCTATAACTCAAATGATATTTCTTCCCAACTCTTCACACGGCAATAGTGCCGATGGTGCCGTAGACGGGATAGGCCATGAAACGAAAAGTTTTTAGTATACAAAATATAGTAAATGGATTACAACAGTGAACGAACAGTGAAAATTTCATTGCTTTTGCGGACGATATTCCAATATCTAGATCAGACAAAACAATAGAAAGCATTAACTCGAATTTGTGAAAGAACTTTGATGAAATAGAAAACAATCCAAAACTTGGAAATTGAAAATAAACGCACTTAAATGCGAAACTATTCTCTTTCGGCCAGAGTCAATAAATGTAATGCGAATATATAAATTGGAGAAAATTCAAAATTAAAACTAGATTAGCGAATAGTGATATAATTCCAAACACAATGTTAGCCAAATATCTAGGAATATACCTTGATAATCATATAAACGGTCAATTAAAAAAAAGCTGGAAATGCTTTCTTTTTTTTATACAAGAAGCTTTTTATACCATTCACACACAGAGTGAAAAAGTTTGTAACACATTAAAGGTGGCATCGTAGACTCTGTAACGTATATATATATATATATATTCTTGATCAGCGTGTCACGACGAGTCATGACCGTCTGTTCGTCGGATAGTTGCTGTGCCTTTTTAATGGACTAATTTCTTAGATATTTTACTAAATGACGGTATTTAAGTTTTTTGGTATTCGTATATCGTATTGATATGCCTCGCCCAGTTTTTAGGGTAACCCCCATAAAACCCCACCGCCCACTTTCATGCTTTTGTACGTTTTTGTATGAAAAATGTGTTTATTTAAGTGAAAGTCAGCTTGCAATTTGATGTGGATGGTTTTTATTCGTATATTATCGTATATATAGTATATACCTTCATAAACAATTGCCCCCTACAAACCCGTCGCCCACTTCCATGCTTTTGTATGTGGTCGCTTTTTATGGACGGCTTCTTCATACAAAACCACCACCCATATTTATGTTTTAGAAAATTTTAATTTAAGTATGTTTTACTTACACGATTTATAAAAATGTTCTATGGTGAAGGAAACTGGTATCCAACCGTGACCCATCGATTTTTCCATTTACTATCAGTGCGAAGAAACTGGAGCAGCTGAGAGAGTAAAATTGATTTTGCGCCCAGTATTATTATTTTTTTTTTTTTTTTTTTGTCTTCAAATCAAAAAGGACTGATTTATCCTCAGAGACTTTTGTACTTGAGTACAGACTTCTTCTTCGGTCATGACCACACGTTGAAATAAATATAGAAATTTAATTCTGAAACCAAATATGTACTCAAGTCAATTACAATAGTTTCAGAATGTCAAATATGTCCTTTTTAACTTGAAGTAGGATGAAATTTCTTAAAACAATCTCTCAGAGGAGACAATAGATCTGAGCTTGAAAACGGCTAAATTTAAGAATTTCGGGTATGAAAAAAACCCAAGAATTTTGTACTCCGTTTAAGAAAATCCTTACTCAACATACCGCTATGGTTTAATTCAAGTACGGAAATTCTGATTTCTTTTATCAGTGTACGTACTTTACAAACGAATATACTTAACGAGGTCATAAAAACCACTTTTAGGCAAACAGATTATATCCTTGTTCACGGGAACAATACTAAAGGATAATCATCAAAAGTTATAGAGGCCATTCATAGCAATTAAGTTTGATTTTCTTTTAATAACTGTCACGCCGCCCAGCCGCAAAGTATGCAACATGATTTTCGCAATTTAAGTCGACACGCGATTGCGGCGCGTCGAAGAAACCAAAAATTACGAGAAGGGCAGCAAAAAGTAACAAACAAGAAAAAAAACACAAAACAAAAAATCAAAAAATGAAATAATGAAAAAATGAAAAAAGCAACAAAAAACCAAAGAAACAAACAAACAAGTGCAAAAGGTTCTTCAAATTAGTTAAAGCAACACGGACTGACATCAAAATGGTTAGAAAACCCGAAACAAAAAGAATAAATCAAATCAAGTATGCTGCCATCGAGCATGCTCGAATTGGACTTACCCTGCAAACCAATCTAAGTATCTGCATATGTTCTATAATAGGATTAGCTGAAGAACCATTCATAACAAGTTTTATGTTTCCAGCAAAAGTAAGAGGCGCACTTTTTCTTTGATATAACTCACAATTTAGTGTTGGTTTGTATGACAACTGTTCCTTATATACATGTGTGTGAAATATAAATCAACTCATCACCCACCTACATTTGTATATGGTGTACACTTATGTACATGTAGGGTATTATAATCTTGACCAAGTGTTCCGAACTTAACGCGGCTGTTGTTAAGAGACAATGGGCATGGGCATGGCAAGGGAAAACACTTTAGTAAAACGCGTTAAAAAGCCGGAAAAGCGTGGCAAAACCATTTAAGCTCTGCCGCTATTTTGTTCATACATATTATCTTCAGTACTTCTCAAAGTTGCTCCTACGAAAAACTTCTTAGAGCAATTAAGTGCGACCAGTAAAATCTGGCATTGCCTTTCTTATTTTTCGCTTTTTATTTTTTTCTTTTTTCTTTTCATTTATTTGTTCGACATTTCTTTCATACTGAATTGGATTTTTATTATCATGTCTGCTTGTCTTGTTTTATTGCGATTGTCATTAGGATATATCTTAAATTCATCCATTTTTTTTTTTATCTACTTCTGTGCTTTGTTATAAGTTTGAAGCGCTTCATTGTAGTAGTGTTCCATTATGTTCCATTGTAAATGGCTTCCATGTAAGTGTTTAAGTGTACTTCTGATTTTCGCTTTACTCTCTCCTTTTCATACTTGCTATTTCCATCTATCAATATATCTATCCATCTCACTCTCTCTCTCTCTCTCTCTCTCTCTCTCTCTCTCTCTCTCTCTCTTCTGTCGTTCTAGTATAATTGTATGATTGATTGACTTTACACTCATTTCATGAACTCTGATATGATTAATATCTTTGTTGATTTTGCACTTTTAAAATTTTTTTATTTTTTATACCATTCATACATATTGTGAAATGGTATTGGCAGTTTGTCTGAAAGTTTGTAACGCATTAAGGAAGACATTGTAGACCACATAAACTATATATATTTTTGATCAGCTCGACGAGACGAGTACGATGTACGTCCGTCTGTGTTTTGTTGCGCATTCTTTTGTCTGAATACCGGTATAAAGGCTTATTTTTCTCCTAAGCATGAATAAGCTGATACCTAAACTTTAGAAATCATCGATCGGCATAAAGCATAGATGCTATAAAAAAGTGTAGAGTGTGCCAATGGCAACTCTGAAATTTGACAGCTGTCATCTACGATTGTTCGGGTTGTTAAAAATAAAGTGCTATACATTTGAGGAACGTGTTATCAATGGGTAACGTAGATTATGCACAAAATCGAAGTTTGCTTTTCGAAAAGTAGTATATAATTCTTTATGACCTGGCCTTTGTGATGTTGAGAAGTTTCCATACGCGATTTCAGGTCAATATGTCAAAAACTGATTGACTAATTTTGATTCACACAAGCAGATCAACCTTGGTCTGTTGAGAATATATGTACTTCCTTTAATGCGTTACAAACTCCGTGACAAAATTATAACACTAATCACATTACGTGTGAAGATTATAAATATGCATGTAGAGTTGAATGGTTTGTGCTCTAGTATGTATGAATGACGCAGTTACACATGTAAAGTGCTTTTCAATAGTTATGTTCGAACTTGTCGCTCTGTCGTTTCAGCTGGCAAAGCTGTCATTCTTCAATGTTTGTGTACATGTGTCATAGTCAGCATTTTACGAAATATTTGATCATCCAACCGTGCGATCAACACAACAAAATATCGCAAAATACCTGAAAAGCGATACGGTTGCTGTTTGAGCAGGTCCTGTACGATGTAGAACCGCTATCAAGCGAGAACTTTGCTGCTATTTCGGAAATGTAGCTGAAGACTGAAACCTGTCGATTGCTCGTCGTGCATAAGGAATTGGCCTTTTCTGCTTACTCAACTTGGGAATAACCAGACGGTCCAGGTCCATATCATCCACTGGATCTGGTCGACATGTGGCAACAAACCAACAACAATTGACCAACTGAAGAACAATAGCACTTAAACGAATGGAATGGCTGTGGGTTTTTTAATAGTATCATTTGCAGAACACAATGGTAAGTGAAAGTACTTAAATTTGGAATAAATGTTTCCGTTACAGCTCACACAAACAACTTTTTTTTTTATTAAATTTCAGAGTTTAGACACGCTTAATGGAAAGCCCATTACATATATAAGAAGGATAATAATAATTTTTCTCTATTCCAACAACTGAACTACAGAACTCATCTGATTTTTTGCTTGAGCATGCAAACGGAATGGCACCCAAAGTGAGAAAGAGTCGACAAAAGACAAGTAATGTTGATTAGTAAGTGAATTGAAAGACTTTATTCATTTTCGGCTTTGTCTTTTCATTCGGTTTGTTCGTTTCTTGTATAAGCCCAAGTTGAACACAACTAACAACTTGTTGGAACCTGTTTGGTTCGTTCGGAATATTTTTTAAAGAACCAAGTGAAAAGAAGATTAGAAATGATTTGAGGCATTTTTCAAGCTCAACATCACACCTACTCTACTGATTTATATATATAATATATAATTTATTAATTTCAGAAATTATCTGCTTATTTGCTTATTTTCATATTACAACAACGATTTTATTGATATTGATATTGATTTTATTGATAGATATTCAGCAACAGCCATCACCGATTTATAGCATTTTATTACGACAATATTTGTTGTAACTGAATGATTGTCTGACTGTCTGTCAGTCTGTGTACTATATATATTATGTACCTTAACATAACGTAAACTTAACAAGAACAGAATATCCAATAATAATTCTAACAATAATAATAATTATACAAAAAGTACGTAGAATGAATGGGGCATTTAATAGCTGTCAACATTTTATCTGCAGCTATTTAAATATTGGCTAGCGAATACATGGCACTTCGTTTGTAGTGGACTTCAAACTAATAAGTGGTATTTCTATTATTGAAAATACTTATTAATATTTAATTTCATCGCTAAGTAAACCACTTAATCTACGCTTACATCACAATGAGCTCTTTTTATTAAACTTTTCAGTTGTAAAGTGCTTAAAAAAATAACAATTTTAAGTAATTTTGATATGAACTGCAGCAAATCTTCTATCTGGTGGTACCAACTTTAACAAATGACAGAATCTTTAACTTGTCAAGAGGTTTTCTTTTTTATTTGGCATGTGTCAGATGAATGAAGTGTTTGTCTGTAACTGTTAGTTAATAGATGGCAGCACTTTTATGTGCATGACCATTACGTGGGTATTCGCAAAGTAAAATTACAGCTTTTGAGTCTACAAAGTCGATCTAAAAATAACCGAACATTTAATTTAAATCATAGAACACGTAGCACCATCTATTAAATGTTGACAGTGTTCGAACATTACATTTCTCTTCTTTCGAAAGCAGCTAATTTCATGCTAACCGTTTGACATGTTACAAAATGACACACGTTTTAATAACATCAGTTTTTGTAGTTATGTCATAGAAACAAAAGAGCAAATATTAAATTTTGTTTTAAACTCGGTAAAAAAATTGCTGAGACTTACGAATTGTTAATGATGATGATTGTATATGTCGAGTTTACACATGGTTCGCACGATTTAAAAACGGTCGTGATGATTTATATGATGGTCCATGACCCGGACGACTCGAAGCATCTAATCGTGCTGAATTAGTGGAAAAAGTAAGTGAAATAATCGCTATCGATGCAAATTTCATGGCAGATTACAAATTTGCTGGCAGAAGAATTGAATTCATCTTACTGTACAATATACAAAATATTGACTGAAGATTTGGGTAAAAGAAGGTGTGTGCATGTTTTGTTCCAAATCAGTTAAATGATGATCAAAAAATCGCAACAGCTGAAAACTCTGCAGATTTTCTTGATTCGATTATAGTTGGTGATTAAGCATATTAAATATGAACCTGAAACTAAGCGACAATCTGCAGAATGGAAGTCAAAAGACGAGCCAAAACATAATAAAATTTGGTTTTCAGAAGTCAAGAATCAAGACAATGTTGATAACTTTCTATGATTCCACGAGTATTGTTCGAAAGGAATTTGTTCCAGAATGTAAAAATGTCAATGGAGAATATTATTTATAAGTTTTCCAGCGTATGTGGTCGAGAATTCTACGTGTTAGGCCCGAATATTCCAAAGGCAATCAGCTGTTTTTATTGCATGTAATGAAACAAAACCTCACAAGACCAAAAAAGGCAATGAATTTATGTATTCGCCTAATCTATCACCGTGCGATTATTTTCTCTTCTCAACAAATGAAAACTGCAATGAAAGGAGCTTTTTACGATGATATTCCAGCCATACAAGCAGCCGTGACACAGTTGCTAAATAACATCCCAAAAAGCGAGTTTAAAACGTCTATGGATAAATTGGTTGAGCCTTCCAAACGTTGTATTCCGTTAAATGGATTGTATTTTGCATAAACATTAGCTGTGAAACATAATACAATGCTTGTTTTATTATATAACTAAAAAGTTCGCTTATTTTTAGATCAGACCGTGTATGTTTGTATGTCCTGCATGCATATTACGTACAAACATATCAAATATTTATAAATGCATAGATACATATCTATAAAAACATACAGAAAATTTGCCAGAATACATTCCCATGTGTATAACAGTTCTAACAGTTATAAAAATTTCCACAATCAAATATGTCGCTGCTCACAGAATTTACACATAGAACTATAATAGGTATATATAAACATTTCTTCAATCTTCCAATATATTATCACTCCAAAAATGAACACGAAATTTTGGTGTCAATTTTTGGCAAATTATCAAAATGTACTTTTAAAAACTATGTATTTTGAGCTACATTTTGTATGTGTTCTGACTACGGCAAATTAAGCCGTTTGGGTGCAGTGTCCAATTAAAATATCAGCTCCTATTCTACTCAATATGCAATATGCTAAGTGGAAAATGTACAATATTGCTATATTGATATTTTATGATGGTAAAAGCAATTGATTTAAATTATTTTGCAATTAATTTATAAATTTTGCTCTTAACCCAGTTTAGTATTCATTTAATTCTCTATTTATTGGCAATATGTTGAAGTGTGCTTCAGTTTGTAGGAGTATGTCCATGCAGTTCAATCACAGCCAACCATAATTGAGCTGCTGTATGTATTATTATATAATTAATGCACAAAACTGTTAGCAAATTGTGAGATATTGCCCAGAACGCTATTTAGATGAGCTAAATAGACTGTAAATATTACGAGTAAATAATAATAAGCACACGAAGTGACGCCTTCTACGCTCACAGTATACAACCGATTTTGACAAATTCATCTGCAGATGTGCACAAACTATATTCTATCAAATTCAGTCGATGTTTTCAACGTAAACAAGTTAAACAGTCGTGTCTCAGACAACGAAACAAAGAATTACATGCATGATGCTAACGCAAACGCACAAATATTAAACATTTCTCTCTTAGCTCTCTCACAGCATTCATCTGAGAGCCTTGGTATAATAAAAGAAGGCAATGGCATGAGAGCAGCTAATTACCAGTTAATAAGAAAAACTGTGAGCGCAAAAGAGAGAGAAATTACGTGGTTACGTTATTTTGTCAGTCAACCGGCAAATTATTTGCAAATTTTTGCTTAAAGAAAAACAGCAAATTGTCATTGAAAATGTCTATATTGTTTTTCTCAATATTCTCCTTTTTGATCTATAATTTTGGTATTTGTCAAGACATCTACAAATATGACTTCTTCTGCCAACAAAAATCATAAAGCGCAAATGTAGGTGTAAATACTTATGTATGGTACGAGTATCGTATAGAGAAAGTATGTGTAAATGCCAACATGATTTGAGCGATTTGAACACTTAACTTTAGCATTGTGTATATTTATAATACAATGATTTTTCGTTAGCATTCTTTGCTCTCTTTGTGTGTGCCTAATTTATAAAATTGTTGCCTATGTCTAGCTATTTATTTGTACGAGGGTTGGTTATTAAATGTTTAATCATTGCATGTCTATTGGAACATTGCGCAACAAAACACTCCTTTGCCAAATGCCTCAAATCATCTCTATTGTTGGTTTCATTTGGTACTGAAAAAAATATTGCAAACAAAAACGAATTGTTTTCACCATGTTGTAAAATTTGGTGAAATCGGTTCAATACAAGAAAAGTGCAAACCGCAGACTTTCGATTTAGTTACTTTTCGACAGAGCTTGTCTCGCCTGTTTCTTTCTCACTTCAGTT
This sequence comes from Leucophenga montana, assembly GCA_035044765.1. Lineage (NCBI taxonomy): Eukaryota > Metazoa > Arthropoda > Insecta > Diptera > Drosophilidae > Leucophenga > Leucophenga montana. Next base: position 16,038 of record JAWNNQ010001443.1, on the reverse strand, counting down.
GCCGCTCCATTCGGACCCAATCTTTAAAAACTTCTTTAAAATCAGTAGTAATTATCTGACCATCATTTACTTTTTGGCTGTTTGTATCTTTAATACAAACATAAATATCCTTGCATCTACGAACTCATGAAAAAGCCACGCATAACTGTACAAGCGAAAAAAAACAGGTTCTAGTAAAAAGTACACGTTACACTTTTGAGCTATTGACTTCTGAAGTCTAGCTTTATGGGAAATTGATCTATTGGTTGGTTTAGAAGGTGTGACCAGCCCAGTTGTATCGGAGTCAATTAGTTTAGCAGTGATGGTGTATTCACCTGAATCTTGCAGCATGAATTCATCCCTGCGAGCTGTAGCCCTACCGACTTCAGCTTGAAGAATAGTCTTCGCTACTCTAACAATGGCTATGTTATCTGCGAAGCCAATGATCTTAACACCACTTTGGAGGTCTAACCGAAGAACAGCATCATACATAATGTTCCACAAGGCAGGTCCTAGGCCGTCACCTTGGGGGACACCGCTAGAGACGCTACAGGTCTATAGCCAATTGTATATGAAGGAAAATGTATATGAAAATGAATATAATATACGAATATAAACCATCCATATCGAATTTCAATTTGACTTTCACTTAAAAAAACACATTTTTCATACTAAAACATGAAAGTGGTCGGTGAGTTTCTATGGGACCTAATTTGAGACCAAAAGAAACTTAAACACAGCCATTTAGCCAGATATGTAAGAAATTAGTCCATTAAAAAGGCACAGCAACTATCAGACGGACAGATGGTCATGGCTAGATCGACTCGTCTTGACGCGCTGATCAAGAATATAAATACGTTACGGAGTCTATGATGCCAAATTTGATGTGTTACAATCTGATGGGTTACAAGACTACTGTCCAATTTTGAACAATGTATTTCCATTATTATGTTTGTTTTTGACAGAGAGACAGAGGGATAGGGGCTACCCCAGAATGTGGTACACGCCCACTAGCAGATGTGTATGAAGCGACCATCAATAAGATGGCACCGTGTCGAATTTTAAGTTTGACGTTTTCCAGACAAATGTATAAAAGTGAGGTTCCGGTTTGTATAGGACTAACTCTAAAAGTGGACGGGACACGCCTGTTTTTATATGAACATATGTGAAGCAGTTATCCACTAAAATCCACCAAATCAAGTCTCAAGCTAATATTGATTTAAATAAAGATTTTTTTTTTATAAAACACACAAAAGTGGGCAATAGGTTTGTATGGGGGCTAAAAAGTGGGCGGGTCCCATACGTGAATATGTGAAGTGTCCGTCCATTAGAAGCTACCGTTGATATTAACTACTATAAACATGTTTTTCATACAAAAAGTCAAAAATTTTATGGGGGCTACTCCCAAAACTTCGGCGTCACGAGTCAATCTTGATACTCTATGAAACTGCAATAAAAAGAAGTCTATGTGGCAATTGCTAACTGGATCACATAAAAACTGGTCCCCAAAAAATTGCGGAACAACATACAGATCGACAGACACAGGCAGACAGACGGACATGGCCAAATCGACTCGTCTCGTCGAGCTGAAGTATAAACACTGTATGGGGTCCACGAAGCCTCCCTTAATGTGTTAGAAACTTTGAGACAAACTGATAAAAGATGGCTCTTACTTCTTTTTACCAGTATAACATAACATATGACTCTGCATAATATTTTATTTCGTATTGCATATCGAACTTTTACGTAGAACATTCAAAATAAACAATATATAACAAAATAAATCTATGTTTGATATTAATTTTAACTGAGGCTCGGAGTTTAGTTCATCTGTTGAATCTGCTTTTAGTTGTGGTGACTTTGATCATTTCGGTGACAGTTTCCGCTGTAACAACGCATTAGGGAAGTTTTTATGTCCGTTGACCATCCGCTTGCCCGCTTAACACAACACATTATACCAGACTTCACGATCTTTACCCAAAGTTTGTATAGGACGCGAATTCCCAAGCATCGGCACACCATTGGAATCGCGTAGCTTACGCAGTTCGTTGAGCTGCCTTGCACTTATTGTCAATGATGCGGGACTAATTATCCATTCAACGCCACGATGGTAGGGTGGCTCCGTCAACGAACCGCTGTAGCTAAAATAGTTCGCATGTATTGGTTGAACAATGTAGTTCAAGGGAAATGGTGGTATCTCAATGCTGCATCCTGCCTCCTCTATACATGAGAGATAGGGCATCATCGCTTCTAACCTATGATTGTGCGCTGCAATATCGTAAAAGGTTGCAAACACAGCAATATCGAAACTTGAGACCATATCAGTTGCAGTGCCCGCACGATGTACCGCTTGGACTTCCAGTGGATAAAATCGATCACTAAGTGCGTGTTCCGAACCCATAGAGTCACGGTAGCTCCAATGAAATTTCAACTCTACAAAATAATATTTTGAGAGCATATCTCCATCCGCTATGGCAGGTACATCATCGTACCGTGCGTAGGAGGCACGCAGTAGAAGGCCCCGTCCATTATTCTCCAGGCGTATAGACTGCGGCATTTTTCTATAATTGATGAAACTCAATGGTTGTAGAATCTCCAGTGTGCGCGCACTTTGCGTAATATTTATCGGCGATTGGTGGCGAGTCGGTACGTCCGCGGCGCTATAGTCAATGGGCTCTAAGATCTCACACTGTTCTACACGAATATGCCCGTTATCGGCATCGGCATCGGCATCGGCAACGGCACCATCATCTTCACCACCACGACCTTCAAAGGCCCTTAAAATATGTATACACGCCATTATATATTGTGACACTCCGAATGACATAATAAGCGTCAGAGTCGTTGATTTCATCGTACATTCCAAAATATAACTAAAAAAACTGGACCATGCGGCACCCATTTCTATTTATTCGACTTCACTCAGAAAAATTTTATGTAAATGAATTTAAATAAAGACACATAAATGAAAGTCAACTGATTGAAAATTGTCAATAAATGCTTTTCAACAAAAAGTAAGAATATAAGTATTTGCCAGAACTACTGTACAAACTTACAACGCATGCATAGATGCTTATTTACTTACAACAGTTTATCGATCAGAGTCGGACGTAGGAAGACGTACCAGTGCCAGTTGTTGTTAATACCAAGTTTGCGGAAGTTGTTCCAGAGTTCGTATTTCCAACGGATGCTCGGTAGCCCACGGGGGGATCGTATCCGAGGCTATCTCTGTGTCTTCACTGATTAAAGTTTTGCTCTACAAAATCAGCACACCAACCCTTAGTTAAGGGGGTTGCTTTCTCACAATTTGATCATCTCGAAACCTATGTTCAGAGACTAGCCAAGAGATGCGTGTCCTAATAGACGTTTCTGAACTCCTTGGGTCGTTTGCAGAAGAATCGTTTTTGGTCATTCCCAAGTGAATGGCAATTAAAAACTTTCCACAGTAATGTGAATTTCTGCAAACGATTCCATACCCTGCTTACGTTCTTAGGTTGTACAAACAATTTTTTTTTTTTAAAGTTGCTCAGTTCAGATGTGGAAACATCTTGTTAATGGTATTAAAGCTAAGGTTCGGTTCTCTTTTTTGACACCCACATTTTCTAATTTTATTACAATTTTTCTTTCATCATCATTCCCCGTTTTTTTTTCTTTGTATGCATGTAATAAATGGTATGTACCATATATAGAAATCTTTTGCATTTACGCTGCGTAATTTTTAATTTACATCCATTTACATTTTTAATTAGCTACTTTATTTTCTTTCATTCACTGGTATAAAAAAATGATTCTTTCTTTTGTAAATATGTGAGTGCTACATTGCATAAAATGTGCTGAACTGAAGTTGTTATACCATTCACGCATAGTGTAACATGTTTTTATCAGTTTGTCAGGCAGTTTGCAACGCTTTAAAGGAGGCTTCGTACACCCCATAAGGTATATATTCTTGAACAGCTTGACGATACAAGTCGATCTAGGTACGTCCGTCTGTATTAAAGCGAAATGGTAAACAAAAAATTTATAGACTTGCGTGTTTTCCTTTTCGTTTACATTTGTTTTCGTTTGAACAAACACAACAAACCAATAATCGTCCGCCTATTTCAAAAACAAAACTTCAATTTGTTTTCAATGAGTACAAGTGAGAGTAATGGAGCAAAATAGTTGAATATATTCATTAACTCTCTCTTTCTTGTTTTCTTATATGATTATTATATACTAGTAAGTCCCCGCGACGTTGTACGCGGCCCTCCCCGTTCCCCTGACATTCCTTCCCCCTCCTCCACATTCCACATGCTCATTCTTATTGAAAAAAAAAAATGAAAGGAAAATCTAAAAAATCCAAAAAATTTTCTGTTTATCCAATCGCCACGAAACTTCACAGGATCACCCACGGGACTATTTTGAATATTGCCACAAAATTTGATCATTTGAGCGGTTTCGGAGTCTATAGGGAACCTACATACATACTTCCATTTTTATATATATAGTGTTCATGTAAGTATGCATATGTATATACAAATTCCAATGCTACCGTTCGTTAGTCTTAACAATGTAATTAACTAATGGTCGATACTTCTTAGCTAACGAAAAGGTTTACTGCGCCGCAGGATCTAAAATATTAAGAACAACAACAACATCATATCGATGCATTTCATGAATCGTGCAACATCGAACCGCTTCAAATAGTGTACGCCTGTATACAAGTGACAACAGTTTCAAAATAGAAATATAAAGAAAAACATTTTTGTCTTTGCGGTGACAGTCAATGAGTGACGCAGTTCTTTGTGATTTGGCGAGTCGATGTGTTGGGTGCAAAATTAAATTAAAATATTGTAAAAATATATAATAGGCTACAAAACAAACAAAAACATAATAAAATAAAATAATTAAACAATTTGTCGTTGCGCTTTTGTTCCCCCCTTGCGAAGAGCTACATCTTTAGTCGTAGTCTATGGCTTACCAGATTTCCCTTGCGAAGAGCTACATCTTTAGTCCTAGCCTATGGCTAACACCTATTCCCTAGCGAAGAGCTAACTCCTTAGACCTAGTGAATAGCTAGCGAAAGGTAATGCAACGTTGTACCGCTCGGTCTTTGTCAATGACATGCTCATGTTAAATTCGTTAAGTACTTGCATGGACAATTGCTATGCCGAGAGTTAGTATTCACTAAAGTTGTTGGGGGAAATCGCTAGTGCAGTGTATCTATGCAGCCGCTCAATATACATTTCTACTTTTGTTCCTATGCTTGTGCAAACGAAGCGACAGCTAAAGTGAGAAAGAGACGGACGAGACAATCACTGTTGAAAAGTAAGTACATCAAAAGACTACACAGTTTGGTTTACTCATTTGCTTTGTCTTTCTATTCGGTTTGCGCGTTTCTTGCAACAAACCGAATTCACCACAACTTACAACGGGTGGAAATATTACGTTTTCTTTTACAATTTCAGTACCAAAATAGAAGTTTTTAGATATTTTCTTTTAATTGTACCAGAGAAGTCGGTTTGTTGCCGTAAACTTTAGATTTGAAGTAATCCCACAGGAAAAAGTAAATAGGGGTTAAATCGGGACTTCGTGGAGGCCAATTTATGTCACTTATCCTTTAGATCAATTTGCCAGGAAAACGTGTGTGAAGTTGCTTTAAATCTTTAAGAAGCTTTAATTCTTTGTGTAAAATGCGGAACAATGATGATCTATGCACGTTTAAAGCAACAGCACGCTTCCGAGTCGAAAGGTCCGGATTGTCACGAACAGAATGAGTAACACTGTCTACGTTTTCGAACGTTCTCGAAGACCTTGGACGCCCGGATTTTGATTTTTCCAGCGTTGAACCGGTCTCTTCAAACTTCTCGACCCATTTTCCAATAAGTCGAGGGCTTGGCGCATCATTTACATGACGAACATGTCGAATACTGCAGAATTTTCTACGCTAACTTTTCTAACTTCTAACTTTTTGGGTTTTTCCTTTGTTTAACATCCTTATTTAAGTCAATATCAGTGTGACATTCGGCTGCTTATGAGCAGACGCTTCACAAATACAATAATAGATGTGTTCCGGTCAAATTTAAGGTGTAGTCACATAGAAATCCACCTACACATTTACGTTTTACAATACGAAGTTCCGTGCGAATGGTATTAGAGCTTCGGTTCAACTGAAGTTTAATCGTGCTTTTCATTTATTTATTACAAAATACATACAAAATAACATTTTATAAATATATAAATACAAAAGAAAATAGTTAAATCCGTCCAGCTGCATCTGTGTATCTATTTATATCCATCTTGTTTTTCATTGCTTTCATTTTTTTATGACTTCTACAGCGAAAAGTCATGCTATTATTTAAGTTCAGTTTCTAGTTGACTCCCTTTGGAAAAACTGTGTAATATTCTCTTTTTTTTTTTTGTTTCAGGCATCTGCATTTTGTAAACAGAAAATGCTAGTAGCAACGATAAGTCCCTTTTTAGAAAAGCTGTTTGATTAGCATCAGTGGAGCTAAAACAGAAAGAGAGAGAGAGAGAGAGAGAGAGAGAGAGAGAGAGAGAGAGATGGTGACAGGACACTAGCAGTAGCGAGAGTAGCGTAGTACGAACTTTTAACTGGACAAACTGAGACCCACTAGTTGTTAAATGGGTCAATGCCGAATGAAAAATGACGCGATGACTTCACGAATCGTGCACAAAAGGCAAAATGGATCTGTATGTTTATTTTTATAGCGTCATACTTTGGCTTAAGCTGCAATTGTTTTCTTTTTCGATTTTTTGTTACCATCGTTTGTTTTTCTCCATTTTCCTTCAGTTTATTCACCACAGGCTCTCTGCAGGTATTTAACCAATTTCCATCACCCCGCATGCAGCTTCATTAAATTCCACTCTAACCATTTTGAATTGCTTTCGGCGAAATTTTGCATTTGGAATTAGGATTTCCTTTTTCTGTATCACTTTGCATTAAAGGTTTTTCCTATTGAAACAAAAAGGCATTCAATTTAAATTTCTGTTTCTGAATGTGACATGCATCAAGGGAAACTGGTGCTTCAACAAGCAATTAATTTCCATTAAAAATACAAAGTATGTAAATTATTTAATGAGAATGGCAGTGTGACATTCGAACTGTCCTGGCAACACTGTGGACGCGTGACATTTGATATAAATTCGCAACTCATTTGACATTCGTTGAACAGTTTTCTGTAGTGTGCGTTCTGAAAATAGGCAACGGTGTGCTGTCAGATGTTGCAACAGATTTATTGAAATTGTAACGCAAACTTTAGCAGGCCTACGGAGATATAGTGTATTAATAAGTGTCCAAATATTTCGGTGGGTGAATAAGTTTCAAGAAGGAAGATTGAAGAGCGATTAACGATACAGCTCTTCAAGAACTGATGAGTTCGAGAATAGAATCCGAGTTGTTGTGCATTTAGAATACATATATTGTTACTTTTAAGATGGAATAATCGGTAAAGAGTTCATTTTGACACAGTTTCATGAATGAGTTATTGCATCGTGTTAGACAGTGACCTGCAGAAGATTAAAAAATCACTTTCAAATGAATATAACCAGCCAGCTGAAGACTTCGAAGACTGACCGATAAAATCCCAATATTTATCGTAAATGTCAAGATTAGTTTATTCATAAACATTGTTTTATTTTGTATATTATATTGGATACGTCGCACAGTGGTCTGAAATCCAAAAAAAGGTGATCAAAATATTTCTTTAACTCTACGTAAAGCCCTATAATCTTAAAGCTAATTACACCTATGTATTTCTATGTCCGATTCAACAAGAATAGGTCGCTATATATCCAAACTGTCACGAATCTTATGTGAAATCTTTCGTACATAATATGGCGGATCCAAAAGGGCGGACTTACTTTTTTGAATCCATTAAATCGAAAAGAAATTTAATATGAAAAGTTTTATGAGTTCGCTGATTACGAATCTGGTTTCAAAATTTTCGAAAACAAAATGGCGGAATCTAAAATGGTGCACAAATTTTTTGAAAAGTTGTTCATTTTGTTTCAAAGTCAGTACTTATAAATTTTTAAGGTCGCTGATTACAGCACTGAATTCAGATTGAACGATTCTGGATTTAATTTCATATACTGCAACCTCAAAAATATTACTGAGCAATTATTACTCCGTTCGAAGCGCATAAAATTTGGCGTCATTTTTGTTTTTCTGTGCAAGTGGCAACACTGAAATTTGCCAGCTGCGAGGTTTTTCTTTGGGGCTTTGTGAAATCTCAGGTGTATGTCAATAAACCACAAACAATTCCTTAGCTGAAGGCCGAGATACAATGCGTGATCGGTGATATATAAAGTGTGGCGATAGTGGCGAAAGCCCACCTCAGTGTGGATACAGTATGAGCAGTATCGAAGTTTTTACTGGTAACTCCATTCGAAACAAGTTATAGTTAGACATTCACAAAATGTTGAAACGCATAATATCGGATCACTTCAGTCCGAAAAATACCAACTATTCCGTGAGGCGCGGGGGTATGTCAATCGGTAGCCTAGCTTTTTGGGAATTTAGTCGCTATAGAGCGTTTCTCGGGAGCGGAACGTGCGTTGTGCGTACGTGAGTTTTACAAAAACGGTAATTCAGCGACTGTAGCGCGTAGAAAATTCTGCACTATTCGACATGTTCGTCATTTAAATGATGCGCCAAGCCCTCGCTCGACTCATGGGAAAATGGGTCCAGAAGTTTGAAGAGACCGGTTCTACGCTGGAAAAATCAAAATCCGAGAACGTTCGAAAACGTAGACAGTGTTACTCAGTCTGTTCGTGACAACCCGGACCTTTCGATTCGGAAGAGTGCTGTTGCTTTAAACGTGCATAGATCATAATTGTTCCGCATTTTTTAGCAACTTCACACACGTCCAACAGGTCTCTACCACGAGTTCATGAAATTTTTCCTGGAGAGATGACATAAATTGGCTTTTTTCCTGTGGCGTTACGTCAAATCTAAAGTTTACGGCAACTAATCGAATTCCCAATTAAAAGAAAATATCCGTCACGAAATGGCAGCCATCACGGAGAATACGTGCCGAGCCGTCATAGGAAATTTTAGTGCTCGATTAAATGAATGCCGTGAAGGCAACGGTTTACATTTGGACATTTTAAGGGGTAGCCGCTATTCAAATCTGGCTGCATTTTTAAGTTTTTTAATGAAAATTTTATGTTTTATTTTGAAATGAATTTATTGTCATTTTTTTTCAATTCTTTTGAAATGTTCAGAACGGATCACTTAAGAATATAGGCCCACACGAATCTGCGGTTCATATAAGAATCTCTATATTATAGCATAAAAAGTTTAGCTTAGAGGCTTAGATTTAATGGTCCCATTTGCGATAAGAAACATAGGGAAAATGTTTTTGAAGGTTGAGAATCTGTGATGCATTTGGGACGTACAAGATGATGTAGTGAATGTTATTTATGGCGATTCGGAGAAGATTGCATATCTATTTGATTTTATTATACATACTTTTATGGTTTCATACTAATTGCTATGATTTCTGCTGAGAATACTGTTGTGTATTTCAATGGTTTTGTTTCAGTTGTGATTCCGTAGCCTGTGATTTGGGATAATTTCGAACCGTCTGGAAAGGTGAAGTTTTAGTTAGTGTGGGAGATTTTGTGATAGAGGAGTTATTGTTGGAAATTTGTGTTAGGAGTGCTGTATTTTTTAAAAGATGTCAGGAATATATGTATTAGGTTATTAGTATGAGTATCTTAAAAATTAATCTTATTTTTTTTTTTTGCTATTGTTAGTTTTGACGGGAGGGAATGGTAGATCTAGCTGCCTACAAATTTGTACTGTTCTGACAATAGTGCTTGAGAATCTAAATTTTCTTTTTAGGTTGCGGGGAGTCGAAATATTGTAGAAGTGTTTTGTATATTTTGTCAGTTAGAAATCGTGTGAGCGTTTGATTCTAGCAGCGAATTGTGAACCGGGTTGCTGAATTTTGTATAGACTTAAGTATATTTAGATTCGTTTTTAGTGTATACCAGTAGATTGTGAGGCGGATGACTTCTATTACTTGGATTAGTGTGGATGAGCCACAGTTGCATTTGTCACTTGAAATGTGTATAATAATATTAGGTTGCTTTGCTTGTTCTGTGTATAATTTTGGAGGTTTCATTTGTATTTACTATAAAGTACGATGATGTTAAACCTTTTTTTTTTTTTTTTTGTTAATGTCAATCGTACATTTATTTTAATTTATTGTATTTATTAATTTAGACTTTTTTAAAGTAAGTTCAATACTGAGATCAATAAAAATTTCTGATAACGAAAAAACTTCATATATATAAAAAAACCAAAGAAAAATCAATATGTATGGACTTATCACCAAATAAATATCTGATTTTAGTATTTCATGTTGATTTGGGAACACCGTTTTGGTTTGTTTGACATAGCAGTAATAATATACAATTTCGGTAGCAAAAAATTTTCATCGATCTTAGTTTTGGTCTTGAAAGTAGATACATGAACTGAATAGACTTATTGACGCACCCACTATAAGACAATGTTGTATGAAATTATATGAAATGCCATATTCAACAAGCTGCTAATGAGCATACATTCAAAATATGGTAATACTCCAGAACATGTAGATACATATCATACAATGCATATGCATGTGTTTTGTAACTGTGTGAATATGTTTTATCTATTCTTATCTGCATTTAGTATCTTATGCCTTTGTTTGTCCACTGCTTCACTCGACTTAGTCTGCGCTGCACACAATGAGAGATAATCCGCATGGCTTGCCCAGTGTCGGCCAAAGCGAACAAAAATATAGACATATCGTAGAATATGATATATCACTGCAAATGACACTTTACAGATACGACTGTTATTATTATCATTATTTTGTTATTAGAATATTGCATTCTGTATGTTTAAAACTTGATTTGATGAACTGCAGGAAGCACTGCTTTATGTGTATTTATTGTATATTGCTATTAAATGTATATTTATTTCGTTATGTATGGTCTTTGGATAAGATTGGTTTGCATATTAGTAGCTAAAATAAAAAGTCTGAATCAACTAGCTTAAATCAATATAAATTACATAGAACTATATCTAATTGTGGTAAAGTGCAAGTCAAATATACACTGTCTAAGTCAGATGAACTTTAGTTCATTTCAAACTGTGTGCCACTTGATAAAATATAATTTTCTTTTTGAACTCGTACTAAATGAAAAGTTGCATTTAAACTTTGCAAAAAGTTTGAAAAACTTGGACAATTTGTTGCATACTCTATGAAAAAGTCTAGTTAGGAGCACTTCTCTGCCTATATGCAAATGAACGACTGCATTTAGTAATTTCCTGAAAGTTTTATTTTGATACAAACAGCCACAATTGACTTGCAACTTTCAATACTTTTGGCTTCAGTTAAGTTTTATAGCTTAACAAGATGCAATCCAAAATAAAAAATATGTTCGTTGAACAGTTAAAAACCTCTTTTGACAACAAAAACTGTATCAGAAATGTCTAAACATTCTCAGACGTGAAGCAGCGAAGATTGGAGAAAGTTTACTTCAAAATTAAGTTCTAAATCAGCAGTGGGCAAACCCTTGCTCTCGCTGCTCTCAGTGCTCAAACCGTTTCGTTTACATGCTTGCGATTTGCGACGAGACAACAACAACAACTTTCGACACAACTGAAAACCAAAAACAACCATACACGATTTTCGGACCGTCATAAAAGTGTTCATTTTGCTATGATTTATGACTTCTGCGGCGTCTTCTACACTGAGTAAGAAAGCGAAGTAGGTTTTGATGTGTTACGATTTTTACTAAGTGATTGAACTAAGTGATTGAATGGTTTCAATAATTTTTTTCAGTGTTGAATTTTTTTTTAATTTAATAAACCAAACAACAACAATACAGCGAAGGCTAGATTTTCTTCGCGACGCATAGAATCATAAAAGTGTTCATTTTGCTTCGATTTATGACTTCAAAAACTCTGTTTGTTGTAGATGTTGTTGTACTGCTCCCGATTCAAAATTTCGTGCCTACCGCTGTTCTAAATACATAAGACTACTGGGCCAATAATCTTGGACTAAGAGTGAGGATTTCATTTCTATTAAGATAACAAGCCAAGGCAGGAATTAAGCGGTATTTTATTAAAAACTTTTATGTTGCAAACTGGTTTTTCATACAAAAACTCAAATGTGGGCGGGTGGTATATTACAGACAGACGGACATCGCTAGATCGACTCGTTTCATCGAGTTGATGAAGTATATACAATAGATATACTTTTTGGGGTCTACGATGTCTTCTTTACTGCGTTGTAGACTTCTTGACAGAAACAGATAATACCATTTCACACGATATGTAAATCGTATAAAAATACATTTTGACAATTAAAACTGTGTAGCCTTTACTTTTTTTATTACAGTTTCTAATTGATTCTGCATAGTACTCGTATTTATAAAAATTTAGCACTGTTCACGGGTGATGGTGTGCCAAATTTCCTGACTTTTGAACTTTAAACCAGTTAAGACGGACGTGGTTCAGACGGTCTTATATTGATATTTACGTGTCAGTTTGCTATCTCGTGTGGCCATGAAAAAATGTATGTCATCAGTAATGTTGCGCAACATTTTTGGAAATAGCTCCGTTTCTATTTTGTATTGTATTTTCAAGTCATTTTCCTAATAGTCTTGTGAATTGTTGCTAAAAGTAGTAATTACTTATTTACTTAGGTGGCTCTACAACCGCCTATCGTTCAAGGCCGCACGTAGGAAAGCGCATCATTCGGTGTAGTTTAGTGCGCGCCGGCGCCAGTCGCTGGCAATCCGGAGCTTCTTCAGGTCAGGTCATAGACCTGATCTTGCCATCTTAAGCTCGGACGTCCTCTTTGACGCCGCCCACCAATCAAGTTCAGGTTTAGGTCGTAAACCTATAGTGCTGGAGCTTCGGGGTTCATCCGGATGAGGTGACCAGCCCAGTGCAGCCGCTGGAATTTAATGCGCTGGACTATGTCAATCTCATCATACAGCTCATATAGCTCGTGCTTCATGGGGGTCCTAAACTCGACGCCAACTCTAAGGGGACCAAAAATCCTACGAAGAATCTTTCTCTCGAACACTCCTAAAGACGCTGTATCCGTTGATGTCAGTGTCCATGCTTCTGCGCCATACAGCAGGACCGGGATTATCAGCGTCTTATAAATTTTTATCTTCGTAGTTCGAGAGAGGGCTCTACTTCTAATTTGCTTGCTGAGCCCAAAGTAGCAGCGATCAGCACGCGTGATTCTTCGTCTGATCTCTCGGCTAACATTTTTGTCGCTGGTAATTTCTGGTAAAAGTAGTAATTAGTGTTTTTAAACACGCAAAGTAAAAATCAGCTGTTTGGCTTCATTATCGCATTTGGGTCTCAGAAAATTCACAAGTGCAAGTCCATGAGAAATAAATCTATTCACAATGAGCAATTATCTGGTGCGAATTTTGTTCAGGCGGTGTGATTGGGCCTTACTCTTTTGCAGTGACTGTGAATGGCATTCGTTACAGGAACATGATAACGGAGTTCTAGTGACCTCAGCTGGACTGTATGAATTTGAACGACATGTGGTTTCAGCAAGACGGCACCACCTACCATACAGCGCATGAAACAATACATTTTTTTGGAGCAACGTTATATTTTAATTATTTTATAAACATATAAATAGTAGCTATTTAAAGTTACATTATGAGAAAAACACTTGGTGTGTCAATTAATACTAGTCTTACATAAAGGAAAATTTAGAAATCCTTATTACTATTGCCTACAGATATTAGGCGTTGGTTTATGTCAAACGTTTTGAAACATAAATTATAACAATTTAAACAGTAATTTATGGCGCAATGAAGAACAAAATCTTTATGTAAGCAGATCAACGCTAGTTAATTCGATTGAAAGAAAAACATGAGAATAATATAAAGCAGCACTCAATGAAAAACTGAGAATGAAAATGGAAAACCAAACACACACACACACACACACACACATACACACAAGTACAAAGCAACAGATACACATACAACTTACATAAATATACACAGGAAAAATTAATGCATAACGAAAATTAAAAAGCAATTTATTTTCTTTACACTCTGACGAACTCTAGTATAGACCCTCTATGCTCTTCAAGGCTTATACATTGTACTACTGCACGCACACATACACACACAAATACGTACACACACGTACTTGTCGCGACCATTTTTATTGCTTGCGCAAACAACTCAAGTGGGTAATTTTTTTCGTTTTTAGTAAGTAATACAAAAACAACAAAAGCAAGAAAAAAAAACATAAAATTAAATAACAAGAAAAAAAAATTATAATGAAAAAACGAAAAACAACTAGAAATTCATAAAAACAAAAAATAAAATAAAATAAAATAAAATAACAAATAACAAATAATAGAAATCGCTTCAAAATTTTAACAGATATTGTTTATAGGACGCTCGTCGGCAGTTGGTGTAGTTATGTATATGCTAGGTATATGCTGTCTCATTCAAAAGCACTCCAGAGCCTTGTAAGTCTGCTTAATAGCTTAGCTTATAATGGCCATCGCCGCACCACCCACCCACGAATTTAAAGCGAAGTTAATAATATTATATTGTAATAATAAATAATGCAGCAAGTATTTTATGCCAACAAAATGGTGTCGGCTTCATTGGCAACAGTCCCGTTATTCGTTATTCACTTTCCATTCAACGCCATTTTGTTGGCGTGCGCTTTTTTTTTCTTTCTTTTTCTTCTCTTCTCACTTTGCTCTTCGTACTGCTCTTACTTTACAATATTATTTTCTTTATAGTATATTTTCATTCACACGCGCCTTCTGTATACGGGTGTATGTATGTATATATGTATGTATGTATTTATGTATATACATGTGTATGTGTTTCTGCGTGTATTTTTATGCTTATGTGATTTTTGTTATTGTATTGGTGTAGCCGTACGTGTAAGTAGTACGAGTATATTTCGCTTTAATGGTTAACAACATATTTGATTTATTACATTATGTGTGCTTTTGTGTGTGTCCTGGGCTCCGTTTTGCGCTACAGAATTAGCTACAGAAACAAAAACAACAAAAAACAAGTAAAAAACAAAAAAACTAAAGTAGCAAACACATTAGCTTAATAAGTTAAGCCGAACTTCAAATACTCTATATAAGATGCGTTTCATAACTTTAGCACACAAGTCAATGCTCACTAAATGACTACTCTTTTAATGTAGAAATTTTTATTTGTTAATTCTCTTTTGATTTTAATCATTAATTATTGCACATGTTTTGCCACTCTATTCTATTTACCATTATCAAATTCAATTGCAACAAGAAATGCGCTTGTTTTTGCGTTTTATAACTATAGCACAACAACCAAAACAAGCTGTTTTTTCTGTAATTTTAATCGAAAGATTTTCTTTAATTAGTCCCCTTTTATTTTGATAACATTTTAATATTCTTAATCCATAGAGGATAATAACATATGAGGAATAAAAGGCTGCAGTGCCTCCCATTCGAAAAAAAAAAATCACACTTTTGAGTTCCTTAACGTAGTTGTTGTACTTATGGTTGGCATAAACACGACTCGCTAGCATTTCCCAAATATTTTCAATGGGGTTCAGGTCAGATGAGCACGCTGGCCACTTCATGACGTTGACATTTTCCAATTGCAGTCACTCTGCTGTTTATTTACTAGCATGGACAGCGACAATGTCATGCTGAAAAATTAACGATAATGTGAACTAAAAAGTAAAAAATAATTTTGAATAAGTTTAAAATGAGAATTAAGTGATTGACAGAAAATTAAGTTTAACATAAAAAAGCGTGGGGTGCTCTCTAATATATTATTATAAAAAGTTTATATTTACACATAGCTACCAATGAAATAATTATAACAATTAATATTAAGCACGCCACTCTTTTTTTTATGTTAAAGTTAATTCTCTGTCAATCAATGAATTCTCATTTTGAACGTATTCAAAATTATTTTTTACTTTTTAGTTCACATTACTATTAAAGCGTGTTTTTTTAGTTTTTTTACTATCTCATCAACATATGTATTAAT
>JAWNNQ010001442.1:5000-67703 GCA_035044765.1 Leucophenga montana | reverse complement strand
CAGCTCACTTATACCAACCGCAACTCAGGAAACTGCGTTGCCCGCTGCAACCCTAGACGCAATCGAAGAACATCAAGCTACGCTACAACATCGACGCAACTTGGAGAACGAAGGACATCCAATCCACATTCCATTTGCTCAGATGGGTCATGGAGAGTATTCCCGTCAACAGAGGCGGCAAAATAATTCCCCGTTCATTTTTGGTAAAGTCAGGAGGGAGTGTGACATCGCTAAAATAGCGACGCACAAAATATAGCTTAAGCGAAGTTTGAGTATTAGCGGCAAACCGTAAGAAAACATAAGGCATTGAAGCATTAAAGATTAACTTAGAAATAATAATAGTAGCAGTAATAAGAATAAGTAAAAATGAAAAATAGAATTTAAACCCAACGGCCACACCATTTACAATCGTATAATCGATCGTGACAATCGTTATCAACCGATTCACTCGGTTACTGATGACCAGATATCGAATCGTAGATGACGCCATCGATATCGATCGAAGTAATCGGGTATCGATGATCAGTTATCGGCAGCGCGGCAGCGCAGCCGAGCTGAGATACTGAATAAATACAGCAGCACTGGCAGAAATTAGTCAGTCAGTCTTCGACCGCCGGCTTGGACGGTCGCAACCAGTAATGGCAAGAATACTGCGGATTACTAACATTTTTCTGCTCTTCTCTTTCAGTTGTAGTTTAGCATAGTACTTCTGGTAACATGTACTATAGTAGTTAGAACAGAGTTGTAGTTTAGTATTGTACTTCTGGTAACAGGTACTATAGTAGTTAGAACAGAGTTGTAGTTTAGCATAGTACTTCTGGTAACAGGTTCTACAGTAGTTAGAACAGAGTTGTAGTGAGCAAGACACTGCTGGCAACAGGTGTCGTAGTTAGACAAGCACTTCTGGCAACAGGTGTCGTAGTTAGAGAAGCACTTCTGGCAACAGGTGCCGTAGTTAGAGGAGCACTTCTGGCAACAGGTGCTGTAGTTAGAGAAGCACTTCTGGCAACAGGTGTCGTAGTTAGCAAATCACTTCTGGCAACAGGTGTCGTAGTTAGCAAATCACTTCTGGCAACAGGTGACGTAGTTATGCAACGGGTGCTGTAATAGGTATTGCAGAGAAGGGTAACCTAAGGCAATTGTAAGTCTAAGATAAGAATAACACTAATGAATTTGTGAATACGATTGTAGTCTAAATCTCGAAATACTATATCGTCTTATTTTTCAGAAGGGTGTAACTGGCAAACAGGCCTGGTCTCGACATTATGTATAAATTTCTGTCGCAACGAATTTTGGACACAATTTTGGCAATAAAAAATAATCGCACCGATCAGGCGAATACGGAGGGTGGTCGATGAGACAAATCTGTTTTTTTTTTTTTCATAAAAAATTCATCGACTTTTTTGGTATTGTGAGGTGGTGCATTAACATGCAATAAAAACAGATGCTTTCGAATATTCGGGTCTATCACGTAAAACTCTCGACCACAAATAATGTAAAACTTGTATATAATATTCTCCATTGAAAGTTTGACCATCTGGAAAAAATTCATTGTGAACAATACTCTTGGAATCATAGAAAGTTATCAACATTGTCTTGATTCTTGACTTCTGAAAACGCAATTTTTTATATTTTGGCTCGTGTTTTGACTTCTATTCTGCAGTCTATCGCTTAGTTTCAGGATCATATTAAAAAAACCATGTTTCATCAATAGCTATGATCGAATCAAGAAAGTCTGGATCGTTTTCAGCAATTGAAACGATGCCTTTGCAATGCTCTACAATCATCATTTGACTGATGTGGAACAAAACGTGTACACACCTTTCTTTTACCCAAATCTTAAGTTAATATTTTGTAGATTGTACAGGAAGATGAATTTAATTCTTCCGCCAGCATTCTCACAGTGAAATTTGCATCGACAGCGATTATTTCACTTTTTCCACCTAAACGGGTTGTCCAGGTCTTTAAATCAGCACGACCGTCTTTAAATCGTGCATACCACGTGTAAACTTGAGTACGACTCATACAAACATCATCATAAACTTTTTTTAACAATTCGTAAATCGCAGCAAATTTTTTACCGAGTTTAAAACAAAATTTAATATTTATTCTTTTATTTTTACAACATAACTACAAAAACTGCTGTTATTAAAATGTGTGTCATTTTGTAACCTGTCAAACGATTGGCATGAACTTATCTGCTTTCGAAAGAAGAAACATGTACCTATCTAACACTGCCAACATATAATGGAGTGCGTTACGTGTTCTATGATTTAAATTAACAGTTCGTTTATTTTTAGATCAAACCTTGTAAAATATCGGATACCAATCCGAAATATAGGGGGTTGAAAATACCCACCCTTAGCGGTATTAGGGTTCGTGGAGCCTATCAAACTTATTTTTTATTTATTCTTAACAACGAGACGAGTCCAACGAGCGCAAGATTAGGTTCAAAAGCTATGCATTTTTTAAATTATTGACGAGTTAATGAAATATTGCTTGTTTATTTGAATTCTTTAGAAAATCTAAACTTTGTTAATACAGGATTTTAGTTCACAAAAAAACTAACAAACTTTTCTTCCATAACTTATTTCAAAATGGTGGATTTTGGAGGTAAAGCTCAAATTGCAATTGCCTACTGTGCCCAACCGGCTTAATGTTTTTCAACATGCGATAGCTCGTTGAAAAGGTCTTTTGAATACCTTCCAAATGAATGATAAGCTGGTGCTGAACAATATTTGCTTAAAAAATATAGGTCAAAATAAATTTTGAAAAGTACATTTTGCGATTTTGCCGAAAATTGAAACCAAATTTACGTGCCGACAGCTCATATTTGGAGTGATTCTACATTGCAGGGTTGGTCAAGTTTTGATTATCATACTTTACTGTGAGCTGAGATATAGCATCGCATATATCAGATTGCGCAAAATTAGCTATTTGACCTAATGCGTCATACCACTAACCATACAATGTATACAGGGTGCCACAGGAATCACATTTGCTTGAATTTCACTTAAATTTCAAGTCACCATGACACAGACCGTTTTTTTTCTAGCGATTTGTAAATCACCTGTAATTAAGCCAGCAATTTGACTAAATAGGCCTCTAAAATACATTTTGTAAATAAAAAGGCCTATCGTTGCAGTTAGGGGGTACAATTTCTGATTAATTTACATCTAAACAATTAATCGTTTCATATGTTTTAATTTCTAATTTTACTAAACCAACTATCAAATCTCTAGTTGAATTTTCCATTTACAGCCGACAGCTCAAGCGATTAGCATTTCACTGTTGTCACTTTTTTTTAAAAGATTTTCGAACTTAGTTTCTAAGTAACAGCATGTTTCTATTTGCGTTAAAACAAAGCTGAAAATAATTAATTTGAATCGCAATTCGCAGTTAGATTGTTTTCGTTTTTGTTGCCATTTATATACTACCGTATATGTGGCGCACAGCTGCTAGAGTTGTCGGGTAAACTTTTTAGTCTGGCGTCCATAAATTCAAATTGTTTTGCTTGGAAACTACAAAATAAAGTCACAAAAATTCAATTTATTTTGCATTTAACTAAATATCACTGTAAATTATCAATTATACTGAAAAAACCCAATAATAATGCAAAACAATCATTATACTAATTTATTCTTCCCTGGTGTCTACCCTAAGCTATGTTCGAAAAGGTTTGTGAAAAGAGTGTAAAAATCAAATCGCTCGAAGTTCTGCGGCATGGTGAAATTTCTTGAACGATTTGACAAGTCACATTATGTGTGAATGGTATAAAAAACGTTAACTTCGGTTGAACCGAAGCTCTAATACTATTCACATGAAATATTAAATCATATTATAAACCATATACAACTAGTATGTCCCAGCGACGATGTACGCGGCCCTCCCCTTTCCCCTGCCATTCCTTCCCATTGCCACTCCTTCCCCACCGTCCACATGCACATGGAAAAAAAAAATTGAAGGAATGTCTAAAAAATCCAAAAAAAAATTTCACAGGATCACCCACGGGACTATTTTGAATATTGCCACAAAATTTGATTGAAATCGGTTTCGGAGTCTATAAGGAATATACATACATACTTCACATACTACATTTTTATATATATAGATAATACAACATATTAGTGGTCTTGACTTTGAATTTAATTCAGTAATTTGGATTTTTTGTGGTACCGAAGTTTTAATAATATTCACTTGAAGTTTCAAGCTGTAGATTTAGATAGGTATTTGGCACAAACTTGTTGGAGCCAATCTCAAAGTGAGCGTGACACGCCCTTTATAATGATCCCATCCATATGAAGCCAAATTTCAAACTGATTTTGCCTGAAATGATAGTGTTTTTCGTGAAAAATCCTAAAAGTGAGTAGTGGGTTTGCATGGGGATGCCCCTAAAATGAAGAAATTACATAGTATGTTGATATTTGCTGTAATAAAAATGTTTCGATACAAAATTCAAAAACTGGGCGGTAAGTTTCTATGGAGGCTACCCTTAAAAGTGGGCGTAACACTACCCTTGATATTTATGTGAAGCAACCTTCCATAAGAATCCACCACGCCAATATTAAGGGTGATACTGACAGTAATGAAAAAAGTTCAACGATGAATCTTTTAATGCGTTACAAACTTTCAGACAAACTGATAATACCATTTCACAATATGTGTGAATGGTATACAAATTAAAGGAGAATAATTTTTATTGAGTCTTAAACAATATATTGAAACTAAATAATTTAAAGAAATAATGTTTATTGACCCTTCTTATTTATTAATTTGATCTTGATGACATTCAAGATTCTGATGCACCACATAATTTTTCCGTGAGCCAAATACTACTTTTTCGTAGCAGGGCCATATTTCGTAGGCTAGAGTTCGTGATATACTTACTTACTTCGGTGGCTATACAACCGTATATCGGTCAAGGTCGCACGTAGAAAAGCGCACCAATCGGTGTAGTTTAGTCAGATAGCCAGTCACTGGCTATCCGGAGCTTCTTCAGGTCATCATAGACGTGATCTTGCAATCTTATTCTCAGATGTCCTCGCTGACGCCGTCCACCAATCAAGTTCAGGTTTCCGTCGTAAACCTTTACTGCTGGAGCTTCGCTGTTCATCCAGACGAAGTGAGCAGCCCAGGGCAGAAGCTGGAATTTAATGCGCTAGACTATGTCAACCCCATCATACAGCTCGTGATTCATACTGGCCGTAACTTCGACGCCAACTCTAAGGGGACCAAAAATGCTACGAAGAATGTTTCTCTCGAACACTCCTAAATACACTGTATCCGTTGATATCAAGGTCCATGCTTCTTCGCCATACAGCATGACCAGGATTATCTATGTCTCATAGCGTGTGATAGCGTCATCATGCAAAGACGAGTGATCTTTGCTGGGATAGCAAGTTCAGATAGCGGAATTATAATCGACAAATAGGTGGTGTGTGTATTTGTTTTACTCACGGTCTTTACCAAGATTTGTCGTAGAGTAAAAAGTTAGTCACTGGTCGACATCTTTGGTTTGATACTGTCCTATCAGCGCATCCGTATATGTGAATTTAATATCCAATTGAATAGAGACTTATTCCATAGTAGTTTGCGCAGACCCCATTGTCTCCATGCTTGAAGATACGACAAAGAACACTGAAACTCCACTCGTTGGGCATGCATTCATCGGCCTATATTTTGCATAAGAGTTGGTGCATACGCCTTACCAACTCTTCGCCACCGGTCTTAAATAACTCAGCTGGCCAACGGCCAAAGAACTATCCACTTCTGCAAACGACCCTATCCCCCAAAACAAAATAGATATTGATCAATAAATAAATATTTTTCGATTAAAATAAAAAGTCACCTTTTTTTAACACGTATGTTCAGTCTATGAACATAGGAAGTATGCATACCCGATTTCGATATCTTAAAACTGAGGAACTAGTTTTGATTCAAACAGACAGAGGATTGGCCGAAAGACAGACAGACATAATACTATGTATACCGGTATACCGAAACTTAAATCCAGGAACCGTACCGAAACCGAATACCAAAATAAATTAAAACTGGTACAGAACCTTATACCGAAATAGACGTTCGGGTATGTTCCAAAGCCGGAACCAAAACCCTTTTTTTATTTTTTATCGTATGTAAATGTCAATCAGTTGACTTAACAAGTATAATACATTAGTATAACATGTTAAAGAGTGAGTGAGACATTTAACTTAGAGTTTGCACATGAACATAACTAACAAAGAATAGATAAGGCTGAAATCTTTGGATCTGTCTACAAAATGTATTAACGACCAGAGCAGCTGCTAGTTGATTCACATGCGAAGCCAATCGATCATTATATCTGCTGCTGTGGAAGTTTAACTGCTCCATGACAGTTGGTATTCTCAAATCTCAGTCCAAAACTTTATTGCGCATATACCAAGGAGCATCAGTTATTTTACAAAAGACGTTGTTTTGAAATACTTGTATTCGGTTGATATTTGCGGCAGCAGCAGCACCCCATAACTGTACATCCATACATTCAGGTGGCCATAATAATTGTCTTGAAAACAAGCCGTTTATTTTCACGGCTGAATTTACTACTTGGGCGAAGTAACCAGTTTAACTTTTTGAGTTTAGCGTAACAAACTGCTGCAGTTATTCGAATATGCTTACGTCAGGTGCCAAATTGTTGCGCAACACGGGCCAGCAGTTCCCATGCCTCAATGTAAAAATGCAGTGACTACAAGGTACAAGGTTGTTTTGTATGTCAGTGGAAGCTTCGTTTGGACAGTTAGAATTTGCAAGTATGGCCGTATCGTCTGCATATGTAGCAAGAAGCATCTTCTCATTTACTGGTATATCATCAGTATACAAAGTGTAAAGGACAGGACCAAGCACACTGCCTTATGGTACACCAGCTGCAATACGGCGGATCCCTGAGCGCACATCTTTCACCTCAACTGTGAAGGCACTGTTAAGCACTTACCATTTCAAAAGAAAGAACTGCGATGTAGCAAAATTGATTTAATTTTGAAGAGAAGGCCTTCAATCCATACTCTTTCAAAGGCTTGCTGTACATCAAGAAAAGCAGAGGAGCTATATTGCCTACTAAGCTATATTGCCTATTCATAAGCCTTAAGAATATGTGCACTTGTTCTGGGGTACCATGGTGATGCCTAAAGCCAAACTGATGATCGGAAATGACATCTTGGACGTCCAAAGCAGGTAACGTCCAAAGCAGGACGTCCAAAGCAGGTAAGCAATCTACTAAGAAAAATTCTTTCAAATATGTTTGAGAAAATTTCGCGCTTAATAACACAAGTCTAAAAATACCGGCGTGATGTCAGTTGTTGGAAAGTAGAGGGTCATTTCTGAAGCAATTTGCTGCGTACAATCTGAATTGGGGTCAGAATTGGCCCATCACGTCAGGATTTTTAGATATTTGAGGTTATGTACCCTGTTTGGGCCTTTTGTTTATTTTCAAACAAAGAAATTAAATTGCTAAAATTGTTAGGACTTCCCTCGAGAGAGCGACAAGTTCGATTGAAAGACATTTGTACGCACCAGAAATGAAGGCAAATTTTGTTTCAATTGGTAAAGCAGTCGTAAATGGTATGACAGCGAAGTTTGAGAAGAAAAATGCGTTCATAGAGAACAAGCAGCGTGACATCATATTAAAAGCAGTTAAGCGTGGCAGCTTTTATATCATTGAAGCGCATTCAGAGTCTTTGTATGCAGCAAGTATCAATGAAGTATGGCACAACAGTTATGGTCCCCTTAATTAGTATAGTTTGAAAGAATTAGAGCAAAAGGACATACCATATAGGTATGAAGCTGAACTAATGCGAGGAGCAATTGTGCTGTAATACATGTGTTTGGGCCTTTTGTTTATTTTCAAACAAAGAAATTAAATTCCTAAAATTGTTAAGAATTCCCTCGCTTAGCGAACGCACTTTAGTCTTAATTATAATCTCTTAACTACTCTTTACTGCAATCATATTGCACACATTACAACATACATGTACTTGTATTCTCATTCTCTCATGCCTTTTGTGCATAAACAGTTACAAATGAATGGTATAGGCTTAAATTAGTTTTAAAAATGTTTCAATAAATGAGTTCGATAATGTAAGGCAAGCTGCGCGGACGTTTATTATTTTTTGGACCGGCTGCTGATTTAGTCGCGGTATCATCCCACCATTTTCGGCGCCCGAGCAGGGACCTCTATTGGAGAAGGTCTAAACCCGAGCAAGGAAAGACTCAATCGTTGGAGTCTACAACCCACAGAGACGTGTCGCTGTTGGATTCAAGGCTGAAGGAAGATCTTTGGACAATTGAGCTGACATCGTTTCTGTAAGTTAATAAGTGCAATTTGTAATCTAATATTTCCAGCACAGCATTGTTTTAGTTTGGTGCGTGTGCTAATTTTGTGCGCTACAATTACATTGCTGTTGAAAGTGTAATTTCGCATAACGGATTCCATTTATCTAATCATTATATGAGTGTACATATATGTATGAATCAATACATACAATATATTAAAACATACATAAAATTTCTTTCGCAAAGTAGCGGTGCTATTTCTTTTGTGTCGCATTAGCTTTCGAACGATTCTCCTTGTTGTTGTTTTAATAGCAGTTTACTGCCACCGCTGTTAGTGCTTTGATGCTGTTTATAAATTTTGATTATAAATTTTGTTTATAAATTTTGATATTCTTGCTTGTTATAGTTGTTGTTGTTAGTGCAGCTAAATCGAATTATATAGAATTGACGGAAACATTTAAGGGGCTAGTAAAAGTTTGATAATTGTCAGTGCTTTGGTTTAGAGTTTTATTTTTGGTGAAATATAATTATATAGGCCAACAATGGAAAATAAACCTAAACAAACTGATTTGCATCAGTCTAGGGAATGTTTTCTCAAGTCTCTTACACGAAGCAAGGAGTATGTGATTAAGACCTTTAACTCGATGACAGAAGCAGATTTAGAAGCGAGGCTTAGTTTAGTGGTAGCATACTTTAAACAATTGAGTATTATTCAATCAGAGGTGGAGCAGTCGACAGTGAATGTAGCTGACTTCGAAAAAACCTACTGTGAAATCAAGGCGAAGATTTTATCTTGTTTATCTAATATAAAACGGCGCTCTAGTGTTTTAGATCAAACTATTCATTCGTCGTTATTAAATTCGTCATCTGCTAATCGTTCATCAAGATTACTCAAGTTGAAGCTGCCTTTGTTCTCTGGCAGGTTTAACGAGTGGACCAGTTGGTTTAACACGTTTGTAGCGCTCATATATGATGATTCTGAGCTGGATGACATATAAATTTGTACATTTGCGGTCCTGCTTGAGTGATGCAGCGTTAAGCACAATTGAATGTCTAGAACTAAGTGGAGATAATTATAAAAAGGCACTTAAACTGCTTCAAGATCGGTTTGAAAATAAAGCGATTATATTTCAGGCTCATGTTCGCGAATTATTCGATCTGAAAGAAATTAATCGAGCGAATTCAGAGTCACTGCGCTTGATAGTTGATAAGGTTAATGCACAATTAGTAGCGTTAAGAGCACTAGGTAAATATGATGAAGTTTTAGATGCGATTGTTTTTCACTTAATTCATTCCAAGCTTGATGAGGAGACCCAGCAGCGATGGGACGGTACAATTTTGCCGTCATGGACCAAGTTACCCAAATTCTTAGCTATTCGTCACACTAGTTTGTCCAATAGTGAACTTAGACGTAGCAACACGTTAAAGAAGATGAATTCTAGTGTTCAAAAAGATACAGCTAAATCAATTCCAGCCGCTTCTTCTACTGTAAGTAAGAGGAAGATGTGTACTCGACTCAGGGAGTCAACTAAATTTCATAACTTCAGGTCTGGTAAATCGGCTTAAGTTGGATGTAGAAAAAGATGACCTGATAATAAGTGGTATAGGCAATGCAAGATCGGGTATTTTATGTCAAGTAAAAGCCACATTTCGTTCACGTTTGACCAACTGCTGGGTTGGATTGTAGTTGGGGAATGTAAACAATCTGACAACAATCTCCAGACCCCTCTGCCCACTCACTATTGATGCTAACGATTATGAAGCGTTAACTCCGGGACATTTCTTTGTTGGTAGGCCGTGGAATTCGATATTGGAGCCGTTTGATGAAAGCGTTGTGAAGCTGTCAATGATCAATCGGAGGCGACGCATTCTACTTGTGCACAACTTCTTTTGGCAACGCTGGTAGACGGAATATTTAACACTTCTCCAAGAGCGTGCCAAATTGTCGACTTCGCATCGAGACAAAAAAATTGATACTCTGGTGTTGATAGCTGAAGACAATGCCCCTCCCGGTAGCTGGTGTCTCGGCAGAGTGGTAGAAACACAACCTTTTTCCGATGGATTTGTTCGAGTAGTGACTCGTCGAACTCCAGGTGGACTATTAAAACGCAACGTGCACAGACTATGTCCTCTACCTACTGATGTATAGCCTGGATTATTTTGGAAGGAGCTTCCAAGGTGGGGAGAATGTTTGGGCCTTTTGTTTATTTTCAAAAAAATAAATTAAATTCCTAAAATTGTTAGGACTTACCTCGCTTAGCGAGCTCACTTTTGTCTTAGTTATAATCTCTTAACTACACTTTACTGAAATCATGTTGCACACATTAAAACATATTCTCATTCTCTCATGCTATTGTGCATAAACAGTTACAAATGAATTGTATAGGCTTGTATAGTCAGTTTTAAAAATGTTTCAATAAATGAGTTCGATACTGTAAGGCCAGCTGCGCGGACGTTTATTATTTTTTGGACCGCACAGAATTCTGCCAATGCTAGTGTTTCAAGCCGCGCCGCGGGTGATACGACTATTTGTTCTCCTTTCCACAATTTTAATAATGATATGCTGATTTGGGAGTCATATATGCAACAGTTGACTCAATATTTTCACGCATATTCTGTTACATCCTCTGAAAAACAAAAAGCATACTTTCTTTCATGGATTGGTGCTGATATTTTCAAACTGTTAAAAAATCTATTTGGCAGTAATAGTTTGCTTGCACACACATACAAACAATTAATCGACAAACTAAGTGAACATTTCCAGACACATTGTCACCGCTCGCTAGGAATTATTTACAGGGATAAAACACTCACAAAAACATAGATAGTGGGTAGCCGATCTTCGTGGCATTGCTCGTAAATGTTAGTTTGTGTGTGGTGGTAACGGTTGTTTATCAAGATATGTTGAAAATAATACGCGATCAAATAATTGTACACACGCCCTATTAATCAGTGCGCGCTGCTGTTCTTCAAAAATTGCAACCAAGTCTTGAAGATGTCCTCATAAATGCCGAAAGTGAGACAACAACAAAATCGGTCGCTATAATAAAAGACCATTGTGAGAAGCCAATACCAGTAAATGCGTTGCACTCACAAACAAATAATTGTTTATGTGAAAAAAATCGAACGAAATGCACACAAACATGCTTAAACATGTGGAAACTCTCATGCCAGAGAGAGATGCAAGTTTCGTGACGCTAATTGCCATAGCTGCGGCAAAAAATGGCACATAGCTGTTGGAATCAGTTGCATATCAACAGTGTGACAGGAGCTGTAAATTTCGAATGAAAAAAAAAAAATTGGTTGTCTGTAAAGTCGGTTTACGGACGATAATTTTACGTGATAACGTCATAAGAAAACATTGATGAAAAATTGCATACTTTTATGAATTGAATTTAATTATTATCACTGAATTATCATTATTTTGTATAATACAATGGATTTAATTGAAAAATACAATTTTTTCTATAAATTCATAAATCCGATCGTTTATATGCGTCATAATAATTTTTTAGTCAAAATTGTAACATAACTTATTATTACTGCACTCGCCGACCTATGCTACTTTTTTTAATAATCAAAGAACAAATATATGAGATTTTATCGCTAATCAAATTCTTAAAATGCGAGAATTACCTTTTTTGCCGCAATTTTTGTTGTAATAAACAATGGAAACCACATTAACTTTTAACTTCACTTTATAAACAATGGACAAAAAAGTTAACGTGTAGATTGTGTGCTGCCGCTGTCTCTCTTCTACTCGGACGCATCGGACGGTGGAAGAGAGATAGATGCGTAACAAGCCAAACGCTTAGGCCGATCGTGCCTCTCTATCGCTTGTTTCTGTTCAGGCGGAACTTGACAATGAGTCATGTTTTTTCGTGTGTGCAGCCAGCGTTCATCGATTTATAAGACGTTATCACGTCAAAAAACATTATTGATGTCGAAATTTTAAACAAAATAATAACATTGAAACTATTTCGGTGATTAATTCTAAAACATACAAACAATTGAACAGTCCAAAATTAGTAAAATGCAATCGAGTTTTGCATGCATTCAATATGAAAACCTCTAGTTGGCTTTATTGTATGTATTTTTAAAACAACTAAATATCAATATTTAACATTTTCAATCTGAAATACTTCGAAGGCTTACAAATCACAATATTTGGATGAAATATCATACAATAGTTACATGTAATTTTTGTGCGCTGCTTGAATCTCAAATCCTGTTATGAATGGAAAGAAGTCAATGTAGTATGCATACTCAAATCAATTAAGGCCTCACATGCAAACCGGTAGCACTTTGGCACCGGTAGCACTTTCAATGTTTAGTGAAAATATTGATAAATCGTTAGAGGCCAAAGAATAGCGACATTTTTCGACATAAAGGGTGCATTTAATAACGTTACTTACGAAGCTATTACCAATACGCAGACAGATAATCACGACGCCCTAAGTCAATTCATTCGTACCATGCTCACGAGCAGGACAGTGAGTTCGTCAGCAACGGACGTCAAAAGTAGCTGGGAAGAGCTGAATTGTGTTTGGGGGACACAAGCTAGTGTGTGAACTTATTAACATGTTAACGTACTATGATTAAAAGCAAGTAGCTTGTGAACGATATTTTTTGTGTTTAATTTATTACTCAATTCAATTTATTTGCTTAAAAATTTTAACAGTACTACTTAAAGCTAATTACATTTATGATAAGGATCTTTTCCCCGTTTTTTTAGAGTTTCCATTTTTCGACAGGGATTAAACTGTCATAAATTTATCAGATCTGGCAACGCTATTGTCATTTCAGCTCAGTTTGGTTTGCAATTTAATCAGGTCTAACGCCAGCACAACGCTTGCAAATTCGGCATATTTATTTTAAAAATCGTGGTTCAGCTCGGGAATGTTACCGTGCGCTATTCTCATTTTACGGTCGTCATAATCGTCCATCCGAGCGACTAATTCGATAACCATAGATTTTCAAATTCCTGGATATGCATTCTATGCCACGAAACACCTAGATGGTAAGGCTCATGGCGTAACTGGTATCCCTATCAGGAGTCGTATCAAATATCTCTACAATCAGTTGCAAAAAATTATCTTCAAGCCACTTGAATAAGTGTGCAATCAAAATATCAATATCAGATAAACAGTTTATGAACTTCTCCAACTCACATGCTTACCGCTTTCTACCTGCAGGCGATTACAACGCCAAACACATTCACTGGAGTACCCGCCTCTCAAATCCCAAAGGAAACCAGCTCTAAGTAGAATGCATCAGCATCAGATTTAATGAAAATACAAGACCTCATCGGCTTTGTCATAACAAGAAGGATCTCAAGAAATCTTATATCTGCAGAATCACTTGAAGATCTCTCATGTTATCTTCAGGAGTCCCCTGTACATGAAGAGAGCTCCCGTAAACTTACAACTAAAACAAATTGGCTTAAATTCAAAAAATAGATAGGGAGCCACATTGAGCTAAACCCACTATTAAGCTTCGATATTGGGAACTCTGTCAGTACCTGAAACTTAGTTTTCATTGCTGCAGTCCAATACTCCACACCACAAGCAAGTTCATCCCCTTCTATCAACGATAAAGTAAGCAACAGTCAAAATCAGCAAGTCGTGGAAAAAACGTCGTGGCAAAGTCTAAGGTGCCCCTCCGAATGCAATGCACAAGCTCAGCAAATTTTCCAAACTTAAAGAGAAACTCGCTCAAAGTCGACATGCTGAAAGTCTCTCTCCGACACGTTCTACTGGCAAGTGGGCTCGTAGTTTGCATTACATCTTAAAAAAGTGAAATAGCCAAATCTGCCAAAAAATAGTTTTGTGCTTTCCCTCTTCCTATCACAAATCACACTGAACCACAAATAAGGAAACAGGTCATCAGCTGATTACTTCCCAAAATAATAGTGATTGGCCAATTGGTCAATTGGTGTAAAGAAACAGGCTGATGATGTCATGCTTCATTCATCTCGAAAGTCGACTCACTCATCGCAAACGCATCAAAGATATGAAAACCACAAATGAAACTGAAGACCACCACCCTACACTGGCACATTAATTCACGCTCAACCTTAAGTGTGAATTATATGGTCCTGCTTTCCAATGCAGTCATAAAACGTATATGGACGTATGGTTGCCAGTTGTGGAATAACGCGATGTGGAAATTATTCAAAAAGCTCAATTAAAAATTCTCAGAATTCTAACTGATGCAACCTGGTATATTCGAAATGAGAATATACATACAAATCCCATTAGGGAAGTATTAAATAGCTATTTTCAATCGAAATTATGCAGATAAACTCAACCGCCACCCACTGACACGATCGCTCGGCAAACAAAGTATCGAAACCCAACTAAGGAGAATTGATCTGTGATAAACACTTAGGTACCCACAAACTATAAAATATCCCTAATGGAGGCTTAGTATCTAGCGCTTTGGATTATGTGTTGAATATTATTATTCGTCCATTTCTGATATAATTGTGTCAATAATTTCAAAATAAATTCATTTTACGCTGTTGTTCTTCATCTATATCATTTTCCCTAAGTATCGACATTACAATCGGGACATTAGTCGGGAAGATCTACGCCTAATTATTCGCCGTGTTAGAGGAACATATTCTTCAATGGTGTCTAGTTTTTGCAATGTTGTATTTAAAAACTCGTCGAATGGTTTTCATATTTTATTTTACTGCTTGTATTATTGGAACTGTTTTTAAGTAACCCACATAACTTTTTTTGTAAAATTTGTTTGCTGGCTTACTAAACCCAGTAATTCACTAAGCAAAAAATAAATTATTCTTCAATCAAATCAAATTGGCAAATTAGTGAAGCGACATCATTGCATTCGCCCAAAAGTAATTTCTCGAGATGAATATCAAGCTTCGATTGATAATGAGTTAAAATCGAAGCAGGTCCGTCTTCAGGCATTTCCAATATTTTCGAGTTTCAAGCAGATGAGTATTCCTTCCATGAAACTAAAAGATGTGTGCTGATTGCTTCATATTTTTTCAAATCTTGTTCTTTAGCAAGTGGCTTAGACCATTTATTTTATCCACTTATACAAAAGAAATCACTTGCATTTGTTGACATAAATTTGCGGCACAAGAATCATTATACTTCATCCCTTACGAATATTCTAGAGAATTATACATTTTTAACTACTTAGATTGAAAATATCTATCTGCGTGTTTTAAAAATGTGCATTCCTCTAATTTCTGCTTTATTATGATTGCTCGTTTTGGTGTAATACCTGATAGCATGCTCTAGCAACTTCAGACGATTGTTTGAAACGGTAGTTTCATTATTAGCGCTTTATATAATTTGAAGTACATTTTATTTATTAAAATTATTATACTATTCACAGACTTTGAATAGTATTCTCGATCAGCTCGACGATACGAGTCGATCTAGCCATGTTCGTCTGTATAATAATGGATATGGTAGTTTCTAGTGGACGGACGCTCCACATATACATTAATGGATTGGACGCGCATACTTTTTGGGATAGCCCCCATACAAACCCATTGCTCATTTTTGTGTTTTTGTATGAAAAACTTCTTCTAAAGTCAATATTAGGTTAAAATGCGATTTAGTGGACAGCCCCTTCATATACATATACAAATGGGCGTTTCCCGCCCACTTCTTGAGGTACTTCCATACAAACCCACAGCTCGCTAGTATTAGAGCTTTTCATCATTTCTAAGCTAAGTGTGTTATTCCACTTACCCTGTCCACGCCAAGAAGACTTTAATTTTCAAATTAAAACAAGTGGTGAACCTTTTACTCTAAGAGCACTCATCGATCAAGATTCCGAAAATACTTTTATAATCGAAAAATGAATAACTAAACTGAATATCACAAGAAAAAGCTCATAACCAAAATATCTGGGATTGGTGGCCACGAGGTCAGCATCTCAAAATGGTTATCGTCATTTTCTCTAAGGACAAAGTGCAGACAAACAATTATACCTGTCTCCCAACTAGCCCAATCATTATCCCAAATTGCATGTAAATAATGGATTTAAATCTCGCTGATCCAAATTTCCATAAAAGTTCCCAAATTGACATGGTTATTGGAAGCGATATTCTCCTGAGCATCATTCTCGATGCCACAAGAAAGAACATATTTCGTTCTCTGCTAGCACAACAAACCATCTTTGGATGGATTGTAAGCGGTTCAATAGCGACTCAGTCTAGCTCCTTCTCCACATGCAAATCACAGAAAATTGACTTAATGCGAATTTATCACAGTGAGAACTTTGGAACTCCAAAGAAATCAAAGCCAGAAATACAACCCTGTATAAATGACCGTAATACACTGAATACATATGATTCAGTCACAGCACAAAGGCTTCTGCCTGCTGCCCCATCTTTTTTTTGACTCGGCAGGATGGCATTCGCCTGCACTAATTGAAACCAACTCGTGGAATGAAAATATTTCGCATATAAATGGTACCGATGATGATGCCAAAAATTTCACCATGTAGACAAACGGTGCATCTCACTGAAACAGCTCCCAAAATCAAAAAGATAAGTTTCCCAAAAGCCAAAATGCAATATGTACCATCTCGCGCCAACCCTGCCGATCTTGGCAAGCGAGCATATAGTGACCCTCATCCTTTGTTCACCCATATGTGGTGCAATGATCACGTGGGCGCCAAATCATTGGCCATTGCGCACGCAACTGTAGCCGACCAAGAAAATTACCACACAACATACAGTTTCACAACTACATAAACGCTACAAATGGCAATATCCACATCGAGATGTACCAGTCATTAAAGATTACCAACTTCCTCCCACTGAGTGGCGACTTAGTCGCATAGTAAAAATCCATCCTGGTCCCTAAATGTCACAACGTTTCCCTAAAAATCTCAATCCTTCCACTCTCAAGGTTAACTAATGGTCTGATCTTCCACAGCAATTTTTATCAATGCAGATTGTGCCACAATAAGCATTCCATCCGAATCTGCGCGAGATTCAACAAGATGGATGTCATCACTCGACGCCAAACAATCCGACGTCTGGGTCAGTGTTCCAACTGTCTGGCGCATTCACACATGGTAGAAAAGTGTACCTAAAAGGCGGTGTGCCAAGTTTGACAGCACCCCTTCTCTAATGAGAGGGCCTCCACGTGGTGATCCCTGGTAACGTATTCTTCGGAATATGGCAAATTTGAGCGGCGTGTGACTCCCACACCCAACTCTCCTCTGCTACCCCATCCTAACACCCCACCACCTCCTAGACCTAGGCATAGTCAATAAAATGCCTACAGGGCCGGATCAAGATGTCATGCATACCGTGTCGATGATCAGTCTGGCTGAGGGCCCTGTTTAAAAATAAGTCAGTCACTAACGGTGCCTCTCCGATAACTGGTCGGAGAGTAACTGTGACCTTATTAGTGTATGGCGGATCTCTGCCCAGATGGACATTTCTTCTCCGCAAATCGTGGGTCCAAGTATGAACCAGAAAAACAAAAACCTTAAACTACCGCGGGACTGCAACGCAGCTTAAAGAGCAGCGGTTGGACGAGGGTTGTCCTATACTACTTCAGTCAGACCTAGTCATGCAAGACCAGGTATATAGCAGCGTCACAGTGCTGAAAGGCCAGCAGTGGCGCACCGACCGAGAGCAGAAAGAACATCGACAATGACTACCATTGCCGAACGTTCTCAAGCTCAAGGTAAAAGTTTTGGTGCAACCACCAAAACATCCCAGCAGAGTAGGAATATGACGCTGGATAAGAAGTCGCTCCTACCACCACCAGGACTGCCAGGAGGTGTGGATGACCCGAAGCGCCGGGGATTAAGTGGAGCGGGCGTCAAGTGGTACATAACGTACCTTGAACGAAAGACTGACTTGTTTGCAGCCACAACAGCCGGCCAGCAAGCGAGCGAACAGGACGCTCACCCCACCTGGGATGCAAAACGTAGCAGGACGAATGCTACAAGTACAGAGGGCGATTACTTACCATCGACCTCAGCGGCGGCAGCGATGGCAGCCAGGAAAGAAAGCTCCGGCAGGAGACAGCCCGTTGTGGAAGGCAGCCAACAAGTATCCAGCTACGCCAGTGTCGTGAAGTCCACGAAGGTGGCAGTACAATCTGAGGACTATCCTCAGATAATGCTGACAGATATGGAAGACGCTATCCTGTGCGAGGTGGCAAAAGGCTGGTCGCACAAGATAAAATTTTACGACGTGCATTTTCGGCCAGGGATGCTCCTGGTGGATTGTGCGGATGAGCACACCGTGGAGTGGATGCAGCTGCACGCTCCTGTATTGGGGGGCTGAGATGGCCCCCCACTGAAAGCCGTCATGGGTGACGACATTCCACCATCGGAAGTCATCCACCTGTTCCTCCCCAGAAGTCAAAGGAAAACGGCTGAATGGATTCTAGACCTCATAGTAGCCCAGAACGATGGACTTAACGCGCCTCTGGAAGGTGATTTCGCTAAGACAGGAAGGTGGCGGACAGCTGATGATAGTGGGCATCGACGAGGATTCGAAAACCGCTATCATCAACGGAGGCTCCAAAATCCGTTTTAGATTTGGACTGATTCCCGTCCACCTAAAACGGAAGCCTGCGACAGAAACCGAAACAGTGGAAGTTTCGGAAGTGGAAGCGACAGGGGCAACTGTCAGTGAAAATAGGCCCGAGACGCATATGTCTGAAGGCTCGGACATACAATTGAGCCCCTTATTTCCTCCCAGGAATTCAGGGAGGCAGAACAGTTCCTGGAAGGTGAGGATAGGACCGCTCACCGAAGAGGACATATAGTCCGGAGAGCATCAGCGTAGCCCAGGTGAATGTCCATCACGCCAAAGCGGCGTCGGCTATCATAGTGAGGACATTCACCAAGCAACAACTGGGGCTTGCTCTGATCCAGGAAGCCTGATGTCATGAAGGCCGAATTACAGGTCTGTGTACCAGGAGCACGAAGGTAATATGGAACACTAGAAACAGTACCCTTAGAGCTTGCATAATCAAAGCGTATAAGGGTAGAAGGAAGCAAGCAGTCATTGCTTCAGCATACTGCGCAGGAGAGCACACATCACCTCCGGAGGAAATTGAACGCCTCGTGCATTTCTGCAATAGACGTGGACAACCTATCCTGGTAGGCTGGTAGGAAGCACGGACACCAACAACAGGAGTAAGTGTCTCCTAGAATTCGTTGTAGGCAACAGTCTAACCTTTACTAACAAAGGATGCACACCAACTTTTGTTACCAAGAATAGACAGGAGGTATAAGATATAACACTCTGTAGCATGTCCATGGAAAATGATATAAGGAATGGCATGGCATGTGTCACAGGAGCCATCAATGTCTGACCATAGGGTAATTAGATTCGAGATAATAGGGGACGGATATGATAGGAGACACACTATATCAGAAGTAATCCGCAAGGAGAAGGATATAGGAAAAGAACAACACTGGGCTACAAGCCAAGGACTAAAACCAGCAAAGTTACTTCTAGGGGGATACAACCCGAGCAGATCGAAAACTATGCTCCAACTAGGTAGGAACCAATTAAGAATGCTAACAGGACTACTAACAGGAACCTGTAGACTAAAGAAACATTTATATGTTTTGGGCATACATAACTCACCCGAATGCAGATTCTGTGACCATGAACTGGAGACCCCTCTTCACATTCTTGCTGAATGTGAAGCTGTAGCTAGAAGCAGACTGCGATTGCTAGGTAATCACTTTATCAGAAAGGAGCAACTGAGAAGTCTGGATCCTAGGAAAGTACTAATATTCAACTTATGGCAGGTCATCTAACTCAGTAGGACTAACAATAGACATTTTAGGTCGCAGTTACATATGTCCCCATCATAAATAATAATAAATTGATTTCAAGTCTTTAAATATTGCTTACCAGACCGTTACCTCAATTGATATTAGTGTAATCTTACTTCACAGTGTGATCTTAGTTAATTTTTTATTGTTACTCACCATTAAAGCATTGAACAATATTTGATGCTCAAACTTCTTAACAGCCAAGATTTGCTGAAACATGTCGTAGAGCTGCTCTTTTGAAAGTATTAGTTCACTGTTTAGAGATTGTTGCATGCGCGATGGTCGCTTTGAGTCCTCTTCTCCAGAACCTTTAAGAATAATATCAAACTTCGCCATCCATGATGTAAGCACTGTCTCTTTGCTGAGTCCGTCAATTTCAGGTAAAGATCTAAACAAAGGTAAGGAGAAAAGTATTAACTTCATTAGAATAATGCGAATACTAATACTCGTAATTTTGATTTCTCAATATTCAGTTCAAATTATTATGACGATAGCTGACTAGCAAAAACAAATTATTAAATGGAAACAGGGAATTATTAAAACAACTAAAACCCCAGACTTAAAAAAGCAGGTATTTTCTTTAACTTTAATGCAGCCTAAACGGCTGACGCTAAGCAAAATATTTTAGCCTATGGCACTTCCGCAATCAAGACGAATCTAACAATACCTTATATGTCAAAAACCATCAAGCTTTTTACCCTGCAGACCGATGCAAAAACATAGTGACGAAAGGTGAAAGATGAAATTCACAAAACTTCCATGGTAACGATCGTACATCATTTTATGTGAAAAAAACAAAGTAACCCACTGATTTCATTGGAAATTGCTACTGTGAAACAAATATTTTGAACGTGAAGTGAAATCGAATGAAAAAATTCTTATGAAAGTATTATTCGGATCGAAATCATCATTTTTATACCAGTCACACATAGTGTGAAATGGTATTATCAGCTAGTTTGAAAGTTTGTAACGTTTTTTTGGACGAACAGTACAGTTGAAAATTGGCTCATACACTTGCAGTTTAATACAGTAGATTCACCGCCACGCCCACTTTTTTAGGTAGCCCCCATACAAACTTTTGACTTTTTGTGTGAATAATTTTTTATTGTAGTCAATATCAACTTAATAATTGATATGATAGCTTCTAATGAACGGACTCTTCACATATACATTAATAGGTGCGACCCGCCCACACTTTAGGATAGCCCTTATCAACTTTTGTGCAACTTTTGTGTTTTAGTATCAAAAACTTATTTATTTAAATGAACATTAGCTTGAAATTCGATTTGGTGGATTTTAGTGGACAGACGCTTCATATACGGGACACTCCCATTTTCCAGGTAGTCCCATACAAAACCACAACTCACTTTTATGCATTTGTATTAAAAACTAGAAATTCGATATGATGGTGTTTTATAGATGTTTGCATCATACACATAAGTATACTAGGTACCGCCCACTTTTTGGTTTTGCTCCTATACAAATTCACCAACCCCCCCCCCCAACGTTTATCATGTATGTTTTACAATACCGAAGTTAACGTTTTTCCTTGTTTCAATGTATGTTAGTCTATTTATGTTCAAATCTTTGTTCTTTTGGGCCACTTCAATTGATCGTCGTACATTAATTTTTATACCCTGACGGCAGAAGAAGGCGCGACATGAAGTATATATATTTTTGATCTGTTCGTCCCTTCGTATGATTGAACGAGATCTCGGAGCCTATTCAAAGAACCTGTGAAAAAGAACCCATAAATAAATGCATAAATTGCATTCGCGCAAATAAATTCAATTTGGGCGTAATATAAACCATTTTGAAACTGTGTCCGGTTTACATAAATAAGCTAGAGGCTAAAAAGCGTAAAAACGGATATTAGCAACCAAATCTTGATCTGCTTTTGCTTAACCCACCATCTGCAGTTTCTGAAAGTTTATTGCGTCATTATTACATATGTTACCAAAACTAAATTAAAATCGGAGTAATGCAACAGTAATTGCGTACCATTCGACGTTCTGGTTTTTTTAGAGACTTGGTTGCAACCAGATATTTTAAATTCTGAAGTTTTAAGTAGTACATTTTCTGTTTATAGATTTGACCGGGTTATAAATAATATAGATAATAATTCGTCAAACTTTTTTATTTCGTGTTCTTATAAACCGCCAAACTCTTCAGAGCATATTTATGGCTCTCATGTTGAGTTTATACAACAATTTTGTTCACAAATGCATGACAATGACTCATGCTGTGCTATAGGTGACTTCAATCTTCCGAACATTAGTTGGATTAATTCAAATGACTATTTGTTTCTTCAGCCAGTGGGCTTAGATGTAAATTCGACCTGTGTTCTGAGTGCCCTCGCCAATTTTAATTTGAGACAAATTAATAATGTGCGTATTATAAACAACAAGCAATAGAGTACCTCTTATATGTATACCAGAGGACCCCTACCATCCAACTCTTGATATGAGTGTTACAATTTCTGATCCGGTAAAACATTACATTTCTTTAATGCCCAAACGATTTTTTTTTTATTTCTCCCAATTTTATCGTAAGTCTGTCTTAAATAATTATAAATTGACTTTAAGTACATGATTTAAGTGAGTTAGGTGGGCTAAAATTAACTTAAATGACTATTCATAAAAGTTTATTTGAAAACATAATCATTAATTATTGTACTAAGTTATACATATGTATTAAACTAAACTAAATCAACAGGCCTCGTCCTTTGTAGTCTTCTTTTACGCAATAGTTCTTGCACGGGTAGGTCTTTTATTTGTTTGTTCGAATGTAATTGTAATTTAGTTTGGTATTTTCTGCTTATGTTTACAACCTCTTCTTCCACCGTTGGGATGTCTAAGTCTCT
Organism: Leucophenga montana; assembly: GCA_035044765.1. Lineage (NCBI taxonomy): Eukaryota > Metazoa > Arthropoda > Insecta > Diptera > Drosophilidae > Leucophenga > Leucophenga montana. Next base: position 44,728 of record JAWNNQ010001442.1, on the reverse strand, counting down.
ATGTAAATCCATGTTGGTTATATACCACTCCGCATTCGTGATGAGACGGAGGATTTTTGATTGTTGTCTCTGAATAAACGCGGGTTTGATTTTTTCGCAGTTCCCCATATTTGGGCTCCATAGGTCCAAATTGGTTTATTATAGATTTATAGATTAATAGCTTGTTTTTTAGGGATAGTCTTGAGTTCCTATTTAAAATCCAGTATAATTGTTTACTTCTTTGATTCATCTGATCGCGTTTTTTTTTTAATTTGGTACTTCCAAATCAGCTTGCTGTCAATATATAGGCCTAGATATTTTGCTATATTTGCAATAGTTACGTCATTACCATGGATTTTCAAGTGGATTGGAGTAAATTTGGTTTTGGTAGTGTATATCACTTGTACCGTTTTAGTGTTGTTTATTTTAATTTTCCATTTATTAAACCAATCTAGCGTAGAGTTTAAATTTCTTTGCAATGTGGCTACTGCAGTGTTAATATTGTAGTCAGCACTTGGCAAGACTGTATCATCAGCGAAAGTTGCTAGCATTGAAGAGTTTTCAGATGGGGTCGGCATATCTGCTGTGAAAATGGTGTATAAAAGCGGACCTAGCACGCTTCCTTGAGGTACGCCTGTATTTATTTGCCTGAGAGTGGAATATTCGTCTTTGTACCTCACAAAGAATACTCTATCTTTGATATAGCTTGTAAGAATTTAGGCTCTGTTTTCTGGAAACCACTTGAAGAGCTTTAAAATTAGGCCTTCATGCCAGTCCTTATCGAATGCCTTTTCTACGTCTATGAACACTCCTATGCAGAACTTCTTGTCGTCGATGTCGTTTAGGATTTTATTTATAACTATATGGACTTGTTGTACAGTCCAGTGATTCCGGCGGAAGCCAAATTGATGGTCAGGCATGGTACTCCTACTTTAGTCTGGATCGAAAAATTTGTTCAAATACTTTGGACAGTATCGGAAGCAAGCTTATTGGTCTATATGAGGATGCAAATGATGCATCTTTACCTGGTTTTGGGATACAATTACTTCCGCAACTTTCCAAGCCTTTGGGAAGTAATTAAGTCTGAAAATTGCATTAAATAAATTTCGAATATATTTTATTACTAAGTCTGGAGCCTCTTTCAGCACTCGTCCATTAATTTTATCATACCCTGGAGCTTTTTTTGGCTTAACTATTTCATTAATGGAAGCGCTTTTTATTGGTAGATATTCTAAGCCTTTAAGTGGACTGGCTTGTATACCTCCTGAGTTGGCGGTAGACCCAGTGAATACATTTTCATAGTAGTCAGCTAAATTTTTGGCTTTTTCAAGGTTTGTTCTGGCTCACGAGCCATCGTTATTTTTTAATGGAGGTTGATGGTCTGTCTTATTTAGCAATTTCTTAGTCTCTTTCCATAGAGAATAGTCCGTACTGCGTGTTGGAGTCAAGTTTTGTAGAAAGTTGTTAATTTGGTCATTTTTAATATTTTTAAGATGTTCTTTTAAGCAACGAATGCTCTGTTGAATTTCTTTTTTGCTTCCGGTGATCTAGTTAGTTGCCAGTTTTTCCTTAGATTTAGTTTTTCTTTTATAAGACGTCAAATTGTAGGTGATACTACATTTTTGCTGGATATCGTCTGACAAAGTGGAGTCGACTGATGCACAGCTTTTTCTAATATGTCGTTAAGATACATTATTGCTGATTCAATATTGTCCTCTGTTTGCAGTGGAGTGGTTATACAGAGAGAGAAAGTGGCTTATGTATTCTCTGTAAGTGTCCCAGTGAATTTATTTATTATGAAGATTGTGGTTAACATTTAGTATTTTTAGGTTAGATTTATAATCTATTTGTACTGGTGAGTGATCTGACGAAAGCTCCAGTCTAGACGTTATATTAAATTTGTTTTATTCGTATCTGTAGGCCAGGCCAATATGTTGGCTCTCCAGTGCTTAGGTGCTTAATATTAAGTCTGTTTAAGGCATTAAGAAGATTTTTGCCTTTATTATTTGAGAGTCTGGAACCCCAAATGGTGTGTTTAGCGTTAAAATCACCAGCGGCAACGAATCGATGACCTAAAGTTTTTATAAAGTTTTTTTTAGATGGACTATATACAGCAGATAAAGTGAAAGGGCCAAATTGGTCATTTATTTGTATGCTAGTTGCCTGAATATGATCAAGTTGGTAGTCTTCTAACAGATTGTGCCTCAGATTGTTCCTGATTATAATAGCAGTACCCCCATGTCCTGTGCCGTCCGGGTGGTTAGTAGCGTAAACGTTGGATTCTAACGTAGCTCTCCTTCGTAAAATGTGTTTCCGAGATGAGAGCTATGTCCACCTCATTTTCTTGTAAAAATATTTGAAGCTCGTTGAAATGGTTTTTCAAACCGTTTGCATTCCAGGCTACGATACGTATTTTAGTGTCCAGTGTTTGTGTCTAACATTGACAACAGCATTGTAACTACATTCATCAAACTTGACATTTGCTAAAATAATTGTTTCATAAGATCTTTGAACTCTGTTAGATCATTATTCGTTTGAGAACTGTTGAAAGTGTTACTTTGCTGTTGTGTTTGTTGAACCGCATTGTTGGTTTTCGCCGCTGCCTGAGCATAAGTCAGACCATGTTGGACCGTACTTTCTATTTGATTCATCCCTTGTTCCTCTGAACCTTTATTTGGCTGTATTTTTCCCTTAGGGTTGGAAATCTTTGAATTTTTAGCGTCTTATAAACTTCACAACCTTTGTAGTTTGCAGTATAAGTCCCTCCACATAAAGCACACTTCGTTAAGCTATCACTTAACATTTTACAACCTAATGTATTCTGTTTTCCTGCCCGTACTTTTGGCAGTTAGTACATTGTGCTATTGTTCGCTTATGGTGGGGTAGTTCAAATACTATTTTTGTATTGAGAAGCGCTGTAATTTTGTATATGTCTTTATTATTATTCTTATTTTTCAGCTCTACGAAAAAAAGAGGCAGGGGTTTTTTTGAAGTTCTGTGCTGAACTTGTTACTTCATGCCAAAGTTCGTGTAGCTCGTTTTTAAGATAGCATATGTCTGCCGAGTGGTGTAAGTTTCTAGTACAACCTTAAAACCACGGTCATCTTTAGGTTTAAACGTGTAATATTTTGTAATATTCTGTTGCAACATCTTTATTGTCTTCGAATAATTTTTAGAATCTGCTACTTGAACACGTACTTCGTTATTTTGCAAGGTTTTCAAAATGAAGTTTTCTTGAATAACGTCTTTTAAAGCTTTGCTGAGAGCATTAATTTGTTCCACACCCTGAATATAAATCGGTGGTGGCCTATTACTTGTATTTTTTTGACCACTATTATTAGGTTCTCTAGCATTTTCGGTATTAATGACTTGAACATGCTCATCACCGTCTTCTGTTGCTAACAGTTCGAACCTTTTTGATGCGACCGGTTTGCTTAGCCAGTATGACTGTAATGTTTTTTGGTTATGTGTGCTCTTTTTGTGCTTTTTTTGTTTACTCATACTGGCAGAGCTTTTTGGAAAAGAAATTTTTCTTTTTTGCATTTCCCTTACTGTACTAGTGTGAGTATCACTTGCATTACTTAATATACTTGTTTGTGTTGACATAATTGGTTGCGAACATGATGCATGTGACACGGTGAAAGGTATTGCAGGTGTTGTAGTTGTTGATGCAGTGTGTTAACACAGTAGTAATTGTTGTGGTAGTGGTAGAGAGCATGACCGTTTGAATTGATGCTAGTGTTGTTGCAGCCGAAGAAGAGAAGTCTCCTTTGAGTGGTGTTGTTGGAGTTGCACATTGCTCGCTCCAAGATTGAGTGATGATGTGCGCGTTGCCGTTATCGTTGAGGTGGGGGAGCATGATCTTTCTCTCTGTGTGTCTACTTTTAGTTGTGTTGCGCTCACATTGTTGTTTTTAATGTTCGCGTCGGAGCGTATGGTGAAGTAACCAATGTTTTTGTTGGTAGGTAGCGGTGAGTTGACTCACCAACTTTATTTTGTATTGAAATTTTGTCCGGTTACTTTGTGCCAACCTCTTACGTTCCTATTTAACCTTTAGTTTCCGGATTGTTGGAAGCATTCCTTTATTATTCTATTCAATAAAAAGGGGATAAATCGAATATATGTAACTATCGTGGTATATCAAAAATATCCGCGGTAAGTAAATTGTTCGAAAAAATAATTACAAACCATTTTTTGCATTATATTGCTGCAATCATTTCTCCTTTTCAGCATGGCTTTATCAAGGCTCCTTCTGTTAATTAAAATGTTTTGGAGTTTACTACGAGATTGATCAGTGGTTTTTCTGATGGCCAGCAGATTGACGTAATTTATACAGATTTTAGTAAAGCATTTGACAATCTTGCTATTTAAGTTATAGGTGGAAAATCGGGTTTCCCTCAAATTTTATTCAATGAATAAAATATTACCTTTGTACGCGGAAACAGTGTGTAATGTTTAGATCAGCAACTTCTAAATTAACCAACGTTTCTTCTGGCGATCCACAAGGTAATCATTAAGGCCCAGCATTATTTTTGCTGTTTTTAAACGACCTCACATATGTCATTCTCTGTGCGAAAATATTAATGTACGCGGACGATGTTAAACTTTTTCTTCCCAACAAATTGCAAGCTCAATCCTCTTTTCTACAAGATGGTTTGGATCCCATGGTTGTGTGGTGCAACCCAAATAAACTTTATTGATTTAGAGTATCAAGATTGATCCCCGACGCCCACCACCGCCCACTTTTGAGTTTTCGTATGAAATACTTTTTATTGTAGTCAATATCAAATTAATAATTGATACGGTAGCTTCTAGTGGACGGACGCTTCACATATACAATACATTAATGGATGGGACCAGCCAGGTTGAAATGCGATTTAATGAACAGCCCCCTTCATATACATATACAAACCGTCAATATCAACTTGAAATTCGATCTTATAGATATAGATGGTCGCTTTATACAAATCTACTAGTGGGCGGTATACTGAAGTCAACGCTTTTTAAACCCCCACCTTTATGTTTTACAATACGATTTAAAATTTCGTGTGAATAGTATTACAGCTACGCTTCAACCGAAGTTAACGCTTTTCTTATTTTAACATTAATTTTATATTTTATTGTACCATTTTGTGTATATTTTATTTAAATAAAAGCTGATGAAGTAAGTCTGTAGCTGTGAAACAGGACTAGTTCTGGTGTCGGTGGGCCACTTGTTGGTAACATGCAACTCAAAGACCGATCTTATTATTATTATATAAAATTTAGAACCTTCGAACTTGAATTTTAAGATTCGTCTGATTCGCGTGCAGATCAACTGTATGCCATGCCCACATATATCCTTAAAATTCACGTTTTTAAAATTAATTATTTGTATTAGAGTATGAAATGCAGCATGGTATTTCACAGTAATGATTTCAGGATTGCATCATTCATTTTTATATAGGGTGTTTTTAGAATTGTATAAATTTGAATTTAATTTAAATACTGAGATATACATAGTTTCAAAATGAAAATTGGTTTTATTGGAAAGACAATTTTGTACCACTAGTGTTTAGATATGATTTCGGCATGCTGGCTCGGATGCGGCACATTCTGGAAGTCCAATTTTGACCACTTTTTGTTTAAATTATACTTGGTGCGAAAACGATCCATGGTCAATCGAATTACTCGCTCGGATGGACGATTATGTTAACCGTAAAATGGCCATAGTGCACGGTAACATTCCCGAACTGAACCACGATTTTCGAAATAAATTTTCACAATTTGTAAGCGTCGTTCTGGCGTTAGTCTATGCATGATAAAAGGGCAAACCAAACTGAGCTCAAATGACAATAGCGTTGCCAGACCTGAACTGGCCTGTTTATAAGTTTATAAGTTTCTTTAATTCAATAGCAAATATTATATTATAGGTCAATACTATGAATGTCGTTTTGGTAATTTAAATTAATTCTCTTTTGTTTGTTTTATCGTTTGTTTGTTTGCGGTTTAAAATTCAATGGAAGAAATTATTCTGTAATTATAACTTACCTTACTCTTTTTTCAATATTATTACGGAAAACCTCACGAAAGTCATGCTGAGAACATGCACCAGACTGTACCATCTTCTGAACCCGATCCGACTTAAGAAATACATCATGATAGCTTTGTACAGCATTTTGGAAAGCTTCATCGGCCATAATTTGAGTTTCACCTTTGAGGAAGGCCTGAAACAAACAAATTATATTATATATATATATATATATATATATACATATATATGTATAAAAAGCTGACGTTTCAACGAAGTTACAGTTCCAGTACGAATTCGAAAAAAGAACAAAAATAATAACACATAATGTGTCGATCATTAAGTTATTGGAACAGATGATTCAAGCTAAGTACTTATTTTTTTTGTAGAGAATCTCGCGATCAACTCATAACAATTATAACGCTGCAACTCCCTAATTGGCACCCAACTTTATGAAGTGACCCTTTAAGTAAACCCAATATAATTTTTTGTGCTCGTCAACACCGACGGCAAAAAATGAAAAATGCAAAAACAAATTACCATAAAAATACCAGAAACTATTGTCAACGCCGATGGCAATAGATCGAGATCGTTTACAAAATAAATAAACAAACTAACACAACTGAAGTAAAACAAAAGGCAGTGGACCGCTGCAATTATTAAGTTATAATAAATCACATCCTGTAATCAAATCATGTAAGTAGAGTGCTCAATGTAAAAAAAAAAAATAATCAATAAGTTTCATATTACTGTTTGCGTCCAACAAAAAAAAAAAAAAAGGATTGAAAATAATTCGAATCACTACATGAGTGATAGCGAATTAGAGGAATTATTGGAGAAAGTCAAGAATTTCAACAACTCGGTTCGTACAGTTAACCAGTGCACTTTTCAAAGTTCACAAACTCCAGGTCTCAATATGGCAATAAGTCCAGATCAATTAAGGGCAATAGTAGAGATCGCGGTTAGCTCCGCACTCGCTGCTCAGGAGGAAAAGATACAAGAAATGAGTCATCGTTTAAGTAGTTTGAACGTCGATAAACCTGAGGTAGAAACCTACAAAGATGCTGAGATCATACCAGGAGTAGTATACAGGGAAACGCTAGATATAAATTCACTAGCACCATTTGAGGGCAAGCAGGAAACCTATGTGTCTTGGCGTCAAGCAGCCCATACCGCATACAAAATTTTCGATAAAGAATTATGATAGCTCACAACACTATCAAGCCCTAGGAATAATAAGGAATAAAATTAAAGGCCCAGCGGTCATGGTACTGTCCTCCTTTAATACCCCCCCTACTTTATAAGCAGATTAGTCTAACCACGATAGATATGTTTTCGCAAGTAACTTTGCCAGAAGTATCGAAGAGAAGGCTCAAAGAACAGAACAAAGACAACAGGGCAGAGACGGGAATGTTAAGGCAGAAAGCAATGTCAATCAAACAGGTAAAAACCCATATTTCAATAAAAAGCAAAGGACTCTACCTAGACAGGACCCAGTACAACCAATGGATGTAGACCCATCCATATGCTCTAGACAGATTTTCCGGACAGATAAAGCAGAGAATTAACCTCCTAAACCAGGAAGATTATCCTTCCATCGAAACAGAGTATGAATATCAAAATAGGGCAGAAGAAGGCTTCCCCTACAACACTAATATCATCGGTACCATACGTACTGAAAACGAATATCCCATATATTCCAAATTGTGCCCACAACTCGAAATAGAAATATAGAATAAAGTCCTTAAAGCACACAACACCCAGCTAGAAAGGTTTAATGAAGTAAGACAAAGTAAAAACTTCCAAGTAAGAGACGAGGTATTAGTCAAAACAAATAGACGACTAGGTAATAAACTCACACCTCTATATACCGAAGAAAAAATTCAAACAGACTTGTGGACAACAGTCTTAATAAAAGGGAGGGTGGTCCACAAGGACATTATTATACTACTTCTCCTATCGACCGCGACTGGAAAACTGACCGACTACATGAACGCAAATTACATCTTAATCCTGAATGGTGACGTGACTAATTGGGAAGATTTCCAATACTTAAGACACTCGACTAACTTGACAATGTACTCGGAATTAGTAGAAGACACGAAAAACTTACGAGACCACTTTCCATGATCCCACATGAAACAGATACTGGACTCAGACAACGGACACATAGAATCCCTTTTAGCAACAATAACTTTACATCATCGCCATGCGAGAAGTATCAATATTTTAGGCACAGCCCTCAAAGTTGTAGCAGGAACACCAGATTTCGATGACTTTGAGAGTTTGAAATTTGCACAACATGAGCTTAATCAGGCTGAAAACAGGCAAATAATTTTTAATACATATAAATAAATTGACCTCTACAGTAAATCTTCTAATCAAAAATACGAAATAAAACATGATAGGTACCGCACATTTATATGAACCTTTATTATCAAGAAATATAATTATGATCCTTGAACTTGAGAACTTAATGTTAGCGGTCACATTAACAAAAATTGGAATTGTTAATCCTGCCATCTTAGATTCAGACGATTTAAACAATTTAATAAATGAGCACTCTACAAATATTACCATAACTGACTTGTTAAAGCCCTATTAAGCGAACAATTTTTGTATTTTATTATTAAGTTACCTAAGCCTAGCTTAACATGTAAGAAATTCATCATGGACAGCACAACGGCAACATAACAAATTTCGCCGACGAAGACAACGTGGCCGAATGTAGCCACCTGGTACTACCAATTGGAAATTGCACAACAACTCCATTCAGGTGGCCTGGCCCACTGCACGACACGCCCGAGCTATCTCCAACCGGTATCCATCATCGATGACGGTATAATTATAATCAACGACCGAAAGGCGGTAATCAACGGGAATACTGTGACCGGAACTTTCCTACTTACACATTGAAAGGGAAGCCAAAATCAATAACACCATATATCGAAATTTGAAGCGCCAGCTGCATGGGGCTTTTTAAACATTTCCAACCACCAAGAAATCTTGAGCTTACCCTACTTGTAGAAGCTGAGTTTAAGAAACCTCCAGCACATTTCGGACATCAAGAAAGAGCTCACCAAAGGGTTTCTTATCCCGACGTTGATCTCCTACATGGGTTTCCAGCTCTATAAAAGGCGACAGAAAAAGCGAAACAACACGACCTCCAGTCGGTCATCGAAAACATCAGGAAGTCCGAGCACGTCCTTTACTTAAGCGAAGGAGAAGTTAACCCATTAAGTCGCCAGATTTCTCAATCCCAACCAATTTCTGTTCAGTTGGCATTCTTCATCAACGATAACAGATATTGCACAACAATGTTGCCCAATAGCCACAACACATTGACTTTCGTGAGAACGTTGCTGCAACAAGATACCATGCACGAGGCACTAAGTCAGCAATTTGGACGACAGAGCTTGCTTAGGCTTAAGCATTAATGTGAATTAATTTTTAGTTCAGATTTGACAATAATACGCGATCAACTCATAACAATTATAACGCTGCAACTCCTTAATTTATATAACATTGTAACTATCAAAATTAAGTATTTTTTTTTTTTTTTTTAGTATATTCGCTCTTAAAAATGTGGGAACTGTTACGTAAAACACACAAAATCAATTCCATCATCAAAAATTATGTAATAGGTTTTTATTGGTACCATTTTTTTTTATTTTTGTATATTTAATTTGCAGTATGTATACCCCTATAGACTCCGAAACTGCTCAACCGATTTTGATCAAATTTTATGGCAATATTCAAAATAGTCTCGAGGAGTTTCGTAGCGATTGTGAAGTTTCATGGCGATTGGATAAACAGAAAGTTTTTTGGATTTTTTACATTTTCCTTCCATTTCTTTTTCTTTTGTTTCAATAAGATGGAGCATGTGGAAGGGGGAAGGAGTGGCAGGGTAAAGGGGAGGGCCGTGTACAACGTCGCGGGGACCTACTAGTTAACTATAAAAACAGAAAAAGCATTCATGATCCAGAGTGAGTTATGATATTACTTGATTTGAGATCATATATGATTTGAGTGGAAAAAAATGGCTGCTAATTAATTAATGAGGTACGGTTTGGCAGATCCAAAGGGTGAATTCTGTTGCGCCTGCGAGGAATATTCAAGTGAAGAAGGTCAGAAGCCAGATCGCTTGGATGCAAGTTCCGTCTTCCAAGATAGTTGCTGCTGTGTCGAACAATTTCTTCTGCAACCGTTGACAGTCTCTCTGTGTATGTTACCGTTTCGAACATACCAAGGTAAGGCCAGTGATCTTGCGGAGTGTAATGTTTTGGAATCTCTGTAGGATGCTAATGTTAGACCTAGCTACAGTTCCCCACAACTGTATGCCATATATCCACACTCGCTTCAGGATTGGTTGAAGAGCCTTATTTTGTCTAATGTCACGCCTAGATATTTTATAGCGTCGCACAAAGGTATCAATATATTATTAAATCTGATGCGAGGACTAGAACTTCATCTGAGCGTATATAGTATGTGTTCATTCTTAATAGATTTTCTTATTATCTGACTGGACGGATGGTGAAATTACCACTTCACATTTCATCATCCGTCAAAACAGAGTAGATAAGAATAAAAGAAAAACCACATACAATAAAATTTAATGTGCACGAACGCAGGCTGCGCGCATGCGTGGTAATAAAATATGTAGATAAGCATAAGTTATCTGTGTATTACATTCGGTCTTTTCCGAATGTGTTTAATATGAGTTGACAAACTGTGTACAGGCAGGCAAATAAAGTAAGAACTGCCGACAATGTATTTAATATCTAAGAACAGCTTTAAAATAGTTTTAAGATTTTAATCTTTAAATAAAGACATCGAGCATTCGACGAAGTGATTCAGTCCAACAAATTCATCGACTTACTCTCTAGCTAGCTAGTGTTCAGTATGTGTGCTGACTTTTCTGCATTTACTGCTATATTCTATTTTTTCATCCATGTTTCTATACGATGCAGTTGAAGTTTTTAAAGACGTGTTGCGGCAGTGACAGAATTTGTTCTAGCAATTATTACTGTATCATCCGCATATGTAGCTAATTTTACTTTGAAAACGTTGTTTGAAACACGCATATCTTAAATATTTTGTGGCATTTCACAGATTGCAGTCTGGCCCATGCGGCTCCGCGTTTGGTACAAAATCTCCAATGGCTTAATTTTTAAGTTCTACCAGTTTTGCCTTAAGCTTTCTCGAATTCCTGTTGAAAACATTCTTATCTCTCGGACAATTTGTTTGTTGCCATATACGCCGCAGTCTTCTTTTTTCGATAAGTAGATCTCTAATTTTACTGAAATACAAACAATAGTTTGTGTAAGTAGGATACCTTGATTGTGTCGTCGAACTGGGGTAGATATTTTAGCAGCTTTATGAATTTTCTTGTTGAGTAATTCAACTGTGTCATCTATGTCTTGTTCATATCTTAGTTCCATGTTTAGGTTAATCTCTTCATCTAAACAGGAGCAGAATAATGCCAAGTCAGTATTCTTGCTTATTAAATTTCGTTTATATACTTTTACGTCAATTGGAATGTTTATAAAGATGACTATAGCAGAATGATTCGAACACAGATCTGGAAAATCTCTTATTTGCAACCTTCTTCTGTCAATGCCACAATGAACTATTGTGTCCAATAAGTCGGGTTATCTTCTTCGATATGTGGGCCAATATTTACGATTACCAGTGCTAAGAACAGAATAATTTCTTGCATTGATGCATTTTAGTATTTCTTTACTCTTTGAGTTGGTAGTTCTAGCTCCCCACCATTGGTGTTTGGCGTTAAAATCACCTCCAATGAAAAAGTTGTTTCCTAGATGATAAAGCATATTTGCGAACATGCTTTCAGAAACTTGATGGCGAAGTGGCAAATTCGCAGCAGCAATTTTCAGATTACCAGTGATTGTTTGCACCTCAATAGTAGTAATTTGCGCCTGTACCAGCAGGATGATTTATCGACACAACCTCATAGTCCCGTATTTAAAATGCGATCGTTCATTAAAGTGTTTCTCAGAAAGTGAAACTGTTGCGGGAAGCGTAAAATCGTACTAAGTTTTAGAGTAGTTTATTTTGCAAGAGATGTAGCAAATTAGTTTGAAACAGAACTTAAAAATTCTGTAAAATAAAATTAAATTACAAACTTAAAATTAAAACAATTCTTTACCCTAGTTTCTCTACTCCTATTCTTTCCTCCGTAGCGTTAAAAAAGCAACTGCTCAATACAAATTCTATGTCTTACAAAATCAGACGATATTTCAGTAAATAGAAGCAGTTATTTCTTTTATATATATGTAAAATTCGCGCGCATAAATTCAGCGGCTACCGCAATTATGAGTGCTAATAAGTACTTTTGTACGCGCGGGGAGTCATAAGAAGAGAAAAGAATTACAACGCAACTGATAAACTATTTGCTGTTTACTTAGACTTCTGCTCCGCTCCGACTCAATTGTACATACAAGCTGATTTCGGCAACAGTTCTCCCACCCCTGTGAGTGAATTCCGTTGAGCTCACATTCCTTGCCGACATCTAAAATCGCTAATTTAACAGTTGGTCTTATGAGCACACCTTCCGCAGTCCTGACCTTTGCACGTCGAACTTGGCCATCGCTTGCCATAATAATCTCGATGACTCTGCCTTTGAGCCATTTATTTCTTTGCTCTTTCTCATCGACCACTAGAACTATGTCGTCGACTTCAATTGGTTTAACTTTTTGGAACCACTCGCACCCAGCACTTCCAGAATTATTTGGCAAACATCTCACTTTGACGCAGACACCACCTGTAGTTTAGTCGAGTTTCTTCGCAAAATGGCTTTGCACCACTCGATGAGCCGAGCAAAAACTGGTTCGGCGTTATAGCTTTTTGATCCTCGGTCTCTAATGAAACGTAGGTTAGCGGCCGTGAGTTTAAAGTCATCTCTCTTTCCATCAGTGCAGATCTTAGGCTCTCATCTGTAAATTTTTGATGCGGCGCAATTTTGTACAAAATAGCTTTTATCGAACGTACCAACCGCTCCCACGCTTCCCCCATGTGTGGAGCCGATGGCGGATTAAATTTCCAGATGACCTCTTGAGCAAGGCTTGTTTTACCTCCTCCTGTAGAAATGCCTACGAGCCGCGGAAGTAAGTTCCGTGTGATTTCGATGTGTATCGCTCTGATGGTGAGGAAAGTTATTATCATGCCCCATCGCTTTAGCGCTTTGCATCCATCGATTACTGTCAGCGGTCCAAAGTAGTCAATGCCCACATATGTAAATGGGCGTTGAAACGCTCATAGTCTGGCACGGAGCAGCGAAGCTATTTGAGGAGCTCGAGGTTAATAGTGTGCACACTTGGCACTCTCGGCGTACAGCTTTCAGTAAAGGACGCAATTTTGGTATGTAAAACAATTGTCTCACATCGTTTATAACCGTTTCGTGGTTAATGTGATGATAAAGACGATGGTAATAAGCTGCGATAAGCTTTGTTACCGTGTGATGCGGTGGCAGTACTATGTAGCCCGAAGTTGATTGTATATCTGCAAATTTTGCTCGATTATTTATCCGCAAAACTCCATCATTGCAGATATATAGCTGAAGCCTCCATAAGTTGCTGCTTTTGCAAACTAGCTTTGACTGCATTGTTCTCTATAATATACGTACAACTTGACCTTTTGAATGTGTTGAGGTGTGAGAATAGGCTGGTCAACGCCTTTCCGAACACGGGTTAGTAAAATGTCTTTATACACAAACCAGTTTCCTATGACAGTGTACAATCGTTCCCAGTTTGAGAAATACTCATAGTTGATTTGTGTTGTTTTCGCACGCATATGTAAGAATCACGGTCGAAGCTCTTCTGTGCACTCATTGACTCATTTTATTTATCCGCAAAACTCCATCATTGCAGATATATAGCTGAAGCCTCCATAAGTTGCTGCTTTTGCAAACTAGCTTTGACTGCATTGTTCTCTATAATATACGTACAACTTGACCTTTTGAATGTGTTGAGGTGTGAGAATAGGCTGGTCAACGCCTTTCCGAACACGGGTTAGTAAAATGTCTTTATACACAAACCAGTTTCCTATGACAGTGTACAATCGTTCCCAGTTTGAGAAATACTCATAGTTGATTTGTGTTGTTTTCGCACGCATATGTAAGAATCACGGTCGAAGCTCTTCTGTGCACTCATTGACGTATGTAGCGTTGCTTGGCCATTTAGTTGGGTGCAGCTTCAGAAAATTTGGGCCGTTAAACCATTGCGCATAGGTTTCTCTTGTTGGCGGGCGTTTTGTTGCGACGTCTGCAATGTTTAGATGGCTTGGAATCCATCTCCACTCAGATGCAGCTGTTAGCTCAGTTATTTCGGCTATGCGAAGCATGACATACTGATGATATCTTCGTGGGTCTCCGCTCAACCAAGTAAGAACGATTTAGAGTCCGACTAAAAATATCGACTCTGAAATTGTATGCTATGTTGCGCAGCGATCAAAGCCGCCAATTTCGCTCCTGTCACTGCCGCCTGCAACTCCATGCGAGGAATAGATAATGGTCGCAGCGGTGCAAGCTTCGTTTTTGCAGTCAAGATGCGTACGCTGACATCGTTATTGTATTCAATGCGAAGATACGCCACAGCTGCATAGGCATATTCACTGGCGTCGACGAAGCAGTGGAGCTGTACCGTGCAATTTTCCACTCGCCAATTTCCAAAATAGCTTCGCGGTATTGAAATTTCTCTTATTATTGGCAGTAGTGAAATCCAATGTTTGACATGCAGTAGAATTTTAAGGTTTATCATTATACAAGACACCAAGCCCATCGGATCAAATACTGACATCAGCACCTTGAGCACTTCACGTTTTGTTGGAATGATGTCGTCTTGCAATATATCTCTACGTAGCCTGACGAACTTTAATATGTAAATGAATGCATCTGACTTTGCGTCCCACATCATTCGTAAAATCTTGTCGTACTGTTGCATTGAATCACTCGATTTAAATGTCTTTTTGCTATTAAGCTCTGTCTCCCCGAGCGCCTTCAGCACCTCTTGAGAGTTGGATGTCCAGTTACGTATACGAAATCCTCCTCGTGAATGCACCTCGCGTACGGTTTTAGCTAAAATATTCGCTTCCTTAGGCGAATCACAAGAGTCATCTACATAGTGCGACTCCCTGCACTTTTGCCGCAGCGTCGCAAACCAATCTAACCTTTTTTGGCTTATGTGGGTTGCGAACTGTAAAAATCGGTAAGTACCAAGCATCTTACTCTCGCTCTTGGGTAGAGATGGCGTCTAGCTTGGTGGCATAACCCTAGACGTTTCACTTCAACGGGCAAGCTATCTGGAAGCGCACGCTGCGTATCTTTCCAAAGCAGACACCTATTGCCAACGAGGTTGGTAGTCTTGTCCAAAATAGATATAGCCCGCTGTTCGTCTTTCGTATACGTTGCCTTATCTGAAGGCTGTGGCGCAGAAAACAGCTGACGTTTGACGAGCTCATCTAATTCTCGATCACACTGGCATCTATGAAAGTGGAAGCTATTTCTTTCGCTAGATGAGCCTCCATAGACTGTCCATCCTTGCCTTGTTCTGGCGGCAATAGGCTCACACCATTTTCCCTCACGGAACTAGAGGGAAGATATTAAATTAGGATTATTAACGCCTATAATAATTGAAGGGACAGCGTTTACGAAACCTTGCAGGGGTAAGCCTCTTAGATGTGAATACCGCTGCAGCAATTGATCAGCTTTCATTGTCTCTGCTGTCATGCCTAGGTTTACAGTGTTTACAGTGTGCACGCCCTTAAATGGGAACTTTCTTGCATTTGGCGTCGTCGCTGATATACGGATGTATAATTTTCGTGATGAGGGTTCATATCGCTTTATATTGCCGGTCCAGTTTAGGCACAGATGGCTGACGGCACCTTTTAGACCTAGCTCACTTGCTAATTTCTCTTCTATGTGATAATGAGGAGCCATCATCCATGAAAGCGTATGTGTTAACTGATTTTGAGGTCCCATACATAGTGGCAGGCACGATGCGGAAATAATTATCTGGTGAATTCTCGTAGTGATAATTATTAAGCGCATATGTTGTCGGCTGTTGCTTGTTTGCGGCTTCTGTGAGTAGCGTTGAAGCACCTTGGCTATGGAGCAATTCGTGGTGCATTGCTTCGTAGCCACTTACGTCACAAATTCGATTACATACGTCGAGTGTGTTTGCCATGACAGCGGCAACATAGGTTCTGACTTTTAACTAAATCCCATCTGGCTTGTATGGGTTGAGATCGGAACTCCTCACATTCGTACATCTTGTGTGCACTTCAGCATTTAATACATTGTACTTGCCTCTTAATCCGAGTGTTTACCGCCTCAGTGTGTGTATGCAAAAATTGGCCTTTGCTGGCGGAGATCTTTTGATCGACAATCGGTGTGGTGACTCGACATGCGGCATCTGCAATCTCGGTCAACCAATCAACAAAATCTTGTAAATTGGGAAACTCGATTTTTCTTGAATGTATAGCCCAATTTAGCAGCACATCTGAACCCAACTCTTGGAGCAATGTGGGGTTTTTTAGGTGGGCGTCCAATTTGCTAGCTTTAATCTTTGCACACATATTTTTAATTGCAAAAGAAAACTCAAACGAGTCTAGCTTACCTAACGTTTTCAATTAAAATTTTCAAGATCTGTTCTGTTCTGGACGGCCGAAGTATGCTTTTAATGTTTGTATTCGGAAACATAAGGCAACCGCGAACAGCCCCAATTGCTTTACCTTTTAAGCATTTCTGTAACCGCATCATATTCTCATCGTTAGTGAATCCAGCGAGGCGCGTGCTCCGCTCATATGCGCTGTAAAAGAGAGGCCACTTTTTAGGGTCGCCTCTAAATATAGGCAGATCTCGGTGAAATGCGTGGCACGCCGTTAACTCATCTGCTGTTATACCTACAGCTTCGTTGTGACTATCTCGAACTGTCGAAGGTGTGCGCTAATCTCTTAAAGGTGCAAATGAGTCCAACGTACTTAATATATTGGCGATACGTGTACTCGCTTGCATCGGTGCCGATAGTTCCAAGCCACACATCACTTCATACTTGCGGCGTAGAAACTCTCTCTCTCTCTCTCTCTCTCTAAATCATTAAGTTTCAATTCTTGCTCGATTAGTTGTAGTTGTATCTGCCTGTTGGTATGTACATCGCCCTCCGGTAATTCTCCATGCACCATCCTTATGGTATTTTCTTGCAGGAACGTACTTTTGCCTGCCACATCGTTACCATTGCAGGATGTGAGGTTACGTTTACCTGCCGCATGCGCAGAATCAGCCTGGCGTTTGTCGATATTTGCTGTGCATGAAGCGCACTCCCAACAGCTCCCGGTAGAACTATCATTCAGTCCACAACACGTTGCATTATAATGATCGCCACACTTTGCACATGTCAGCATAGTATCATCATCCACTTCGCGGCACAATTTAAATTAGGAATTTTTAAGAATTGTTGAGGCAAAGCGTAAAATCGTA
Source organism: Leucophenga montana (assembly GCA_035044765.1). Taxonomy (NCBI): domain Eukaryota; kingdom Metazoa; phylum Arthropoda; class Insecta; order Diptera; family Drosophilidae; genus Leucophenga; species Leucophenga montana. The sequence continues at coordinate 27,245 of JAWNNQ010001442.1, read as the reverse complement.
CTAGGTTTTAGAGTAAGAGCAAGAGATGAAGCAAATTAATTTGAAACACAACTTAAAAATTCTGTAAAATAAAATTAAATTACAAACTTAAAATTAAAACAATTCTTTACCATAGTTTCTCTACTCCTATTCTTTTCTCCGCAGCGTTAAAAAAGCAACTGCTCAATACAAATTCTTTGTCTTACAAAATCGGACGATGTTTCAGTAAATAGAAACCGGTCTTTCTTTTATATATATGTAAAATTCGCGCGCATAAATTCAGCGGCTACCGCAATTATTAGAGCTAATAAGTATGCTTGTTCGCGCGGGGAGTCAGAAGAAGAGAAAATAATTACAAAGCAACTGATAAACTATTTGCTGTTTACTTAGACTGCTGATCCGCTCCGACTCAATTGAGGGTGGCCATACAAGCTGATTTCGGCAACAAAAACAATGTCCACATTCTGAGATTTTATGACATGTTCAATTTCGAACATATGTTGGCATGCGCCATTTGCATTCCATACATTTTTTTTAAGGCTTGGAAGCATTAGTATTCAAAAGATACGTTACAAATTAAAGTAAATCGGATATCTGGTCAACCAATTTATCAGTTCAAATCATACGATTTTCCATCAACCTTTCCAGTCTCAGAAGTCTATCATTGAGGGTGTTGTCAAGATTATGTGCTTCTCTATTCCCATTAATGTCAATAGTATTAATTGCTTGTCTCGCGATAACAGCACAGCTTTGGCCAGGTGCTGTATGATTATTAGCATTTACTGTAGTTGGTAAGTTGTTACCACTAAACAAAGTATTTTGTATTTTGTATGTTGTGTTTTTTTTTACCTGAAGAGGATTGCGTTCGTTTTATCGTAGCTTGATAAACTTCACATCCTTTGTATGTAGCCGTATGTTGTTTGTCGAAATGAGCACATTTAGCATGTGCTGATTTTTTTTTTGTGCATGCAATCGCTTAATTTTTGTAAATCGCTCAATTTTAACAATAGAGCTACATAAACTAGTGACATTATATATACTTTTATTGTTAACGCCATGCTACAAGTCTGCGAAAAACATTGGTAGTGTTTTCTTGTTAAATCTGCTTATAGCATTTTTGATGTTACGAACTTTGTGATTATTTTTTCCAACTCTTGTTCGATAAACTCGGTTGATGTAGAGTAGAGTAAATTTTTAACAACAGCTCTGAACGCTCTCTCCTGCTTTAGCTGATAAGTATAGTATATTACTTTATTAGCACCGAGAAGTTTTATCATAGTGCGATATTTCTCATTTGAATTTATCATAATTCGTAATTGGCCAACTCGGTACGATTTATAACCGAACGTTATTAACAGATGGAATAAATAGGTGTGGTGGCTTAGGTTTACTTGAGCCTACAACTGGTACATCTCCCACCACAGTTAAATTAGCGTTTAAGGATGCATCTAGCAATGGATGTCTATTGGAACTCAAAGCATTCTCAGTTCTTTTTATTTACTCCAGCGTTTGCGTTTGGATTAGCTACTTCACTAATAATACTCTCACAATCTCTGTTATCATCAACAACAATAGCACTTTTTAACTGTTTCTTTTCAACATTTGGCAAATTGTTTGATTTTCCTTTTTTTATTCTAGTTTTTAGTTCATGCACACATTCAGCTTGCCACCCGCAAGCTTTATTAACCTCCATCACCACCAGAATGCATTTCTGTCTGCGCAGTTGGTTTAAGGGAACCAGGTTTTATTTGTCTTTTAGCTTTTAATTTCTAATTAGTATTGTTGTCCGCGAAAATATGTCACAGACCGCACTTGCAGACATCAGATTAGAAACTGATGACCACCAAAGATACCATTCGCACATAGTGTGAAAACGAACTTAAAACATTTTTATACCATTCACACATACGAGGAGTGTCACAGACATCGTTAGACAAACTTGCATCTGGTTTTTTGAATTTCACAGAGAAATTTAGATTTAATTCAAAGCAGTGTTTAATTTAATGCACATACGAGTTTTGTGCTACACTGCGTTGTCGTAGATAACAAAAATAAATCATGTAAATTAAATTTTTTTTCAGATTTACTTGGGGAACATTGTGAAGCCCTATATTTGGTGTGATGTGTCTGAATTACTTATTTTATTAACATTGGTAACTCTGATGTTATAAAAGATTTTTATTTCATTCGTTGTTTTTGCGTAAACCGACCTAGTTGGTTTTCAGCAAATAAATACACATTTTTAGCAATTTAAATTAAAAAATAAAATGTGCTAGATGTTTAAATCGTAAGACACAGTTACGAATAAAATACATTAAACTTGCACAAAAACAAAGTTTTACCTTATGATTTGATAACTTTATATATGCGATCAAAAAATTTCATCTAGCAAAAGGCTGGTGATTTCAAACAGTCTAAAAGAAGTTTCTGTAACACCTACGAAATTGATTTGGATCTGAATTGGGGTGAAAGAGATTTCTGTGACAACCCAGATAGTGTGAAATGGTATTATCAGTTTGTCTGAAAGTTTGCAACGCATTAAAGAAGACATCGTAGATCCCGTAAAGTACATATATTCTTGATCAGCTCGATGAGACGAGTCGATCTAGCTGTGTCTGTCTGTCGACCCGTGGTAGTTATTCCAGTTTTCAGTCATCAATTTGTAGTGTACCCTGTAGCTCACATTTAATTTACCTAACGTACAAATTTAAAAAATTACTAATTTGAATTCGTAACGAACAAATGCAACTTGGCGGAAATGAACGCATTTCATATTGTTCAACACGACCTTTGCCTCTATTGTAACTCTGTCTGCGCAAATTGACAGCTGAGCGAGATTTAAAGGCCTTAATAGACTATACCACTAAGTAGAGAATAGTAATAGTACATTCTATGGTTAGTGACTATACATCACGATCACGATCAAATAAAATTGTGTGTGTGAAAATAAGCATGTGTGCATTACACAAACATGATTTCTCTGTGATCGCGATCAAAGCGTCGAAAATCAAAATGAATTTGATTTTATGCGATCATTTCCCCTCCTTCATGATCTTGATGTACGCATGAATGTCGTCTGTGTGCATTTTGCATAGAAAAGAGTTCAGTTGCGTTATTTCGTTTGAAGCGGCAACATGAGCGCACAAAAAAACAAAGAGAAAACAATTTTCTGCTAGATTTTATTTAAAATTATTGAGGGCATATACAATTTTTTAAAAATGCAGAAATGTTTTACTAGACCTACAAAATACACAAAGCAATTTGAAAATTGTTTTTTTTTTATTTTAGCGCTCTGTTTTTGCCTTACTTTTATTTCATAATAATTTTATCAAAGTATACTTTTAATTGAAGATATTGAAAGCTATATTATTTTAAAAGATAATTCATATATTGTTAAAAAAAATTGTCAGTTTCTGAAAATCAAAATATAACGTTTACGAATAAAAAACGTCTCAAAATGGTGACAAAATATTTTTTCTGACTTTTGTATATTAATACATCATGCCCATCATGCCACTCTTTCATCCAAATTCGCAAACGCAATTGCGCATAAAATTTCGTCAGACAACGACATGAACACGAGCGCTCACCACAAAAATTTGAGAGAAATGACAAAACAATTTGATCACTCGTCTGTGCCAAAACTTTGATCAACACGTACACAAAATGATTAGATGTATCGTCTATTAAAGCCTTTAGTCATCAAGTGTAAAGTTGTCGTTCTTTCTTTTCTTATCTAACTGCGCTGGAGTCCAGACGTCTCTCGTCTATTCTGCAAATTGTTTCTTTTTTTTTCAACTTATTTGCGAGACTTAATAGAGCGACTAAAGATCTTAAAGAAGCTCTTAAGCGAAATGCAAATAATAGTATAGAAAATTATCTAACTCACCTGACTCCTCTCTTTGGATGGCTTCTAGTAAATTAAGAAGAACCCCCACACACACTTCACCACTAAAGAAGCCAGATGGCACTTGGGCCAAAACAGATTTTGTCGTCAGTCCTTGCTGACTTTTATCAAAAAACTTTTACGAAGAATCCACAAAACTACGAAATTATCGCAGATTCATCAAGCTGCTCCTTTTGCAACATTCCAATCCGATGTGTAACTGGCAATGAGATAACAAAAGCTATTGAGAAAACTAAAATAAAAAAAATCGGCCGGGTATGATATGATAACTGGGAAGCTGCTTAAAGAACTTCCATCGAAAGCTATACGCTATATCCGAAATTTGTTTAATGCTGTAATTAGACTAAAATATTTTCCAAAGACATGGAAGGTAGCAGAAGTCATAGCAACACCTATGCCTGGCAAAGATGCCACAAATTCAGCTTCATATAGACCGATAAGCCTTATGCAGATTTTATCAAAGGTGTTTGAACGAATACTCAAAGAAAGATTACAACCCATACTTGACAAGCTTTCTCTTCAATTAGACAGATTAATGCAGGAATTCCCCATGGCAGTGTATTGGGACCCCTTCTTTATTTACTTTTCACTCAAGATTTACCAAAGCCCGATGAGCCGTCTTCTATGATTGCAACTTTTGCAGATGCAACAATTCTGTTTTATGCTCACAATGATATAAATGTAGCTTCCCAAAAACTCCAAAGCATACTAGACGACACCATAGCCTGGTTTAGTAAATGGGCTATAAAAATTAACGAAAGCAAGACTACACAAGTTATCTTTACAACTAGACATGTTGTATTTCCGACCCCCTCAAAACGAACTATAAAGACATACCCATAAAAAAACTTGGACAGTAAATTGAGCTGGAAACTACATATTGAGAAAAAACGAAATCAGATTAAAGAGAAAAAACGACAACTGTACTGGCTTATTAACAAAAAATTATAAATGAACAATAAATTATTACTATATAAAAGCATAATAAAACCAATTTGGACTTACGGACTTCAGATATGGGGCACATCAAAAATATGAAATATCAACATTATCCAACGGTAACCGTCAAAAATACTACGACAAATAACAGGAGCTGAATGGTATATCTCCAACACAGATATATATCGAGATCTTAACATCCGCACTATCAAACAGGAAATAGTAGGAGTGAGCAGAAAGCATCACACTCGAATCATGGGCCATTGTTACATTGTAACATCGAAATAACCAACATACCCCTCTTGGAACCGACAACTAGACCTGTATACATGACACTTTGTACATTTTTTAATATAGTAATATCTAATTCTGTTAGCCCTACATGTATGCTACTAGACCATATTTGACTTCAGTTTAGAAATAAGAGATTTCAAACTTATAAATTTACCAGATAGACGCATATATATATATATATATATATATATATATATATATATATATATATATATATATATATATATATATATATATATATATATATATATATATATATATATATATATATATATATATATATATATATATATATATATATATATATATATATATATATATATATATATGCTGAAAACCAACTAGGTCGGTTTACGCAAAAACAACGAATGAAATAAAAATCTTTTATAACATCAGAGTTACCAATGTTAATAAAATAAGTAATTCAGATAGACGCATATATATATATATATATATATATATATATATATATATATATATATATATATCATATATCATATTTGATAATCATAATTGTATATGGTTCTTTAAAGATCGTTTTGCAATGCAGCGATGTTTTAATTTGTTACACAAACTGTTATCCCCCTCGCGATAGCAGTTAAAATTGTCACCAAATACAAGCACAACCATATGAGAACCTAAGAGAAAAAAATGTATCTTCTGTTGTCATAAATTAATTATCTTTATGCTATTGCTGGTAGATATATTTTAAATAGTCGTAAGAGTAAATGCCTGAGTGAGTGATCTATTGAATACTCTTAAATTATTTTGATACATAGTAAATTTGTTATTTTTGGGTTAGTACTTTTAAAGCAATAATCTCGCATATTCTCTTGTATACGTAAAATATTGATCCTATACATGAACGGTGGATTTAAAGGTGCATTTCTATATTCGCTTTGGCATGAGTGCTTAAATATGAAAATTTTTAAAGCTTCATAATAACTATCAGTATTATATAGCCATGCATTCGATCATGATCGCTCTTTTATAGGCTGTATTTAAAGTACACTGAAGCCTCGGTTTGCGTCGTCTCAATTTGCGTTGTTTCAATTGCGTCGCGAAAATTTTTTGCGTCTAAAAAATGTTCACTGTTTTTAAATTGCGTCGTAAATTTTAGTTTGCGTCGCTTGAATACACACTAGAGTCCCGCACAAATGCATTCGTTTTTAAAGTTTTCTAAATGAAGACGTGCTTAAAACTGTATTGTTTGTTCTAACCGAACACAACCCAAGACAAAGTCTTGAAATTATGAACAAGCACAAGCAATAATAGATCAAAGCAAAGAAAATAAGAAGCAAACCATATAAGCAAAATTTCACGGTTGGTTTGAACGCTTTAAAGTTCGGGCAAATTTGCATAATGTTGCTCTGAAAGGAGAAGCGGCTAGTGCTGATTATTCATCTGCTGAAAAATTTCAACTTGCACTGAAAGCAATTATCGAAAAAGGTGGATATTCTCGCAAGCAGGTCCTGAATGTCGATCAAACTGGTTTATATTTGAAGCGATTACCCACAAAAACCTACTCCTCCAAGACTGAAAAATCTGCTCCTGGGTATAAACCCAGTAAAGATCGGCTCACAATTCTTCTAGGAGGATATGCAGAAGGGGATTTCAAATTCAAGCCTTTCCTAATTTACCAATCTGAGAATCCAAGAGCCAAAAAGAATGTGAATAAAAATGATCTTCCGGTTCACTGGCTAATAAAAAGCGAGGATGACTTCCGATCTATTTACAGATTGGAACGAAAATTGCGCTGTTCCCGAACTAAAAGCTTATTGTTGCTCTCAAAACGCTAATTTTAAAATGCTGCTACTGTTGGACAATGCTCCAGGGCATCCAATATATTCAGATGGTATTTCGGAAAATATAAAAATTGTTTTTACACCTGCAAACACCACCTCCGTTTTTCAGCCGATGGATCGAACTTCAAGTGCTACTATTTATGTCGAACGTTTTCTCAACTTTTGGAAAAAACTGTGGAAAATTTTGGTTTTGCATGAAAAGAAGTTAAATCGACTTGCATGAATGGAAGTTGGGGAAAGATATGGCCAGAGTGCGTATTTAAAAACAATGTTCTGATTAACGAGGTACCCACTGTTAGCGAAGACATTGCTAAATTAGCTAGGGAAAATAATGTTGAACGAATGGAGATTACAGATATAGACGAGCTTTTGAATACACACAATGAAGAACTCACAAACGAAAATGTGTTAACTGCACAAATTGGAAAAGCAATAATGCTGGTAGAGCAGGCGATGGAAATTTTTTCAAACAATGATCCCGACGAAAATCGTAGTATTAAAACAATCGAATCTCTTGCTGACGTCATACAGTGCTACAAAAATGTTTACTTAGAGAAAAAAGCAGTTTTTATTCAACAAACCTTGGACGCCTTTTTAAAAGAAAATTTAACTGGCCAGCAGAAGTTATCGGCGATTAGAAACTTAATTTTTCATTCTAAACTTGTTTTCTGCTTTAAAACTGTGAGATTCTTTTATTTTAGCTTTTTTCATTTAAATTCTTTTTCATAAACATACGTATATGTAACATACATATTATCATATGAATAAAAAAATTATGTTTATACACATGCTTTCTTAAAAATTGCATTGTTCTTAGGCTTGGAACGAATTAAAAATATTTTGGAGTAAGTATATGGAAAAATGAATTTCAATTTGCGTCGTTTCGTTTTGCATCGTCTGTCTCCGGTCCCCATTAACGACGCAAACCGAGGCTTTAGTGTACATGGTTTATTAATTTTTATTTTCATTTTGCAACTGTTAAATTTATTTTATATATTCAAATGTTGTATCATGCAATCCTAAACATTTGACTTAATAATAATGGATTCTCACAATTCTCCTTAACTTTTTGAATTTTATTATATTACTAAATATCAGCAATATCATTTACGCATATCTATCTTTTTATATAAAAATTTCTGTACGTGTGTACGTGACTGAACTCCTCCTAAACGGCTGGACCAATTTTGATGAAAATTTTGTGTGTGTTCATGAGGATTAGAGAATGGTTTAGATTCACAATTCGATCCACTGTGAATGCCCGCGAGTGTTCCTGGCCTAAAAAATTTAAGATAGAGGGATGAAATGTTGTATATGGGATCGAAGAGTTAAGGGAAAGGGGAGTTTTGGGGAAGAGGTGTAAGGGGAAAGAGGGGCAAGGGAAGAGGGCTAGAGAAATAAGGGATGGGGTGGTAGGGAAAGGGGGCAGGGGAAGAAGGGTAGGGGAATGCGAGGTTGGGTAAGAGGGCATTGGGAGGGATGGGTAGAGGTAGGTGAGGCAGGGGAAAGGTCAGCAACGCGCAGGGTACCATTTAAGATAGAGGAATGAAATGTTGTATACATGTTAATGGTTTCGAAGGAGGCAGGGAGAAGGGGAGGTAAAGTAAGGGTAGGTAGGGGAAGGGGCAGAGGAATGGGTGCAGGGTAAAGGATGGTAGGCGAAGGGGTGAAAGGGGGCAGGGGAAGATGGGTAGGGAAATGGGTGGTAGGGTAAGGGGGCATGAGAAAGGAGGGACAGGAAGAAGGAGTGGCAGAAGGAAGAAGAGGCTGTGGAGAGGCAGAATCGCGCCGAGTATCAGCTACTAGTATATACATATATATAAATGTTATATATATTGGTACTTAATACTTTACAGCTGAATACTTTTTATACCTAATCTCTAGCATCAAACCTAAATTATTTCTTTTTGGTTAATATCATTATTATTTATTAGCATAACTGACATATTTATATAATCATATAGCAATTTTCATGAAATTTAAATGTATTATAATAATCTCTTGCATAACATCTTTTGCCCATTATTAGACATAGTTTTGAAATTATTTTAGTAATTTTATTTTTATTTGCGAATCAAACTATGGATTTTGAATTGAAATATTTGATTTTGTTTTTGACTTCCCAAATACCCGATATCATGGCGAAGGACAAGATTTAGGTTTTGAAAGTGTTATTCAAGTGGTCCAATGATAGGTGTTTTCTTATCGAGCTTATTATGCTTATAATGGAATTTGTGAACATGGTAAGGTTGTCTTCTCTCCTGCCGCAACTCCACCTGCGTGCAGGTCTCTTTCTCTCCTTAGTATTTGTGTTTTCGTTTATAATTTTTTTTCATAATCCTTTCCCTAGTTTTGTTGCTTTTCTTCCGATTTATATAATTTTCTTTTCTTTATAATTTATTTTTTCGGTTATTAGATATGTAGTCATGGCCGGGTAGTCATGCGTTTCCTAATTTGGATATGGTGTGAGAACCCCCTTTCATTTTCAGTTCTATCTTCATACGCTGACTGCATGGGAATATATACTTAATTGAACGTTACAAATTTTTATGATATGCAGCTGAAACCCGACGCAAAGACTTATTTTTATTGCAGTCAAATAGAGTATTCATATTGACATGCCACGCCCACTTTGAGCAAAAAAACAAAATGTTACGTGATACAAGCTCTTTACAGAAGGCCGAAAAGTTAATGACGATGACCGACCTGGACGCACCAGCACGTCAACAACCGATGAAAACGTTGAGCGTTTTTAACATCAAAGCTTAACTTTATAACTTAACTTAAAATATGTATAGTTAATTTTGAATATCACTGTAAGTGTGAATAAATGTTAACTAAATCTATAAACTAAACTAAACCATCATATTAAACTCAAATAAACTAAACAAATTAAACTACTTCTGAAATAAATTTTAATTTAACTATAAATCAAAAACCTAAAATTATTTCTTTAACAAAAGGGAATATTATAAATAAAAGAAAAAATAAAATCTTAATCAAAGTAAATCGTGTTAATATTTGTAAAATAATTGTCATTGGTTTAAAGTTTTAGTAATTGCGAATTAAAACTATTAACTGTGTGAGCTGCATACAATTCACACAATTGCAATTATTGTTCTTTGTGCAAAAATTAAAACAGTAGAATATAGTTTTAAAGACAACAACAACTAGAAATACGGCAAATCTGGTCTTCAAGAAATTGCAACAACAATAATAATTTACTGCAATTGCCGACGGACACTTGATCTTGCTACAATGGTGGCAAACAATATAAAACATTTTAAAAAACTGCTAACTACAGTCGTGGAGATTTGTATTGAACTCAACTAAAACGCAAATATGATTAATGACATATCATTTTCAGTAGAAAACCAGCGTCAAACAGTTAAACATTTGCTGAAAATGGAAATCAACTTTAATTCTAAACAATTGAGCGAAAGAAAACGTGGGTATGCGCAAGGAGTTTTAGATGAAATAACAATTCTTACAAGGAATTTAAAGACAGTCATGAGAAAATAATTGAACTGGTGCTCCAAAATTCCATACCGCAAGAGGAGGTGCCGTACCTAGATGAAGACTGGTTTTATAATTTTCAAGAACCATATATAAACGTAAAATTTTCGATAACGCGTTCAACAAACTTTTCGCTTCGCGCAACTGTTTAGCTCAAATTCAAACGCTTAACGTTGAAACTAAGGACTGGGATCCTGTTATCATATACATTACTACTACAAAACTGGATATCCAAACTAGAAAGGAGTGGGAGCAGTTTCTTCAAGGATCGACAGAATTTTCTAAAATGAAGGAGCTTTACACTTTTCTTGAAACGCGTTCCGCACCCAGCAACAGTTGGCCTCCTCTACGCTTGTCTACGTCTGCACTTGGTTCTGGAAGGCATGTTCAGCGTAACGTAAATTTAGCAACAACAAATGACTAACTGCCCTTGCTGCGATGAACGTTATTTATTGTATAAATGTTAAACTAAATGTTAACCTACATGTTAAACTACAATTAAAGTCCAGCAGTGAAGCTAATTACCAATTGTCATGCCATGCATTAGTCCTCCCATCTTTATCCCATATAAACCAGCTTCTGTCGCCAAGCACTCCTTGCCTAACTTAAATGAACTGACTCTTGCAGACCCAAAGTTTTTAAGTGGAGAGAAGATCGACTTACTATTGGGCGCTGATGTATACGGCGATATAATGTTACCAGAGCAACAAAAATATCAGAATGGTATTTTTCTGCAACTAACACATTTTGGATGGATAGTATCCGGACCAGTAAGTTCTGCACCATCCGTTAAAGTTGCTGAATATACGAGAAAAAACAAGCGACGAAGTTGCCTGTCAAAATCATTTCAAGAGGACACATTTTCGAAACACTAATGGAACATATTCTGTAGCACTACCGTTCAAATCTGTAATAAATGTGCAAAATCCACCACTGTTTGGGCAAACCGATTACTGTGCACTTAGGCGACTTAAAATGCTGGAACGAAGATTTTATCGTGAGCCTACGTTTGCAAAATTGTATAACGAATTTATGAAGGAGTGTGAAGATCTTGGGCATATGAAAAATATTGGATCTTACCCATGCAATATGATCACTAATGGATACTACATCCCTCATCATGGGGTCTTAAGCGAGAGCAGTTCTACCACTGAACTTCGAGTGGTTTTTGATGGAAGCTGCAAAAACGCTAGTCAAAATGATTTATCTGCAATTCTCACTCGTTGGCGAAACTTCCGAATTGGATTTCGATCTGATATCGAAAAAATGTTCCGACAAATTTCAATTGCGGCAGATGATCAGAAATATCAGCAAATATATTATGCGACCTAGTGAAGGAAGTATTATTTCTATCTACCAGTGCGTACTGTGATATACGGTACCACGTCTACTCCATTTGTATCTATTCGCGTCTTGCAGCAACTGGGCGATGATGAGAAAGATAATTATCCACACGCAGCGAAAGTGCTCAAGTCGGATACCTATGTGGACGACATAATATCTGGTACAGATACCCACACATCACACTGACCTTTGTAAGCTTCTTCGTGCAGGAGGTTTTAACTTGAGGAAATGGGCTCCTAAATCTAAGGAATTGATAGAGTCAATACCGATTGAGTTAAGAGAGGTTCAAAATGAATGCGAAATAGGAGAATCAAACAGCGTCAAAGCAATGGGAATATCCTGGGAATACCAGCAGCGATACAATAACAATAAAACAATCTACAGCTCGAAACTCAGTAACTATTAAAGGATACATTGTCTTTTCGTCTGCATGGTTACTAAAGAACATCATCTCGAGGCAGGTACCAATTTATCGACCGAAGCATTTTTGGCTGCATTTCGACGTTTCACAGCTAGACGAGGAATGTGTTCCGACTTATATTCAGACGGCGGTACTAAATTTTTGGGAGCTAGTAAGGAGCTTAAAATTCTCTACAGGCACAGCAAATCATCTTTACCAGAAGATATTGAAGAAATAATTCCGAATAATGGTACACAGTGGCATTTCATACCACCTGCAGCAAATTTCGGAGGACTGTGCGAGGCAGGCGTAAAGTCAACTAAGCATCATTTACGTAGAATCATGCAAAATCGTATATTAACTTATAAAGAACTCGCTACCTTACTTTCAGAAATTGAATGTTGTCTCAACTCCAGGGCACTTTGCCCTCTCTCAACTGATCCGAATGATCTAACTGCTCTTACTCCGGCTCATCTCTTGATTGGCGAACTTACACTATGCGTACCTGAAGAACCTTTGCTTGTATCAAACATAGATCGACAGACGCGCTGGAAAGTAGTAGAGAAATTAAAGCAATATTTTTGGAGTCTTTGCTTGGACGAAAGGTGTTGGCCTCTAGCACGCATCGAAGACGCACACAGCGATGGAATCGTCCGAGTTGTAACACTGATTCAGGCGGAAAGCTGCTTAAGAGCTCAATTCCTAAAATCGGGCGTTTTTAACTTCAAAGCTTAATTTTATAACTTAAATTAAAATCTGTATAGTTAATTTTGAATATCACTGTAAGTGCGTTTTTTGTCATTTCTCTAATTTCTTTTCTTTCTCCATGTCCAATTATTTTTGTCAAGTTAAAACCTAACTGCTAAACTGCAAGAGATTAGTATTAATTGAGCATTCTTCCAAGCTGCGCCGCTATTAAAATAAAACTACGTCGGAACCGAATAAATGTTAACTAAATCTATAAACTAAACAAAAACATCATATTAAACTCAAATAAACTAAACAAATTAAACTACTAAACTATAAATCAAAAACCTAAAATTCTTTTTTTAACAAAAGCTTATACAGAAGCTGTTCACTATTAGAGAAGTTGTATGTCAGCATGTTTTGGGCATGAAACGTATGGCAGTGAAGTTTATTCCGAAAACTTTGGGCTTGCATGTTCGTGACTTTTTGGCCAAAAACAACACCGCAATCAAACCTCAGCCACCGTATTCACTGGACTTGGCCGATGAGATAAAGACAGCATCGCTGGAAGAGCTCAAGACCATACCAAAAAACCCATATCAGAAGTGCTTCGAGAATTGGAAAAAGGGCTGGCAGAAGTGTATTGTATCTGAGGGGGATTACTTTGAAGACGGACAAAAATATATTGATGCAGAAATAATTATTTTTCGAGAAAATAAAAAGTATCCATTCTTTTTGAACACACCTCGAATCTGCTATATGATTTGAAATTTCGCCTGACTGGTATTATAGATTCGGTTCCACCGAATTTAATATTTTTCTTGTTCTTTTTTTTTAAATATCGTAAATGCATAAATACCTGGAAGCGCTGACTTATTCCTTCTAATTGTTGCTTAGTTATTTTCGGTTGTCTTTTTGTCATATCGGTAGGCTGTTTAGCGTTGAATGGATATGATATACAGCGCGAAATGAACACATACAACTGTATACGCCGTTTACGGTCCTCCTCTTCACGTTCATGCTTCTCCTTCCGGTAAAAAATATAAAAATAGAGAGATCAGTGTTATTATCTGTCGTAATATATTTAGCAGATTCTTTTGTGCAATGTAATTTATATTCGGACTTACGTGAACATCACTGCCTGTTTCGTTCTTTTCGCTTTTTTCCGATGGAGAAGGTGATATAGGCCGTGGAAGTGAGTTGGCACGAGATGAACCAACACTTTGGTTAAGAGTTTCTTGAGATATTCCGCTAGATAGCAATGTGGAATTATTACAATTTGTTACTCTTTGGAAATTCCCATCCAGACCGATAAAGCCGCTACTGCCACCGCCACCGCCACTAGTAGACCCACTACACCCAGATGCGCAACTAGACGATGAGTTGATCTTTACAATAGGAACAGTGGCAGCTGCGGCAGCAGCAGCACCAGCACCAGACTGTTCATAATTTTGTTGGTGGAGCTGAAAATTGTGATTGTTATGCTGCTTTTGATAGTGGTGGTGTTCATGATGATGAGAAGCAAACTGCTGTTGCTGTTGTTGAGGTTGCAGATGTTGATATTGTTGTTGCTGTTGTTGTCGATAACAATAGCTTGCAGATGGATTGTTCAGTTGCTGTATTATTATTCTACTTTTGCAATGACTTTGTTTCAATCTGATGACATTATTTAACGAATTACTAAGTAACAATGTTACGTTTTCAGTTATGGTCACCATGAAGTTGCAGTTTCAAATATGCGAAGCAGATATATATATATATATATATATATATATATATATATCTCTCTCTCTCTCTCTCTCTCTCTCTCTCTCTCTCTCTCTCTCTCTCTCTCTCTCTCTCTCTCTCTCTCTCTCTCTCTCTCTCTCTCTCTCTCTCTCTCTCTCTCTCTCTCTCTCTCTCTCTCTCTCTCTCTCTCTCTCTCTCTCTCTCTCTCTCTCTCTCTCTCTCTCTCTCTCTCTCTCTCTCTCTCTCTCTCTCTCTCTCTCTCTCTCTCTCTCTCTCTCTCTCTCTCTCTCTCTCTCTCTCTCTCTCTCTCTCTCTCTCTCTCTCTCTCTCTCTCTCTCTCTCTCTCTCTCTCTCTCTCTCTCTCTCTCTCTCTCTCTCTCTCTCTCATATATATATATATATATATATATATATATATATATATATATATATATATATATATATATATATATATATATATATATATATATATATATATATATATATATATATATATATATATATATATATATATATATATATATATATATATATATATATATATACATATACATATCCATAATAAATATATTATGTGCAGGTAAACATTTCGATAATTTTGAACAGATTTGAATCCAAACGTATTTTTTTCCCAATGTTGTGCCAAATGGATGTATTATAAATTTGCCAGACATATGTACAATGTGCAGATTATGATTTTGTATGGTGTTCGTTGTAAATAAAAGCGAGAGGAAAATCGGCAAATTATGTAAGTATTAATAAACAAAATTTGAGATAATATGGACAAATATTGTGCAACTATCTACACTAATGCTAGGTTCTCAATGGCCATGTAACAACCCAACCCAGCTGAATTGTAATAAAAAAAACCGCTATACAGGGATGTGATGAATTTCGAACGAAAAGTTTCGATAATCGAAATTAAATTTCAATAGGAATGTTTCATACAAATTCTGTCCAAACTTAGAGTCTGAACAACGAAAAATATTAAATATTTAGTATCAAGATTTGATCGAAATCAGAATTCTTCACATGCCCGATAAATACTGACTTAACTTTAATGTAATTGGAAGAATCATTTGCAGCATCTTGAAATCATAACTTTTAAATTGTAACATCTTCCATTCGACGGAACAGTTAATTTTGTTTTGGTTGTACAAATTAGAAAATATTATTTCGAAAATATTATATCGAAACAATGCGTAATTTTTAAAACAAAGCTCCAGAATGCAGGTATTTGTTAATTAATCAAAAAACGCCAAACATAGTGGTCCGGATCAGAAAATCATAGAATAAAGCTCCCATACAAATCTATGATTCATATAAGGAGGCTTAGACATGGTATACGGTATCTAAATCGAATACGAGGGGACACCAGCTCAAAAATAGAAAATAAGTTGGCGGCCGTTCAAGTATTATATTACGTGAATAGGATTGTGTAGGGAAGCTGTGCTCATTTGTGATAAATTGTTTCAAAGGTGGAGAAGGAGGTGATTCAGTTGGTTAATCATATTTCTCAAATTAATTGAATTTCTTTTGTATAATATGGGGGAGGGAAATCAAAAACGGTAAAAATACTTTACCTAATGCTTGAACGGCCCCTATCTTAATTTTACCTAATTATCCAAAACAAATCAAGAAACTCGGAGTATTTTAATTCATTTTCATATATACTACAAATGCTGGGATTGATCCTAACAAAAAAATCCATTTTAAAAAAGAAGCGTTTATAGCATTGGACTTCAAAGATACTACAAAAAGCTTGGTGGAAGCAACATATAAATTATATATGCCAGAATTGCGGAAATGCTTTGCATAGCAAAAGTCTAAACTAGACTATAAACTTACAAACAAATTTACAATAGGTGCATTCAGCAGAGACTTATGTTGACTGATTATTAATTAGCGCGGAATATTTTCAACGCCTACTACAATATATTTTTGTTCCCAAAAAAGCGATTACGTTTAAATAGTTTTACTACAAGGCGTTGAGTAATTTATAAAAATAAAAATCTGTAATCACTAAACCGTCAGCGATTAGTTCTGCTAAACGCTCCCAATGAAAATGTAATAGAATTAAGTAAATTAAAGTTATTTTAAATTATTAACAATAAACAATAAAACACTATGTTTTAGTGGTATATCTTATGTATAGTGGATTAATCCACATAAATACTTATAATGTTCTTAAAAAGTCGATATATAAAAATATACTTATGGTATAAAGCATAATGTAAGTGTGTTTTGGTGCACTGAATTTTCGAATGAATTGTATACAAAAATGTAGATTGTAAATATAAAAATAATACTGCTCAAGTGGGGATTCAATTTACTCTGCCATAAATCGCGTAAGCAGTTTTTAAGCCCTGTATGCTACGGGACATTGGTATAATAAGTTTGTGCGAATGCATGAAACAGGCAGAAGGAGGGGTGATAGATGACATAAAGTACATATATACATTATTGATCATATATACATTTCCTTTTTTATATCATTCACATATACTGGGGTGTCACAGATCCCGTCTCGTTTCGATCTTTTGAAAGTGTCTGAATGAAGTATTTTATTAATATATTTATTTTATAAAATACCAAAAACTAAATTATGATTTATGCTGAGATAAAAAATTAAATTTGTATTGGCGTCTCTGTTATTAAATATTTGTATCTCTCATTCATTGTTGTTGTGTAAACCGACCTAGTCAGTTTTCAGCAAATAAATACGCATTTTTATAAATTTAAATTAAATAATAAACGAAGAAAATAATTACAACTTTCACATAAACAAGGTGTTACCTTATGATTTGATGAGTTTTCATATGCAATCAACAATTTCTGCTAGGAAAAGGCTGGTGATTTGAAACGGTCTAAAAGAGATTTCTGTGACACACCAGGGTGAATGGAATAATAATAACTAAAGGGCGCTATATGGCGTTGGTTTCCCCTCTAATGGCTAATGCCCGTAGATATAACGTGCAACGTGTATATCTTGTTGGAATGTCCAACAGTCGCCATGTAACTTTTCCGCAAATGGTATAGGCACGCTTTCCAACAGTGTGAATACATTTGCGCATTCATATGGCCTGGCACAAAACAAATTTCCACTAACATTAAAAGCAGCGCATACTATAAGAAATTCACCACCATGATTGCACCTGTTTCAGATCCTCCGGGGATGCAAAGCAATATTTGTAATACTCGTCTGGACAGTACAGATTAAACTTTTTTCGTCACTATATAGTGAACACATGACAAAATAACGAAGTAGGGGCGAATAAAAGTGAATACTCAGAAGAAATGTATCGTTATTATTTTATGAGGATTATCTAAAAAAATGTTGCACATATGTATATCCATTTTACTGGGGTACTATACACCATCTAAGTAGATGGCGCCAATATTGTAAAGTATGCATAAAGTAAAGAAATAGCCGGATTTTAAAATATGTATACTCAAATATTTATTCTACCGCACACTTAACAATTTATATGTAAAAACTACAATACAATTATAAGTACTATTCAATTTTAAGTGTTTGGGAGCTTTACCTTCTATTTGTTAAATCGCGGTCGTTTTGATACTTGTGTTGCTTATGGTTATAAAAAAATATCCATGCCAAAACCAATCTTTCAAAGAGTGACGAAAAAAAGGCTCTGAAAAACTCACCGAGAGACTGACGGACATGGTGCATCCTATAAGGCGATGCTAACATTGTGACTAAATTATGACAATTCCTAACGCCATGTTTAGCGTCCTTCTTTACGAATATTATGAACTTTCCTTTTTGACTTAAAGTAGAAAAAGTGGGATAGTCAAATTTAATCTCTCAACTGCTCAAATTTCTTTACGGCGATAGTAAATGGGAAAAGCAATTAGTAGGAATTCGCCAAGTCTATGTATTGGGTGCCTGTTAGACGAAATAGTTTAGATGGTGACACTTTTCCGCGCCGTTGGTCATGTGACATGGTTTGAATACCAGCTTCATTCCCCCAAATAAAACTTTTGTAAACTGTGCAAATACAAAAAAATTAAATGAACATTTTCTAAAAATAGAACAAAGAAAAAAAAATCAAAATCTACAACCTATATTACAAGGTAGGCTAAACAGTTTTTGAAGCAAATCGGCAAATACTATAAAATTATAACAAATACTTCGAAAAAATTCCAAACTGAATTTGTTTTGAGCTAGAAAAAATCATATATTTCATAAAAATTTCAAGAACTAGATTCGCAGTATTTCTTCGTAAAAACTGCACGTGTTGTCACCGGTATATAGCAGAACGTAGAACGGAAAAATCTGTGTTACACAACCATTTGTTTGCCAGTGGTCTTTAAAGAAATAAGGAAAACAAACCGGCAACGTCGGATCATTCTTCACTATGACATGACAATCCGGGTTCACACATATCAGCTCAAACAACCAACTATTTGAGTACTCAAAATATGCGCAGCACAGCATTAATTTGAAACCAAATGATTTTGATGAACCTGAAAAACAAGCTACGAGGAGAATAATTTGCAAAGTAGAAAGGTGGTTGATACGCTCAAAAAGGCTTATTTTGCAGATGACTTGCAGATAACTCATTTATATTGGTAAAATTGATATGAATATCGGATGATGTGCATGCAAAAGTGTATTTATCTCCATGAAGTGCACTTTGAAAGGCAATAAACTCGTCTTCACAAACAATTTGATTTTTATTTTAGCACGATATATAACCCGCATCAAAGATGCTTTTTATCTATTTTTCGCATCAGTCACATACCCGCGACCGCGAGAAAACTGTTTTTTTTTTATTTCTGTATGTTATGTAGGCCGAAAACAACAATATGATTTTTCTGTCAAATTGCTTTTTCTTATTTTATTTCGTAAAAATTATATTCACAGTTTGCTGTTTTATAATTGGCAGTGTTTTTAATTAAACAATCTCAAAGCTTTAAACAACTTTAAAAGGAGGTATGGGGAGGGGCAGGGGAAGTAGTGGATAGTTGTTCTGCTATTCGGGGCGGAGAAAAATTCAAAAAATCAGAAATCATTACCCTCCACGAGTTAATTGGGTCGTGGAGGGCATGGGAAAGGGGGCAGGGAGAAGTTGGAGTGAAAGGAAGGTAGGTAGGGTGAAGGGGGAGGGGAATAAGTGGTATGGGGCATGGTGGTAGGGGCAGGGAGGGTAGAGGTAGGGGCACGGAGGAGGATGGAAGGAGAGGTAGGGGAAAGGGCAGCAACGCGCCGGGTTTCTTTTAAAAAGGAAGAAGAGGTAGTGGAATGGGGAAAGGAAAAGGTGAGTGTTGGGAAAGGGGTAGAAGGGGAAGAGGGGTAGGGAAATGGAAGGTAGGGTATGGGATCATAGGGTAGGAGGGGGAATGGCAGCAACGCGCTGGGTACCATTTAAGATAGAGGGATGGAATGTTGTACACATGTGAATAGGATCGAAGGGGGCAGGGAAAAGGGTGGTAAAGTAAGGAGAGGTAGCGGAAGGGGGCATAGGAAAGGGGTCAGCGTAAGTGTTGGTTGTAGAAGGGTTGGAAGGGACATGAAAAGAGGGGTAGGTAAAGGGGAATGGGCAACGTGGGGCAGAGGGAAGGTGGGACAGGGGGAAAGGAGGGGCAAGGGGAAGGGCAGAACGACGTCTGCCAGGGTACAGCCATTTATTCAATAAAAAAGCAGTCGTCGTCTTATATATTTTTTTTTTATATATTATTAAGCCGTTGTAAAGATCTTTATATCTGATTAAATCGACAAGTTTGCAACAAACTTAGTTATACGAGTATATGTTAAACTTGGTAGAGTGGTAGTGTCATTGTCAATGAAATCTTATAAATCTAATAATCTTGCGAAAGGAATTCCATAGTCTGAATAGTTATTTAAGGAAACCCTACAACGTAGCTTTGTATATTCTTGATCAACTCGAGAAGACAAGTCGTTCTAGCCATGTCCGTCTTTCTGTTCATTTGAAACTTGGTATAGCGAAGTTTTATAACCAGAACAATTGCCCCAGCGAAAATCACATGACATGAGCCTCCTCTTCAAGTGTCCCGCCCGTAGCGATTGAAATACAAGATTCGCGTCTACAAGTGTCGAGAGTATTTAAGCTTTGATGACACCGCCTCTTGTTATAGTCTTCACACACAGTGTGAACAGTATTATAATTTTACAATGCCTTCAAGGTATAATCGGAGGATCCAATAAATATACGAGTATATATGTATTCTTAATTAGCTCGAAGTTTCTTTCTAACCATGTCCGTCTGTGTTTGTGAATGTTGGTGACTTCGTGAAAAAGCCTCTCTTTTTTTTATATATATGGGTTATAAATTAGAATAGAGACTTCTTGTAACAAGAAGTAATACATTAAAAAATTCCCTTAAAAAAAATATTCTTATTTATTTTGATGTATTGAAAATGTTTTACAATTTGTATCACCTTTTTATTGTGACACGTGTATTAAAATGTTATAATTTATAGAACCTTTAATATTTTTGTTAGTGTAATTTATTATTAATTAGGGTTTCACCATATAGTGTGTTAACTTTTAAATGATTTAACGTATTTATTTTAACCACAAGTACCTTTTGAACGACCTTTGACCTTTGTAGTATTAAATACTTGTTAACTTTAACGAATCAGCTTTATCATGTTTACAAAGTAGGCTTTGCTCTTTTTAGTACATTCAAATTGTAGCTGGCTTTTGAAATTTTTTTTTTATTTCACAATTGATTGGATCTATCTTTAACCAAAATTTACAGTGTTAAAAATTCCAAAATGGAGTTGCATTTATTCGAATCGAAATATCTCATGAACTTTGACTGACTTGCGGTTGACACTTGGAGTGTCAAGGTTATAGTAAGTGTGTGTTATTAATTATTTATATTTAACAAAATTTTTGTTTGATGAAAATATATATTTTTTAAACTTTATTGCATTGGAGGCGAAGTCTGAATAAGTATACATAAGGAAAGCGGTAGGGTATCCCAAAGTCGGGAACCGACGACTACAGCATTCTTAATTGTTGTACCCTGTACCCATAGTGTAAAAGAATATATTGCGTAGTGCAAATATAAGTAAAACCCAAAAGTCTGCGTGATAGACCCCATAAACTATATATTTTCTTGAGCAGTATCAAGATCTTTGAGAGTACAAGAGATAGAGACTTTAACTTTGAATATTTCGAACCTGGTACATAACACATACTATTTTTTTCCAGAAATTTGTGTGTAATTTAATATTTACAATAATATATGCAAATAGTAAAACGCTCTGTTAACAGCAACATGATTTGATAAACAACAAAAGAGTACTCTCTTTTAATACAAACCTTGGCATAGAGTTGTTTGGAATTTCAAGATTTGCTGCTGAATCTGCGACAGCGCTGGCATTCTGATCGTTCTTAGCGCTTGCACCAGAACTTCCCACAGCTGACGACTGGACAGCAGTACCAACTCCACTTGACGACCTTTGCGTACTTGATATGTCGCCGTTATGAGGCCCGATTGCCGTAGACGTAGGAGGCGTAGCAGTAGTAGTTGGCTTGGCACTAGATGTTAGCATACGCCCTTTGGGCGCTGCAACGGCGACGGTATCATCGTCCCCCTCCTCCTCGCTGGAGCTGGGGTCTATCATTCTTCTTTCTCTGTACGAAAATGTGG